>OZ004707.1:113908680-114232725 GCA_963924515.1 Vespertilio murinus
AAAATAAATGAATAATAGAAAGTGCTTACACTGCTAATAGTAAGTGTTCAGTAAATATTAATTGACTTTTATGTCTTGATGACAATAACTATAAATGTGCGGATGGCAAATAATTATAATAGTGCCCCTTTTTGTACACAAACAACAACAAAAAAAGAAGGTAAAATATATTTGCTGAGTGACTAGTAGGAGCAGGTGTTGAACTAGCATCTGTATTATATATGTAATTTATGATCAATTTTAATGTTTTAAAATCTGCCACCATTTTTTATTACTTATTCTAACACAGTTACTGGCCTAGGGAAGGGATTCAAGATACCTTTTCTGTAAGTTGGGTGACATTGTTTGGTGCTGCTAACATCTGCAGAGAACTTTTACAAGATAAAGAAAGATACAGTACCAGCAAAGAACAGAACTTTAACACTCTGTAGGAAAAGCTTAACAGACAAATGTCAGTAAAGGTGTTCAAGCACTGGCTGAAACCAGTTTGGCTCAGTGGTAGAGTGTATGTCTGCGGACTGAAGGGTCCCAGGTTCAATTCCTGTCAAGGGCATGTACATTGGTTGCGGGCACATCCCCAGTGGGGGGTGTGCAAGAGGCAGCTGGTCGATGTTTCTCTCTCGTCAACATTTCTAGCTCTCTATCTCTCTCCCTTCCTCTCTGTAAAATATCAATTAATATATATATATATATATATATATATATATATATATATATATATATATATATATATTTAAAGGTGTTCAAGCACTGAATAGGCAGCCCGGCACTATTCTCAACACTATCGCACAATTCTCAGAACAAATCAATGTCAGCACTTATCAGAGGTTTTTCTTCTTCTTCTTCTTACACAGGAAAGAAAAGAACAATTTTTGAATCACTCCTCCATCCACGGAAATGATTTTAATTACCAAATCATCTGTTGGCAGACTCTTCTGGCAGGTGTACTTGCAACTTGGAAGGATAACAAATGAACCAGTGCCTTACTCCGGAGCTGACACCGAGAGGGCTTGCTGAATTTGCTCTCAGGAAGAATCCTGGGCAACAATACATCTGGCAGTCTGTGCGAGGAATTTGTCATGCCGTTGACATGCTCAGCCTCCATTGTCCACACCGCCCTGACAGCAGGTTCTTTATATTTCAAAGAAATTGCAGTCTGAATTAATATAATTAGAATGTAACTGCTATTCACTGCACCTCTTCATTTCTAGGAGTACAGATCTGATAGCACGTCTGTGCTCAAAATCTTCCCAGTGATGGTGGGAGAGGAGCAAGCCAATGATAAAATGACAGAGTGTGCACATGTTTCAATACAACTATCTTTCAACTTTGCCAGCCTGTATAGCACATAAACACATAGTACAGGGTATCTGAAATAAGGGAAATAAATGAAATGGGAAAGATTGCAAAAGACAATTATATGAAATAGAGTGAATAATTCATGGATAGGAATAAATAATTAAAAAATGGTTGAGCCCTGGCTGGTTTGGCCCAGTGGTTAGAGTGTTGGCCTGTGAACTGAGGGGTCTGGAGTTTGATTCCAGGTCAAGGGCATGCACCTTGGTTACAGGTTCCCTTGCCCCAGTTGGGGCACATGTGGGAGGCAACTAATGGATGTGTCTCTCTCACGTCCATGTTTCTCTTTCTCTCTCCCTTCCTTCCACTCTTTCTAGAAATCAATTGGGAAACAATCCTTTATGAGGATTTAAAAAAAAAAAAAAGGTGGTTGAATAACTTCATTCATTCTTTACTGTTTCACTTTGAACAGTCTATGTCTCTAACCAAACAATTATCACCAGTTAACAACTTGGATTCTTGATTTTTAAGTTTCATTTTTTGGGGTCATTGCTATGTTTCTATAAACACTTGATTGTTGATATGGTGGAAACTGACATCGGCATCTTTATTTTGGAAGTAAGATTGCTTTTACAGTCTCTCAAATAAGTTGGCATTCTCACCTTGAATGACTCATTTGAGGGAAATGATGACCTGACATATTCATGTGGAGGCTGGTGCACACAGCCTCTTCTCTGGAGAATGTAAAAAGGATTTTTGCATATGAATAGTTGTGCCTCTTCCCCCAATGTTACAGTATTTGAAAATGAGGTCTTTGGGAGGAGCTGGTCATGGGCTATCACGATAGGATGAATGTGCTCACAAGAAGAAAGCTGAAACGTGCCAGGAGCCATAAAAACAAGAGTTAGGTCTCACTTCCTGGTCAGCCCTACTTCCTGATTGAGCCCGCGCACGCGCCAAAGGCCAGACCAATCAGCTAAGGACAGATACCCAGTCCCCAACCATTCACCTCATGACAATCCCACATCAGAATAACCAATCAGCTAAGGACAGATACCCAGTCCCCAACCAATCACCCCATGGCAACTCCTTATCCTACTCCTCCCCTCCCGAGCCTTTAAAAACAGTTACACTTCAATAAAAATGAGAGGGCTTGATCGGATTTCTAAGACTTGCCCTCCTTCCTTGCGTCCCTCTCTTGTTTCATTCTCTTAGGATTCCTGCCTGCCCACGTTGTTGCCCCGCAGGCCGGGGCAGAAATGGGTTTGGCTCAGTGGATAGAGTATCAGCCTGAAGACTGAAAGGTCGCAGTTTTGATTATGGTCAAGGGCATGTGTCTTGGTTGCAGGCACATCCCCAGAAGGGTGTGTGCAGGAGGCAGCTGATTGATGTTTCTCTCTCATCGATGTTTCTCCCTATCCCTCTCTCTTCCTCTCTGGAAAAAAAAATCAATAAAATATATTAAAAAGAAAAAGAAAAAAGAAGTGATACCAGAACTCCCCTCTTCTCATCCATTGTTTCCACCACACAAGGGCACAGCCATCTGAAAGCTAGGAAGAAAGCCCTTATCAGGAATGGAATGGGTTGGTACCTTGATCTTAGACTTCACTGCCTCCACAACTGTGAGCAAGAGATTACTGTTAAGCCGCTCAGACTATGGCATTTTGTTATGTAGACTGAGCTGACTGTAAATAGAAGACCATTGGGTTGATGAACTATCAAAAGGGATAATGTGTTTATTTTCTTGTTTTTCTCAGAAACTCCTATTGATCTGCACTTAAAATTCCATATCAGAAATTAAAATTAATAGAAATATGGAGAATGGGTAATGTAGTACAAAAACAGGGCCAAGGTTTGTGAGTGACAGAGGGGTTCAAAAGATGAACACTAGTGCCCCTCTTAATTTTAAACCAAATACATTATGTTAAAGAGCTGTGTAGCCTTCAATTTCTCTTAATGAAAGCTGGACACAGCTTTCCCCTCAGCATCTTGATAAAACCAGGAGTGATTCCTTGCTTGTGAGCCAACCTGTGGAATTTCTTCATCTTCTCCAACCTGGAGGGATTGTCTCCCATTTTACATGAACTAGCCCCGTGCTTTTCAGAATTAGGTGTGCATGTGGTGGTGGGGGTGGAGGTAGAACTTGTTAAGATATTGATGCCTCGATCCCCCATGATGCACTGAGTCAGCATTCTTAGCTGTGATGCTCACATGTGTAAGCTGAAAATCATACCAGGTGCTTCTGATGCACACAGAACTCGACACACATAGCCGGCTGTTCTTTCACTGATACAAATATTAAAGATTACTGACGAGGTGGATCTGTGTACAGATGACATATGTGATTTCAAAAAAAAAAATGAATGCATTTAATTACTATAAGTAGAACTTCATTCAAGGTATTTTGGGCCAGTGATTATTAGAGCGGTTTATCAGAACATCCCTGACTCACTTCCCATCTGTGACATTCCCTTTTCCCTTCTCATAATCACCCATGTTTAGTTTCTCAGTTTGACCTATCTGGGTTAGAAAAAAATTTAATGGCTTTAAGAGAATTCTTGGGGGGTGGAGTAGGAAGTGGATTGGGAGGAAGGAGATTCTATCCTTTGTTTGATGAATGGATTATGGGATATATTTGGCATGTGGAAACAGCTTGATTTATACAAAAGCAGTAATAATGACTCTCAGGACCCAGCCTGCCCCTAACACCCCAGAGGACTTAATTCTGAAGGAAAAAAAAAAGGCATTTTACAGTTTCAGGAAATTTACTTTTGCAAAAAAAATGCATTAGAGTTTTATATTTTAATGTAAAAAATCTGTTAATATAATAAATAAATGTCCCTCCCTATAGTGCACTTGTCTTATTACTCTGGATGTTCAAAAATAGGATTGTATGTTATAAACACATGTTTTGACATATATGCACAGATGGAAAATATCAAGCTTACAGGAAAGGCCCGTCCTCCAAGCAAGGACATTGAATGGCACTCGCCTCTGTTTTCTCTGTGGAATATGAAAGCCAGACTGGGGAGCGTGGTTTAGGGAATTCTTGTCCCTAGCCTCCTAGCTTCCACCAGCTGCTGGCTCTAACGTTGTCTTTTTAATTTTTAGTGGTCTTCAGAGAATTCTCAGGGGGGTGGCTAGGAAGTGAATTAGGGACTGAGGAGTTCCTATCCCTTGTTTGACCAATGGATTGTGGGATAGACTTGTCATAAGGAAAATAGCTTGATTTATCCAAGGACAGTAACAATGAGGCTCAGTCGGCCCCATAACACCAGAGGACTTTTTTCTGAGGTTTACAGAATAAGCTGATTGGTGATCAACTTAAGTGCATAACAATTATTTTCTAAAAATGTTTTCGAAGTAGATATACAAGGAAGAGACTATGAGGAGTGGGGGAAGAAATGTTGGGGAAAAAAATAAGAAGGAAGAAAGTTTGCTATCAGATCTAGCTGGTTTGGCTCAGTAGATAGAGCACTAGCCTGTGGACTGAAGGGTCCCGGGTCTGATTCCAGTCAAGGGCCCATGCTTGGGTTGTGGGCTCGATCCCCACTAGGGAACATGCAGGAGGAAGCTGATCAATGATTCTCTCTCATTATTGATGTTTCTATCTCTCTCTCCCTTTCCCACCCTCTCTGAACTCAATAAAAATATGTTTAAAAAATAAAGTTTGCAATCAGAGAAATGTGGAGTAGTACCCATCCTTATTAGTTGTGTGCCTTTTAGTATGTTACTTTGTATCTCTGAGCCAGTCTTTTCATCTGATAAATGGGAATGATCCCTCTGTTCTCCAGCTATGGGAAGCATTTGCTAAAGTATGTTCTGTAAAAGACCAGAAAAATGCTTAGAATACAATAGTCATTAACTAATCAATATATGAGAGCTAACAGTACTATTACATAATCAACCTATCAGAGCTAACAGTATTATTACTGCTTGTAGTCCAGTGTGGTGGTTACTAGCACATGCTTCCCAGGCAAGCAAGCTTGACGTTAAATCCATTTTGATTTTAGGCAGGATTACTGATGTTAGCATTCTTGCATTAAGACTAAATAATATTTTAAAGAATCTGTTGAGATTTCTTAAATTAATATTATTATTACCAAGAAAGAGATTTCATTTATGCTCTATGAACTGAACTACTCTAATCCTTACTTTAAGCTTACAAACACTCTTCCTAGTCTGTAAGAACAATAGAAAGAAAAAATACCCTGGGAAACAACATTCACAAGAATGTAGGAAGTCTTAGTGGCAACATTTCATTTTATTATCCTACTTTTCTCTTTCCTGAAAAACTAATGAAGAATGGCAGTTTTATATGTAAAACAGTAGTTAGCCTTTATATGGATGACATTTTCCTAAAAGCCTAGAAGTATTTCACATTTGCAGAAAAACACCCTGTTCCCAAGTTGGGCCTGATTAAATTTCAAATCTATATTAACATCTCATTATTTTGGAAAAAAAGTGAATGCCATGCTTAATGGAAAATGTCCATGTCTGCCAGCTCTGTGTTTGTGGGTTCCTTAGCAAAGCTGTCTGGGGACCCAGGAGGGCTGGGTCTCAGCTGCATCCTTGTTAAAACAGTCACCGGGGGTGAATGCTGCCCCTTAGGTTTTCCTGCCTTTCCCCTCTCCCATCCCTACATTGTTCCAGCTGCCAGCCCCTTAATATTTTCTCTGAAGCAAGGGAAAGGGAAGGGCAAAAATGACTTTGAAAGAATAACAGTTCTTCTATGGATTTAAATAGAACACTCAACACAAAACATCCTGTGTTTTCTTTTAATTGATGACACTCTGATGTAGTAATGGGAGAACTAAAAACCAGGCCTTGCTGTACAAATAGACATTGTTTTCATCACGTATTACCCTATTGAAGGAAAGCTGTTTCACTGTTAAAATTACAACCTGGCCCCTTTCTCCTCTCCACACTCTGGTCTCCTTATCATACTATGCCCCCACTTCTTTCTCTCTCCTTCTAACATGTGTTTATTATGTTTTTATTTGTTCTCTAATGCCCTGACTATAACAGAAGCCCATGACAATAAGAATCTTTTTCTATTTTGTTCAAGAAATCTCTATTTTAAGTACAGTGTCTGGCACAAAGTAGCCACTCAGCAAATATTTGCAGCACAAGTGAGTGGACTAGTTTCTTCCTCAATGTTCTTTCTCATACAAATTATGGGTAAAATATGATACAAAATCTTATAAATGTAATATGTTTATATCTGGTAGATATATTTGGAGTTTACATATCTTAATTGTCAAAGAAGAGATACAGAGTTGGATGTCTGTCGCTCTCTGTCCTCTTACTTTGCTTTGTTTTCCTTCAAACCTGATGCCCACTCCCAGATGATACATATTCCCTTGCTTATTGACTGCCCCCCTTTACAAGAATGTAAACTTTTTGAAGGCAGGATCTTATATATTTTGTTCACTGCTATAGATTCCTGATTAGAAGAGTGTCTGGAACAGAATAAGCAACGAAGACATATTGTTGAGTAAGTGACTGTTTGGATGAGTATGGCTTATATTTGGATGAGTATGCCTGGTCCTGATTCCATATGAACTCCATAGCATGATTGAACACTGAAAACTTGGTACTGCTAAGGTGGACGATGGATAGAGAGATGATAATGGAAAAAAGATGACCAAGATGACAGTAATATTTTAAATGTTCTGTTCATAATGAGAGAGAGAGAGAGAGAGAGAGAGAGAGAGAGAGAGAGAGAGAGAGAGAGACTTTAGAAACTCTGATTTGGATCCTAGACTATCCACCTATTTTCAGAATAAATTAATTTTTTTCTTATTTCTTGATGTCACATTTTTATTATGTGTGAAATTAAAATAATGTTACCTAACCCATGGCTATAGTGGGAGAATGTAAAGAGCTTGATATAATAGTTGGTCAGTAGTGTTAGCTATCAACATCATCATCATCACCATCATCACCATCATCACCATCTTCATCCAGGGGCTTGCAGATTATAGTCAAGTCCACCCTTCAGCCTGCTTTTGTAAATACAATTGTATTGGAATACAACCATTCATATTTTTTACAGTTTAGGGGTATTTGTTATTATAACAGGAGAATTGAATAGTTATTAGAGATCATATGGTCTGCAAAGCCTAAAATATTTACTATCTGGCTCTTTACAGGAAAGGTTTGTGAACCTTAAATGCAGTTCAGTAGAGTATGGTCCATGCCCCACTATGTTTTTCATTGATCTGTAACAAGGTAAATCAAAAAAGTAAGATTAAGTGTTTATAATGTTCTAGAAGAACTTAATGTGCTGTTGACATCCAAGTGCATAATCTTGGTTTATATAAAAGTGATGGTTTATGACAGATTGGAAATTTAAAAGCCCTGACCCTTCCCACTGGAATAGAATCTGGTGTTTTGTAATAGGATTTTGTTGCATTAGTAACTTAGACATAGTCACATGGTTTCAGATGGGAACATCTGGGGGCTCATCAGGTGGGAGTAATGAACAGGTCCTGAGATTGCAAATGACCTGGGAAGGTTGATGAGCAAGCCCATTAGTAATGTCATGCATATGGATTCTCTGTGCTGATGGATGGGCCAGCCACAGTTCACACATCAGTTAATATAGCTGTAATGTGTTGCTTCATATCTGAGAAAAGGTAACCACCTCAGGATATTATGTGTGTCTCACATACAAATATAAATGAATTTCTTTAGAGATAAAGGCATCTTAAGTTGATTATTCATCTTCTTAGAATAGGAAGACAACATTATTTCCTGGAAATCTAGCAAAACAACAGTTCTATGACCAGCCTTATGTTTTTTTTGTATGTGTGTGTGGTTTTTTTCTTTATTTAAAAGCAGACTGACTTTTTTTCTTTTCTGTTTTAGAATTGGTTCCAAAGAGGAAAGCTTGCCAGAAAAAACAGACAAACTCTCAGAAACAACAATGGCCATTATGTGTGGGTAGGAGCTGCCAGACTTTGATTTCTGGCCAGACATTAACCCTTTTGGTATCTTAAGGGGAAAATGCCAAGTCTCAATCCAGACACTTCCAGGATTTTAAGTCATTTATGGTGCAAGACCAGGTGATTTATAATGACTTGTGCAAAAAAAGGGCTATTGTGAGAAGGAATGCAAGTTCAAGGCCACATCTCCTTGCTTCCTGAACTCTGCCATGACTCACTCTGGCAAGTGAACATAGACTCACTCACCTCTGGTTTTCGCTTTGCAGGCATGGTGGATAGGAAGCACATTGCTTTTGCCACCTCCCTCATGTATTTTCAGCAGGATGTCACAAAGAAAGGGACAAATTCAGCATTCACAGAAAAAAGTCCTAGAAAGTAGAATTTCTGAAAATGCTTTTGTGATCAGTTTCTTGTCCTCTGTCATATACCTTATAGGTCGAAGCCTATATTCCCTTTTGAGAATTCAGATAATCAGAGGAATGCAACTGGGAGGGTGATGGTATGTGTATACATACATACTGTGGGTGTGTAGTACATTTGTTCTTTTAATTATATATATATATATATATATATATATATATATATATATATATTGTGTTGTGGCTGGGCATACCAAATTAATTACAATCATAATAATAGCTACTATTTGCTACTATTTATTTTTTTAAATATATTTTTATTGATTTTCAGAGAGGAAGGGAGAGAGAGAGAGAGAGAGAGAGAGACATCAATGATGAGAGAGAATTATTGATTAGCTGCCTCCTGAATGCACACACTGGGGATTGAGCCTGCAACCTGGGCATGTGCCCTGACTGGGGATTGAACCATGACCTCCTAGTTCATAGGTTGATCTTCAACCACTGAACCATACTAGCTGGGGAAAAGCTACTGCTTATTGAGAGCTTATTACATGCCAGTATTATGTTAAATATTTTACATACATACTTTAACTCATTTAATTTTTAACACATTTTATGAAATAGCCTCATTTTGTGTCTGTTACATGCCACTGAGTTGATGCCAACTCCTGGAAAACCCTATGAATGAGTAATAATCACAGTGTCCTACCCTCAACAGCCCAGCTCAGCTCCTCTAGACGTGTTCCTGTGGCTTCTTTTATGAAGTCAATCCATCTCATCTTTGATCTTTCTCTTTTCCTGCTGTCTTCTTTTTCCCAAGCATTATTATCTTTGCAAAGAACTCATCTTCTCATGATGTACCCAAAGTAGGACCGCTTCAGTTTTGTCATTTTTGCTTCCAGTGATGTTTCAAGCTTTATTTGCTCGAGGACCCACATGTTTGTCTTTTCTGGTGGCCTACGGCATCCGTAGCACTTTCCTCTAACACCATATTTCAAATGACTAAATTTTTCCCCTCTCAGCCTTCTTCGCTGTGTAGCGTTTGCACCCAGATGTAGTCATTGGGAATACAAGGGCACGACCTTAACTTTGGTATCCAAGGACACATCTTTGCTCTAGGTGATATTTTCTGTTTCTTTCACTGCTGCCCTTCTGAGTCTGAGTCTTCTCTTGCTTTCCTGCCTGAAGTCCCCATTTGAGCTGATGGAAGCAAGGTAAGCAGAATTTTAACAATTTGGTAAAATGCATTTCTTCTGTAGTCATAATTTTTGTCTTGTAGATGTGAAAATGCAGACCTGCTCTGACACTTTCTTTTCTCACTTTCATCAGAAGTCATTTCAAATCATTGCTACTTTCTGCCAGTAAGATGGTTCATCTGTGTATCTTAAGTTATTTATATTTCTTTAACCGATTTTCACTCCTTCTTCCTGAGTCTGACCCAGTTTTTTGTATATGTTTCTTTGAATAGGTAGATAAAGTGCACTCTTCTTTGATACCATAGCCAATAGAAAATCATTCTTTCTATCTGTATTTTGTCCTGACAGTTCTATCTGTTCGCAATTGCTTCTGTCCACAGGTCACTAAGACAATCAAGCACTGATTGACACCCATTTCTTTCAGAGCAACCCGTAGCTTTTCATGATTGATGCATCAATAGGCTTTACTGTGGTCTATAAAACATAAACTATCCTTCTGAAATTCTTTAAAGCACTCCAATATCCATATTATAGATTAGTTAACTGTGTCTCAGGAAACTGTCTGGTACAAAACCCATTTGATTATTAATTTTTTTTTCATTTTTTAAAAAATTTATTAAGGTATTATATGTGTACATATCTTACCATCGCCCCCCTCCCCCCTCCCACTTCCCATTCCCTCCCTCCCCAGAGTTCTGTGTTCATTGGTTGTACCTATATGCATGCATACTAGTCCTTCGATTGAACTCTTATCTCCCCCCAGGTCTCCTTCTCCTCCCCGCAGTCATTTGGCAGTCTGCTTGTTTTATGGTGACTATCTCAGGACCACACGAATAGAATCTGCTCCTCCTCTGGTTCACCCCCCCCCCCCCCCCCCCGCCCCCGGGTCCCCCTGCTTCCCCAGGGCACACGGCTCACCTGACGCACACGGCCCCCTGGGGCACACAGCTCTCCCGGGACACCAGGCCCCCCTGGGACACACGGCTCACCTGGGGAACATGGCCCCCCTGGGGCGCTGGGGTTGTAAACGGGAGGCGCTGCACCAGCTCCTCGCTAGCACCGCAGGTGGGCTGGGATGGCTGCAGGTGGGGAGACCGCGCTCCAAGGATTCTCATTCCTGGTGGGAGCGGAGCAGCTGCGGACGCGGAGGCCAAGCTCTGAAGCAGCCCACTCCCTGGGCCCAGGGTGGAGCGAGCTCTGTTCTCTGTGGCCTTCCCTCACTCGCAGTGGCAGCTGCAGGTGCGGCGGCGACAGTGGCTCAATTTCCATTGTAGTTTTAAAATCCACAAGGCAGCAGCGGCAGAAACTCTGGTTCGGCCATGTGGGGCTGAGAATGGAATGTATGGTGCCAGCTCCTCACCAGCACGGCAGGTGTGGAGGCCGGGCTGAGTTGGCTGTGGGCGGAGATACTGCGCTCAAAGATGTCTCGTTCCGGACGGGAGCAGAGAGGCTGCGGACTTGGAGACCATGGTCCGAAGCCGCCCACTCCCTGGGCCCAGGGCACAGTGAGCTCCGGTCTCTGTGGGCTTCCCCCACTCACGGTGGCGGCGGCTCAATCTCCATTGTAGTTTCAGAATCCACAAAGCAGCAGTGGCAGAAGCTCAGGCCTGGCCATGCAGCGGCGGACAAAGGTCTCGCTGGGGCCAAGAACGAACGGAAGGCGATGCGCCAGCTCCTCACCAGCACGGCGGGCGCGGAGGTCGGGCTGAGGTGGCTGCAGGCGGGGAGACCACGCTCAAAGGTGTCTTGTTCAGGGCAGGAGCGGAGTGGTCTGGTTCCACCGTAGTTTTAAACTCCACATGGCGGCAGCAGCGCCTTGCTTTGTCTCTAGCTGTAGCCTTCCCATTCCGCCAACTTTCCTGTGGGTCTAATGTGATCCCTTTTGATTTTAGCTGTTGTTTTTTTTCCAAATTATTGACGAGGTGGCAGCTTAGGAGACTACCTAGGCCGCCATCTTGTTCCGGTCTCCATTTGATTATTAATTTTAATGAATTGTATTCCTAAAGATAAATAAAAAATAAGGCATTTATTTAATTTATTGGAATTCACATTCTAGTTGATGGGAATGGTATTTGATACAGAATGAAAAAGGCTATAAAGCATAGTTATATATAAAATACCATGATTAATTAATTATGTTGGAAAATACGAGAAGATGGGAGTGGGTAGAGGAAGGCCCCATAGAGAAAGCAGTAATTATGCTATTCAGGAGAGAGAGGGGGGGGGTATTCAGTTGTTTATACTCATATAAGAGGAGACCTGAGACCTGGTCTTATTACTCTGGTTTCCAGAGTACCAGAGTAATTCTGTTATACAGAATAGAGAAGCTTGGTAGTAGGAAATTTTTCAAGGTTACTTCTTCACTTACCTTGTCCATATCTTTGTCCTTTTTCCTCCATGGCATTACTCTGACTTTTAAAAGAGGATTCAGGGGAAAAGTTAGTTCGGCCTGGGTGAACCACAGATGATGATACTGTAATGGGAACCATAGGAAAGAGGGACAAAAACAACCTCAGCCCTCTGCTCACTGTTATGGTGGGATGAAGGTATCTACTAGCCCTGGAAGTGAAATGCAAGCTTTGCTAGTTTTAGTATCATGTGATATACTTGGTTCCCTTCAATTGTACTGTTTCATCTTGAAGAGCATGGCTGCCTATTTCTTTCACCAGATATGGGAGGGCAGGGGGGAGGGATGATAAAGAAAGAAAAGTAGCATCCTCATCCACAGACAAGCCTACATGAAGATGACTGTGATGGAGGCAATGTTAGAAGAACACTAAGGAAGAAAGTGTCACCTATCCAGTCCCAGTCAGCAATCTGGCTCAGTGTGGAACAATTTGGCTCAAAGGGAAGGAACAATGACATTACAGCCACCATCCTTCTGAGTCTTGGGCTGTTCTGTTTAGGAAAAATGACAAGCAGTGAACATAGGAGCAATGACCCACATTGTTAGCAACTACAACATCACATTCCTTTGAAATTTCACTTTGAAGAATTAAGGTCTATCTTAATTTGGTGGGGGCGGGGGTGGGTGGGTGGGTGTGGGAGATAAGATTTCAGGATGGAATGATAACTGACTGTGCATTTACAGTAATTCTGTGTTTTGTGCACATTTTTAAAGGGGATACTTGGCTTTCCTACATTTGTTGTAAAGTCCTCCCAGCCTCAAAATCTTCCTATAAAATGCCTCTGCTCTAGTCTTTAAATACATCCTATAGTTGAATATGATTATGGGGTATTTACATGCATCCTTGTCTATTGTATCAAAAGATCACAAAAAAAAATCCCATCATTAAACCCCTAAAGTGACTGAAATGGCATGGGAAATGGGGTTGGAGCTGGCATGGGAGAGAGGATCTGAGTCTGAGATTTCATGAAATCCGAAACAATGGAACAGCTGCTTTTCCATAAACAGATTATTATTATTATTATTTCTACCTAGACAGCTTGATAGCAGCCATTATCTTCTTTTTGGGTGACTTATCAAGTTCCAGCTGTGTGCAGCATGGGCGATAAGAAATGAGAAATGTCACCCATGGGATTGCCAAGGATTCTTTCTATGCACTGCTGTTCAGTAGCAGCCAATCCCTTAGAACTGAAAAGTAGTCCTATTGTTCACGCTGGGCAGGTGCTATTGTGACTACACCAAGAGAGTAAAAAGAGGATGTAGTTGCCATTGTATGAAAGATTGAAATTTCTTTACTCTCAGCTAAAGTTCAAGCAGTCTTGATTTTGAAAAGCAGAATCATTATGGAATATCTTTGAAGAGAGAATATAATGGAAGGAAAGAAGAATGAAATTAGCTCAGAGCTTTTCAGATCTATGAGGCAGTGTAAAAAAAGAGTGAGAGAGAAAGTTTAATACTTTCAATCAATGGAATTTAAAATGCCAGGCATGTAAGTCTCAAAGAAATTGAGTAGCATTGTGTAATCATTACATGTGATCCAATCATTTAATGTAAAAATTCCATCCTACATATTACTCATCAGAAATAGTTAATGTAATGGATTCCTGTTTAATTGTCTCTGTTTCATAATAAGTTCTTCAATGAAATTAATCTGCTGATATTGAAATTTTTCTTTCTCAATGAAAAAAATGTTTTATTATAGATGAAGATAACCTGGCCCTAAATATTTGAGGAGGAAAAATACAACCTTATTTTCTTGTGTTGAGATCTCAGTTTCTCAATCTCTTATCTTAGAGAAAGACAACATTAGAAAAACAAAAACACCACTTTGCAAAAAATAAAGTGTTTGACTAACCTGTACCATATACATATAGAACTTCTTCCCCAAATTTCATAGTGTTTTAGTCTTTTTTTATGGACAGTTTTAGGCTCATGTTGACATTATAATGCAAGTTGCTTGGACATGAGCCAAATAAAATGTTTCTAACATATTAAATCACTATTCTAAAATTGGAATTTCAAATGAATAAAATACTTTGCTGTTAAACCAACAACTTCCGAAATTAGATTTTAGTCATGAAATCATTACGAGGGGAGTGGGAGGAGGTTGGGAAAGCAAAGAGCAACGAGAGGACACAGAAGAAAAAAAGTGGACATGGGAAGAGAGAAAGGGCCTTTGACTCCCTTTTGTAGTATGAGCTTGAGGAGGGCAAGGTTCTGCTTTTGGCATTTCCAATTGACCTTTGGATATCTTAGTACTGAAATTATTTTTCTCCCTTTCTTCATACCTCTCATTAGTTCATTTTCAATGCTAAGATATCTAAAAGAAGCTTCTCCTAATTGAAGTTATTTTACATTTTCAGATATTAAGTATTTATTAGGAAGCCTAGAGCTTCTCCAACTAGTAGAAACTTCACCCAATATTGATTTTTTTATTCATGGCAGCTATTGTTTATGAGATGTCATTCTCATTTTCCCCAAAAAACATTTTTAAATTTTTATTAATTTTTTATTGTTGTAAGTACTAAACATGGCCCCTTCTTATTCCCATATTTTCCTTCTATCCAACCCCCATCTCCTTTCCCAGGTCTTCACCACCCTGTTGTCTGTGTCCATGGGTTATGCACATAGGCATACAAATTCTTTGGTTGATCTCTTCCCTCCCACCTACCCACCCACCCACCCTGCCTCCCCTCTGAGATTCAATAGTCTATTCCATGTTCCTATGTACCCTAGACACTTTTTTAAATAAGAGGGTTAATTTCTTTTTTAAATATATTTTTATTGATTTCAGAGAAGAAAAGAGAGGGAGAGAGAGATAGAAACATTAATGATGAGAGAGACTCACTGATTGGCTGCCTCATGCACACCCCCTATTGGGGACCAAGTCAGCAACCGAGGCATATACCCTTGATGGGAATCTAACCTGGGATCCTTCAGTTCGCAGGCCTACACTCTATCCACTGAGCCAAACCAGCTAGGGCCCCAAGACATTTTTGACATGAGAAAAAGGTCATGGTTACACTAAAATTGCATATTGGCCTAGTAGTTATATTTTAACCATCCAATTGTCTATTTGATGATGTCAATGGACTAAATATATAATTAAATTATTATCAGACATTAAGCCATTACTTTTTATTTTTTATTGGCTGATAATGTAGGTACTGGGCTCAGGCAGATTCTATTTGAAATAAATATGATGCATAAGTATCTGGTGAATGGTGCCTGACCCCTGACAAATGATTAAAGCTTCACCAGTGGTTATAATGACTCTTACAAAGGAGAACATTCAGTTCTACTTAATTGTAAGTGCTATACTTATTTCAATCATATCTTATAATTGTTCGAGTTGTATCACATTTTGATCAGATGAAAGACAGTTACTATTGTGGCATTATAACAGCTGCCATTTATTGAAAGCTTACTATGTGAGAGCCGACACTTTGTGTTTTACTTGATTAACTCCTTTAATCTTCACAACAGCTCATTAAGATGGGATCTGTTATTATCCCCATTTTATAGACAAGACAACTGAAGCACAGAAAGATTAAGTAAATTGCCCAACGTCATACAACTTGTAAGTTACATGGTTGGATTTTTAGTTCAAGTCATTTGAGTAGGAAATTCCTATGCTATACTATACATTGTTGTATTTCTTGTGCTATAAGCTTTTCTTTAAGTCAGATATCAAAGAAAATGATATGTATCAGACTGGCCACAGCAGTGCTACATCAATAAAAATTGTGTATGTTCACAAGCAGCCTGGGTACTATAAATTCCCCCACAGATACCTTCTAGTAATCAGTCTCTAGAATGATATTTCCCTGTGTGCTAGACATGCTGAACATGTAAAATAAGTGGAACAAATAACCCCTCTTAATGGAACTCAAGATTTACTGGAGTAGGTGATCTTTTTGGAGGGTTGGGAGAATAGGTTGGTTCTATAAGGTCTGAAGGTCATAGTGGAAAGGCAATTGATAGTAGCCCTTGAAATTACTTCATTTCAAGACACTGACGTCCAGATTTCAACTGGGTCTGCCAGAACTTGACACAAGGAGCCAACTTGCCTCAGTGCCTCTAAATGAGAAAGCAGCCCTAGATAGTTTTCTCAGTGGTAGAACATTGGCCTGTGGACTGAAGGGTCCCAGGTTGGATTCTGGTCAAGGGCATATACCTTGGTTGCAGGCTCAATCACCAGGGGCAAATGCAGGAGGCAACCAATTGATGTGTCTCTCTCACATAGATGTTTCTCTCTATCTTTCCATCTCCCTTCCACCATCTCTCTAAAAATAAAAAATAAATTAAAAAAATCAATGCAAAATATCCTCAGGTGAGGATTAACAAAAAATAAAAATAAAAATGGGAAATCAGAAGTCCACTCTAAAATTTTTTCTCACAGTTTATTGTCTATGTCTCATAGTTTACATGTACTTCTGTGTAAACCTAGATGTAGAAGTCAGACCCCTTACAGATTTCCATGAGAAAACCAATCCATACCAGTAATGAGTTGAATTGTGTAATGAAAAGGAAATCATATGTTGAAGTTCTAACTTCCAATACCTCTGAATGTGATCTTATTTGAAAATAGAATTGAATTGTTGCAAATGCAGTCAAATTAATATGAGGTCACACTGGGATGGGTGGGTTCCTAATAAAAAGAGGAAAAATGGACACAGATACAGACACAAGGAGAACACTTTGTGAAAATAAAGGCAGAGATCAGGGTGATGCTTCTACACATCAGGAACACCAACGGTTGCCAGCAAACAACCACAAGTTAGGAAAGAGGAGGGGACATGTCTTTCCTTTACTGCACTCAGGAGGAACCAACCCTGCTGGCACCTGGGTCTCACATACCTAGCCTCCAAAACTGGGACATGAATTTCTGTTTTCTTGGCCTCCTTCTCATACCCCCCATCCTGGGTTAGTCTCTAAATTCCTAGCTTTAAATTTGTCTCACTATTTTTTTTCAGAGTAGCTTTTCTCTTCCTTTGAAGTTGTGGCAACAACCAACATTTAGGTCCTGGGGCTGAGCTTCCAGCCCAACCATTAATCAAAGTACATGTTAAGCACAAACAGTCCATTCACTTAAAGAAATTCCTGAGCCAGATGTTACAGTAAAAACATTTTATAGATGGCCTACTTTCAAATCTTGGCTGTTACTGAGTAGGTATGTGAACTTGAGTGAGTTAGTTTACCTCTCTAAAATAAGGATAATAATAACAATACTTCATAATGCCTGCCTTTAGTTTAGTGCTCTTCCCCCGTCCCCACCCCCAAAGAAGCTCTGCGACAGATGTTTGTGTACAGATGGTGCATTGGGAAAGGCTCTCAGGAGTAGCACTGGGAGTGAGTGAGAGG
The DNA here is from genome assembly GCA_963924515.1 of Vespertilio murinus. NCBI lineage: Eukaryota > Metazoa > Chordata > Mammalia > Chiroptera > Vespertilionidae > Vespertilio > Vespertilio murinus. The sequence continues at coordinate 113,926,253 of OZ004707.1, forward strand.
GGCGATGGGGCAGAGAGAGATGTTGCCCTGTGATGCGGATGGGGGGCTAGGGGTACATCAGCCTTTTCATGGGGAGCTGTGGAGCTGGAGGGTCCTCTGGAGTGTTCTTAAACAAAGGCAAGGGGCTGAGCCTTTGCCCACTCTCACCAAAAATCTAGTCATTGAAAGGGGCTTCCCCAAGTGAGGGGTCATAACCTTTGGTGAAGCAGGTCCTTTGGCTGGAAGCAATTTCTTGAGGTCAATTTGTCTCTGAGCAGTCAGTTGCCAACACTGTCTTGGTACCTGGGGTGGCTTGGCTGCCTGTTGTGTCCTGCAGGCAGTATCTAGGTGATGTATCACCGCATTTACTACAACATTATTGTGAGCATGAAATAAATTAATATATGAAATATGCCTGGAACAGTACCTGGAGGGTAATAAGTGCTATATAAATGAGATACATAATATTCTCAAAGTCCACCTTAGCAATTTTTAGCTCTATGTAGTTACATGCAATTAACAAATTGGGCTTTATGTAGCTACATACAATTTCACACAGATGTAGAGGCCATGTAACTGAGTGAAATAGACCTTTCATGTAAAATGTTGTCTATGAGAAGACTGAGGTTCAGAGCAGTTAAAAGACCTGCCCAGCGCCACTCAAGTTAGTAGGGACCAGCTCCTCCCTGTTTTCAATTTCTGCCTCCCTATTTGCAGCCACAGCTAATTTTTGAAGCCACAAGTACCCAAGTGTAGGCTCAGTCTCACCAATTCTAATCTTAGGACAAAGTATTTTAGGGGTTTACAACACTGTAGGCTAACACCAGGATTCGGCATTAATGGTTTTGTGGTTGGCTTGGCTCTACTTTGAGCCATGATAAAGTTGCAAACATGGTTAATGGGGATGATTCATTTCACAGGGAAGGTTGGCCATCTGGCTGTAGGAGCCCTTGTGAGGTGGTCTTTACCTTAGTGGGTCCTCTGTGTTATTGTAGATGTCTAACCTTCTACCTCAAAGACCTGGTTTTGTCTTGTCTGAGAGTAGAGGAGGTTTTCAGGGGAAGAACACACTAATCACAGAAAAGACTGGTGTTTAAGCTAAAATCTTACTTTTTAAAGTTGCACAAAGTACTTGAATCCCCAGAGTGACACATTTTCTCCTTACAGGCTAACTAATCATACATTTGCTTGGTGAGCATAACATCAGAGCAAAGGGAGTTGGTTGATCATAAGAAATACACCTGGCCAGTGTGCTCAGTTGGTTGGAGTGTGATTCCATGCACCAAATGGTTGTGGGTTTGATTCCCATTCAGGGCATATACCCAGGTTGCTGGTTTGATTCCTAGTCCTGGTACATATGGGAGCCAGTTGCTCAATGTCAAATCTCTCTCTCTCTCTCTCTCTCTCTTTCTCTCTCAAATCAATAATAAAAAACATACCCTTGGGTGAGGATAAAAACCAGAAATGTATCTCAATTACAATTCCTGGGAGTCCTTTTCTTCTATAGGAGGACCACTCAGCTTGCTGTAATGTTTTTGTCTGGTGACCAGAGGCTCCGCATCCCTGGTTAGGGATGTAAACACACTGCTAGTGTTTGTCTCTGGGACCCTCATTTTTCTGTGTTCCATGGTTGACCAACTTGCCTTTTAATATCATCACATTAATAACTCTAGGTAGTTTACAGGGAAGTGTGATGATCTTAAAAAGATGAGTTGGTCAATAAAGCCAGTGAGTTTAGAAGGCCATTCTGTCTCCTGGAGAGGTTCTGCATATCTCTGTGTTGATTGTAAGCTTGACTCTCAGAGGGGAATTCTATACTTCTTATCCAAGGAGGCAGAAGAATAAGAAGAGAGTTTAGAGCTCAGGCTCTAAAATTAGGTTGCCTGGGTTTTCATCCTTGCTTGCCTTTTGCTAACAGTGTGAACTGAGATTAGTGGGTTTCACTTGATGTACTTTTCTGGAAACACTGGAGATGATAATAGTATAGACCTTACAGAATTGTTACAGAATTTATAAAGTAGCCCAGCAGGTGTGGCTCAGTGGTTGAGCATTGACCTAGAAACTAGGAGGTCACAGTTTGATTCCTGGTCAGGGTACATGCCTGGGTTGTGGGCTCTATCTCCATTGCAGGAGGCAGTCAATCCAAGATTCTCTGTAATCATAGATATTTCTATCTCTCTTTCCCTCTCTCTCCGAAATATATATATATATATATATATATATATATATATATATATATATATATATATTTTTTTTTAATTATAAAGTACCTAGAGGCCTGGTGCACAAAATTCATGCATGGGGGGGGTGTCCCTCAGCCCAACCTGCACCCTCTTCAATCTGGGACCCCTCGAGGGCAGTCAGACATCCCTCTCACAATCCAGGACTGCTGGCTCACCTGCCTGCCTGCCTGACTGATTGTCTCTAACTGCTACTGCCTGCCAGTGTGATTACCTCCTAACAACTCCCCTGCTAGCCTGATTGATGCCTAACTGCTCCTCTGCCAGAACGATTGCTCCTAATTGCCCTCTATTGCCAGCCTGGTTACCCCAACTGCCCTCCCCTACAGTCCTGGTCACCCCCAACTGCCCTCCCCTGCAGGCCTGGTCACCCTCAGCTGCCCTTAACTACAGGCCTGGTCACCCCTAACTGCCATCCCTTGCAGGCCTGATACCCACTAACTGCCCTCCCCTGCAGGCCTGGTTGTCTCCAACTGCCCTCCCTTGCAGGCCTGGTCCCCCCTAACTACTCTCCCCTGCCAGCCTGATCACTACTAACTGCCCTCCCCTGCCAGGCTGGTTGCCCCCAACTGCCCTCCCTTTCAGGCCTGGTCTCCCCCAATTGCCCTCCCCTGGGGACCCAGTCACCTTCCCTTCCCTGCCAGCCTGGTGGCCCTCAACTGCCCTCCCCTGCAGACCTGGTCATCCCCAACTGCCCTCCCTGCAGTCCTGACCCCTCCTCAACTGCCCTCCCCTGCAGGCCATCTTGTAGCAGCCATCTTGTGTCCACATGGGGGTAGCCATCTTAACTACATGGGGGCAGCCATCTTGTGTTGGGGTGATGGTCAATTTGCATATTAGGTTTTTATTACCGGTATATAGGATTCGTATAAATCAAAGCATTCAGAAAAGTAAAATTAAATATTAATTAATGATATATATATATATATATATATATATATATATATATATATATATATATATTATGTAATTAATAACATAAACTTATAGTCAGAGTAAATATTGAACAAATACTTATATAATCCAGGCACTGGGATGATTCTTTTACCTGAATATAATTTAAACCTGCCGAACTCAGTAGGTTTCAAAATATTTTGACTCTATTTTATAAGTAAGGAAATGGAAACAGAGAAGTTAGAAACCACAGCCAAGTGGTGGAGCAGGTGACCTGGGGAGATCAAGGTTACCATCTCTATGGGTCAACCACATGCTCCAATTCTGCAAGTAAACTTTAACTCTGCCCCCTGTGCTGGAATCCTTTCCTTGGTCACACGAGGCCTGGAAGAAATGCCTTACAATGCTTCATCCAATCCCACAAGAAAAAAGCAACAACAACAACTAGATCTTTTATGTCACCAGGAAGCTGGAAGTCTATTACCTACTAATCCGTGTTTCTGTATCTCCAGCTTGCTTGTCCCACAATATGAGCAGTACTGTGTTTCTCAGGCTCTCCAACCTAGCAGGGCTCCTGTGTGTTGAAGTCCCCTAACAACAACTGCTGTATTAGTCTTTACCTGCTCATTGCTGCAGTTCCCCAGGCTACCATATTTTACATGCCCAACTGGACTTTTAAACACAGGCAATTAGGGTTCCCCTTCTTGGGCCTCAGAGCCTGCCTGATCACACTCCAATGTAGAGAGTGGTCACAGGCCTTGCTCTCTCTTGCATTGCCTGTGGGTAGTCCTGAACCAGGGAAAGCCCATTTCAGTCTTGGAATATAATTATGAGGTATAACTGAATTGAACCCCTGTCTTCTCACTCCATATTCTTCATTGCAGATAAAGTGGGAAGATAGTGGCTGGAGCCAGTTGTTTGGGTATAAACTGCATGGATGGAAGTAGGGTCTAGACTAGAGTCTGAGGCCTGTGGCCTCAGAGTGCTTCTGCTCAATACAGTAAAGGATCCTGAGAGCCCAGGACTAAACCGAGTTCACCTTAAAACAGAGGAGGCCCAAATGGTGGTTCATGAGAGTGCAGGGTCAGAGAAATAAGAGGTAGGGATTGAGACTAAATTACATAGGGAGAACTCAGAGTTAGTGGAAGACTGATTGACTAGAGGGAAAAGAAGTCAAGAATGGATAAAAGGGAGTTTGAGACAACTCTCTCTACTATCATTGCTGTTTGTAACTCACATTTTTCAGTGTGGTGCATGGGAGAGGAGGCTTAAATAGGTCTAAAGGTCCTGAGGCCAGTGGGACAGGCTCGGGTTCTTTCTCTGTAGGAGAACTTCCCAATCTTTTGTATATTGTTGAAGAGAAAAGAGAGAATTTTCTTTTTGTGATTGATGAGAGTGTGTTACAAGGCTCTGATACTACTCCTGGGCACCTCTGGATGATTGGGCGCATTGTATTTCTGCTTCAGGTTCTGCATTCAATAGCCCTCTAAAAGTGTTGAATAGTTTCATGTACTTTTTGTCTATGCTGCCCCCTCTGCAGGTTGTACTCATCCCTCTCTTTAAGACACAGCTAGAATGTCCCCTGACTTTGTGCTTCCTTGTGTTCTGGACAAGCATCTTTTGTAATACTAATACCTGATATTCACTGAATGCTAATTACACAACAGGCACAATCAATGTATGAGCTAAGTTTTATTGTTACCTTCATGTAACAGATAAAATCTGAGACTTTAGCCAATTTTTAATTCAGCCAAAGAAACCTGCTTAAGCAAAATTCTAACCCAAACATCTGACTTCAGAACCTATTTTAACCACTGTTTAAGCTGTCTGAAGCTCATGCATCCATCCATTCATTCATTGCAAATATTCATTGAGAGCAAGAAATCTCTTAGTCGTAGGAATACAATAGTAAACAAAACAGATAATCTTACACCAACTTCTGAATGCCAAATAAGGGGGAAATAAAGGGTCTTGCCATTTCTTGGTAATTGGAATGGAAGTAAGGGCTTGGTTATTCTTTCAGCTTTTCATTCAAATTCTTTGTCTCCTAGATGTTAAGATATTACAAACAAATAAGCAACTCTCTATCCAAACCAGTAAGCAAGCTAAAAGCTAACTCTGCATTTGTAGGCAATTTGAGAAAAGCAATGAAAGGACATGGGGTAAAAAAAAAAAAAAGTTATTTGCAATTTTCATTTAATTAAACTGGTTTGCATTTAAATATTAAAGTATGAACTTCCTGCTGAACCTCTGTAAATTCAAACAGAGTCACAAAGGCATTAGAGAGAGTCCAGGCACAGGGATAAAGAATGAAGAAGTAATAAGTTAAACACTTGGACTAGCCACATGGATTGAACTTTGGTGGGGCAGCATCCATGTAAGATGGTGCCAATATTTAGCCAGTACACAAATATCCTATCAGTCTTGAATTAAAATATCTTATCTCCCTTTTTCTCTTTTCCAACACCTATGATTCATTGCCCCATATACCAAAATACATCCAGTCAGAAGCCAGACTGGGGCTGTCTCAGGCTCTAAAATTATCCAGCGTGCCATTGATTAAAACTATCACTCGAAGCCCATCCACATGTCTACCTCAAGGAGTTTGAAATAAGTATGTGGTTCTCTTTATAGACTGACATGTAAATTATAAATTTGCCTTTTAATGAAAGACATTTTAATATTTTATTCCTTAGTTTGGCAATATATAATACCTTCGGGATGAGATGTGTTACTCCGCACTCCTGAAGCCATGACAGATATTGCTTATCAATCTCTGTACTCCCTTTCCTAGGTCTTGCTCTTGACCTCAGAATAATTTACAGAACAGTGCTCCAGGTGGCAACTGCCAATTGGCTGAAGTAGGATTGTAACAGAAGCCTCCTTACCATCTTTGTATTACATAGCACTTTATTTTACCCTACTACTATACAGGGAGTGACCAGATTATTATGATCTCTGAACGCATAATAATCTGGCCACTCAGTATATATATTCATGCCTAGTGCACGAATTTGTGCATGGGTGGAGTCTGGCCAGCGTGGCCAAGGGGAGGGGACTTGGGCGGTTGGCTGGCCTGCCTGCTGGTCGAACTCCTGGTTCAGGGGACAATTTTCATATTAGTCTTTTATTATATAGGATATACAGTGAGTGGCCAGATTATTATGCATTTAGAGATCATAATAATCTGGCCATTCAATGTACATATAACTACAGAGCGCTCTCTCATGTTGCCCTACATGCATCATACATCTTAAAAATAATGTTTTTAAAATTAATAAAATCATTGTCTGCATAGTTAAATAAGACTGCATAATTACCATTGCTTAGGTGAACCAGTTCTATAATATACCATTTAATTTATACCAGACACCCATGTTTTAAAATAGATATCAGCAAAACTCTTCCATGTTGAGGGCTACCATTTCATGGATCTCAGAAAATGCCAACTAACAAGCTTTGGAGTTCTGTAAGGGCAATGGGTAGCTCTAAGATACAAACATGGTTAAAAAAATAAAAAGAAGAGTCTGCATGTGGGTAGGGAGAAGGTGCAGAGAAAGGCATGAGGACTAAATAAAACAGTACTCTTCTGCCCTTTTTTTTTCTTTCCTTCAGATTCTCTCTCTCTCTCATGCACACATATGAATGAAACAATCATATTTAATATATATGACCAGGAAATATGACTTTCATATGTGGAAGGTCTTCATTTATCAGTTCTGTTTGTGTCAAATTGTTTTGAAGTGTTACTGAAGAAAAGCAGAATGGAAAAGCTGAAAAGGATTTGGGGAGGAAGGGCCTTTTCTGGGAATCTTGGAGAGCCTGTTAGAAATTTAGGAAAATAATGTACCAGACCAAAGTCTTGGTTTCATCAGAAAAGTGGCTAACATGGTAAATATTTACCTTTCAAGGTTTATGTGAGGATTAAATTATCGAACTTCTTTAGCAACACTTTGAAATAGTAACATACTGACAAATATGGGCTATTTTTGATAAATTGTATCTGAAATATTTATAAAAATGTAAAACATATAGTGTCTATTGCTATCCATCAATATTGTCATGAACATTCATTTTCAATTTTGAATTAAAATTGTAAATGCAGAGCTCTCTATATATTGCATTTCTCATAGAAACAATATAATTGAACCTCGGTAATGCTTAATAATATTTCAATTTCCTCTGAATTTTCTGGGTAATTTATGTATGAATCAATGCATATTCAGCAGAGCTTATATGAGACCTTTATCCACAGTTGTGGGAAGCACTGTGGCCACCGCTGGTTGGCCCACGTGTGGGACAGTGACAGGCAGCATTCGGGGAACTTCAGGAAACGAAGCAGTGTCATGTCGTCATGCTTGTCTAAAATTAAATTTGGATTTCAGCTTTGTGCGTTTGTGGTTTAGCAATCGCCAAATAAACTGCAATCAGTTTATTTAATGTTTAGTCTATGCTGGTGGGCTGAATTGAGTAAACACTCAAGATCCTCCCACAGGAAAACTGAATCCCCAGCTGTACTCTTTCTCGCTTATTGTTTCTTGGGAATACTTGTTAATACAACTGGCTTTCACTGTACTAATAAAAGCAGAACTTCGGTGCAGGTCACCAAAGTACACGAGATTAGCTGTGAAAGGTTACTTTAAGGTGCAAAGCAATAGAATTGAGAAGAAACTTTCTCAGTCCTTTAAAAGGATTCTCACTGAAACTATTCTTTCCTAGAACTAAGGAGGACTGCTCTTTTGAATCCTCTCCTGGGTCTTCGTTGTTTTGCTGATGGATCTTGATTTTACTCCCACCTTTACCACTAAGGCCAACATTTGTTTCTTGTGATATTTGTGATTTTCCTGTTAACCCCCTATCTACACTGGGCCATTATCTGATTGGCTTTTGATTGGTGCTCCCCAGAAATGACCCCTGAATATTCTTGGGATTACATTCTACTGGCTCCTAGTATGTGGACAAAGAGTACTACAGCATTCCAAGTGGGTTTACTGGCACCATAAGATAAGGAAACAGTGCCAGTCTTGTTCTCCAGATTTCTCTTGGAAGAAAACCTTGGATGACTAGCAGGTGTAAGAGAAGGTTGCCATTAGGACTTTGTTCAAGTCTTAGTGTCACTTATTTTTTTAAATATATATTTTATCGATTTTTTACAGAGACAAAGGGAGAGAGATAGAGAGCTAGAAACATCAATGAAGGAGAAACATTGACCAGCTGCCTCTTGCACACACACCCCCTGGAGATGTGCCCACAAACCAATGTACCTGCCCTTGACCGGAATCGAACCTAGGACCTTTCAGTCCGCAGACCAACGCTCTATCCACTGAGCCAAACCGGTTTCGGCCTAAGTGTCACTTATTAATTAAAGGAAGCCAATAGTCATGACTGACCTCAGCCTCCATACTTACCTTCTGCATATCCAAGTCCAGTACGGGGCTTGTTTCACTGAACCTGACTTTGTGGATCTAGAGCAACAGAGAAGGCCTAAGTTAACTTAAGTACTATTTTAGAGTGTTTTTGGATGCTGTGCTTTCCACTCTTTAGATACAATAGAAAATAAAAATGAGAGTGGCAAAGCTTTGCACTTGCATCTTCCACTCCCTTCAGCTTCTTCCCTACTACCAAGTGCATGATGGGAACTGAAAACATTATTTTTTGTGCTGGTGAAAAATGGCAACTTAGAATTCAGCTGCTCCTTCCTACCCTGAGTAAGTGGATTTATATCTCTCTTAGACAAAGAGGCAACTGATTCCTATTTTCAAAGTGTACACAGTAAGTAGGTACTTCCACTGGCACCAAAGCTAAGAATGACAATAGTGATAGAATCTGATATGCAGATTTCTGTCTATGTAGACAATCCAAGTACAAATTATGGAAAAATACAGTTCAACATTCTGAATGGTAGGCAGATGCATATGTCATCACCCACAGCACAAATAACTGAATTTCTTATAGAAACAATATAATGGAACCTAGGTAATGCTTAATAACATTTTAATTCACTGGCTTTATTCTAAATATTACCAGGTCTTCTTGCTGAGCTCTCAATGTGCCAAGCAGACTTTTGCAAGAAGGCTTTTTCTCTGCTCTTTCCTCTACCTGAAATACTTTCCATCCAGCTATTTTTCTGTATAACTCCCCCTCTCCCTGTTTACAGGTTTCTGTGAAAATGTTATGTCAGTAGATCAGCTGCTGCTAAGCACCCATACAAAATGGCATCTTCTAATCATCCTGAATCCTTCCTTTCCCCTCTTACTCAGCTTATTTTTCTTCTTGGCATAGATTGCCATCTGACATGTTATACAGGAATTGGTTTATTGATTTGCTACCTCCTCCTCCTACAATGTAACTCTTGTTCTTTGCTGAATTGCAAGAGTCTAGAACACTGCCTGGCACATCATAGACTCTGAGTAATATTTGTTGAATGAAAGAATGCAGCTGGAAGCACTATCTCTCCACCTCCAAGGGCTCTAGGTCTGGTATGTTCTTTGGAAGAAATTAAGAGTGGCCATAGCTAGAACTTATTGAGTGCCTGCCATTTTTGTTCACTTTATCATATCATTTTATCTTTATAGGAATCCTATGATAGCAGTTTAATCTCTAAGTTAGAGATGAGTAAAAGGTAGCTCAGAAAGGCTTAACAAACGGCCAAGGCCATGCACCTAGTAAGAGGGGTTGTCATGACACCAAACTACATCCCTGTGACTCCAAAGCCAAGGCTATGCTAATACACCAAACTCTCAGAATAAGAGCAAGCATGACAAGAGGTTACACTAATTACTGAGCAAAGCTCAATGTAAAAGTTCAGTTAACTAACTAGTAAAGACCTGGCTTTAAATTATAGTTCTATTCCTGAAAAGAACAGGAATCAAATTATCTTTCTTTCTTTTAAAATTATATTTACTTGGATATAGTTAATATACATGAAAATATTCATTGCAAGTATACAGTTTTAATGAGTTTGACCACCAGAAAAATCCAGATATAAAATATTTCTGTCATCCCTAAAAATTCCCTTGTGTCTTTTCATAGTCAAATCCTTGCTTCCCTCCACCTCAAGCCCCAGATAATTACTGATATGCTTTGGATCTCTGTAGATTGTTTTGAATATTTTAGAACTTTATATAATCAGAATCAGACAGTATATACTATTTTGTACTGCTTTTTATGCTCAGCATGGTATTTTTGAGATTCATCCATGCTGTTGTGTGTACTACTAATTTATTATTTTTATTGTTGAATTATTTTATAGTATGACATTTTTATATTCTAGCCTCTTCTTGATGGACATTTGATTGTTTCAGTTTGAGCTGTCATGAAAGAAGCTGCTGCCAGCATTTATGTGCAAGTCTTTGTGCGGACATAGTTTTTATTTCTCTTGGGTGAATACTAAGAAATAGAATGACTAGGTTGTCTATGTAAACATAATGCATCTACATTGAGCTTTATATACAACTGTCAAAATGTTTTCAAAAGGAGTTGTGCCATGAGATATTTCTTACAGTTGGGTTGCTCATTTATAAAAACAAAGGTGCTTGAATAGATGGTTTCTGAATTCCCGTCCAATGTTTTGGTGCTCTAAGACCTGCTGTGCTAGACATCTGACCCTTGCTGTCTTGGGGGTACCATTCTTTCTTTTGCTTATCTTAATTTTTATACATCTATATTGTTCTGTTAGTGTCACTGATGATGGTGGTGATAAATCTTTCTCTCTCTCTCTCTCTCTCTCTCTCTCTCTCTCTCTTTCCTCTCTCCCTCTCTCCCTCCCTCCCTCTCTCTTTCTCTCTCTCATTTTATTTTATTGTGCTTGACACATAATTTTTCTATGAGAAATTATGTCAGGCACAATGCTAAGTGTTTACTAAATTTTCTCATTCAATCCTTACAATACTATTTTAAGTTGATGCTATTTTTATAATCTATATTAGTCATAAAAGAAACAAATAAATACACAACAAAACCTGGAACTCAGAAAAGTGAAGTCACTTTCTCAAGACAACAAACTATTAAATGATAGAATAAAGAACAAAAATTGGGTCTTCCCTGATCACTTCTAAGTTATTAATTTTCTGGCCCTTGCTCTAATTTCTTGGTTCCCACATCTTTGTTTTTTATGCAGCCCTAAGGACTGCCGGGCAGTATTCTGCGCCTCAGTCTCCTCAGTGCTGTTTATCAGTTGTTCTTTCACACCCTGGCATGACATCAGTGTTCAATGACCCAGCAACTTTCCAGAAGGCAACAAAAAAAAGCAATTTAGAGAGTAGGCGAGCTTAAGATCATCTTACTTATGTCAGCTCCATTAAGTTTTTATTAACAGTCAGAATGAGTTTTTTTGAATCAGCATAATGCCAGTAAGCATTGCTTTGAAAAAAGAAAGAAATACTTAGCTAATAAGATATCTTATCTACATTTTATTTTAATCTAGAGAGCCCAGTTATTTCAGAGTATGATAGAGGTCAATGCCCATTTTGCACTGGACAATTAGCATCCCCCTTCTCATCAAGTGGCGAAATTGCCATGTTAGCTTTTGCAGGAGTCAGAACATATTATTGGCTCTTCATGCTTTCTATGAAGTCATCATTAAGTATAACAAGAACTCAGATATTGAGCATTATCATTTAGATTAGTAAAGTATTATGTGAATATTCTAAGCATTTCCCATTCAATTATTTTTAGAATAGTCTTATGAAGCAAACGCCAAGACTCTATCAATCTCATTCTTCACATGCCCATATAATTTTTATATTATATTATGTGGCTTGTGAGTAAACCCTTTATTGCATCCACATTATTTATAGTGCTAATCAACCAATACCATTAAAATATTTATTGACTTTAAAGAGTCCTGATGGGAGTTCTGAAATAGCTTTTCCTGAAAGGACCTCTGCTTTATATCTAGAGACTTGAGGAGTCAACTCAAATCCCTACTTTCCCATGAGCCTGTCCTATTTTTCAATCTTCATTCTTTGAGTTCTAGATCATTTATAGTCACTCATGAACATTTTAAAAATTAACCATACACTGTGCTTTATCACTTGTGCTTCATCTTGTAGGGTGGCATTATGACATATAAGAAAAAAATATGAACACCAACTTCAGACAAATACTGACTTTAACTCCAAAAATAATGTGACTCTGGGATAAGTTCCATTTCTTTATCTTTTTTTTTTTTTTAAATAAATCTTTATTGTTCATATTATTACAAATGTTCCTCATTCCCCCCCCCCCCCAATTGCTCCCCTACACCAAGTTTCCATTCAATTCTCTGCCCTTTCCCCATCCCCCATTGTCCTCAATCATAGGTGCAGTTTATGTTCAGTCTCTTCCCGTCCCGCCCCATTCCCCCGAGAATCATCAGTCCACTCCCCTTCCATATCTCTGATTCTATTATATTCACCAGTTAATATTGTTCATCATGATTTTTACTTCCCTTGGTTTTTAGACTCACTTGTTGATAGTTACGTGTTTGTTTATAATTTTTATCTTTATTTTCTTCCTCTTCCTAAAGAACCCCTTTTAGCAATTCATATAATTCTGGCTTGGCAGTGATGAATTCCTTTAGCTTAAATTTATTTGTGAAGCTCTTTATCTGGCCTTCGATTCTGAGTGATAGCTTTGCTGGGTAGAGTATTTTTGGCTGTAGGTTCTTGTTGTTCATCACCTTGAATATTTCTTGCCATTCCCGTCTGGCCTGCATGGTTTCTGTTGAGAAATCAGCTGACAGTCGTATGGGTGCCCCTTTATAGGTAACTACCTGCTTTTGTCTTGCTGCTTTTAATATTCTCTCTTTGTCTTTAGCTCTTGGAATTTTAATTATGATGTGTCTTGGTGTGGTCCTCTTTGGATTCCTTTTGTTTGGGGTTCTGTGTGCTTCCTGGACGTGTAAGTCTATTTCTTTCACCAGGTGGGGGAAGTTTTCTGTCACTATTTCTTTCAATATGTTTTCAGTATCTTGCTCTCTGTCATCTTCTGGGATGCCCATAATTCTGATGTTGGTTCGCTTGAAGTTGTCCCAGAGGTTTCTTACATTATCTTCAACTTTCTGGATTCTCTTGTCTTCTTGCTTCTGTGGAGGAGTGTCCTCTGGCTCTTTGTGTTCCAAATCTTGGACTTGATCCTTGCAATCTTCCAATCTGTTTTTAGGACTCTGTATAATATTATTTATTTCAGAGATTGTATGCTTTATTTCTAGTTGACCCTTCATTATTTCTTGTTGATCCCTTATCATATCCTCATAGGTCTCATTTATTTTATCGGCCTTTTCTAAGAGATTGTTGAACAACCTTATAAGCGTGGCTTTGAACTCTATATCCAGTCGCTTTTTGTCCTCCATTTCTTTCGTTTGTGATCTGTTTCCTCGTTTCAGCATTTTCGCTGCTTCCCTGAGTTGGTAGGTTGGGAGGATCAGCTGTGTCTATGCCAGCAGACAACCTTATTCCACTAGACTTGGAAACCTGCAAAAGCCTCTCTGAGTTCAGCTTGGATGGGGCAGAGTTTCTGGGTGGAGCTTACAGTCTTGGCTTCCGGTTAGCCCCGCCCTCTGAGGTTCCTGAGTCTCAGTGTACCTCAGTGTCCTTTGGTACTCGCTGCAAGCACCTCTGAGAGAAAGGCACTCTAGAGTTTTGCCCACTACCAGACAGTGTAGTCTCTCCCCCAACAAGCCCACAACTGGGGTTCAGAGCAGTTGGAAGTGGGGTTAAGAACAGTCCGGAGCTTATGTCTCCTTCCCGCTAGGGCGATCTCGGGGCCCAAACAACAGTCTGTCCTCTGTTTGCGCAATGTGCGCGACTCAGGGGCTCGGCTTTTCGCCTTTCCCCCTGAGCTTCTGTCTTACAGCCCAGATTCCCCCTGTATGAGGCTGGGGCCCGAGGGTCTTGCCCAGGACTGGGGTTCAGTGCAGTAAGAACTGGGGCTCAGCACAGTCCTGAGCTTTTGATTTCTTCCTGCTGGGGCAATTCAGCAGCTTAGCGAACAGTCCCTCCTCTTCGCGCAATGTGCGCGACTCTGGAGCTCTGCCTTTCTCGCTGTTCGGCTGAGCTTCCGCCTTACAGCCCAGATTCCCTCTTTGTGAGCCTGGGACCCCCAGGGTCTCGCCCAGAACTGGGGTTCAGTGCAGTCGGAGTTGGGGTTCAGCACAGTCCGGAGTTTTTATCTCCTTCCCGCTGGGGAACGCCAGCCAGGCACTCCGCCGCCCCTCCTCTCCGGCTCCGTCCTCTCCCCGCGCGTGCACACCGAGTCTCCGTACCTTCGGCTTTTACAGCTCCTCTGGCTTTCCTTCTGGTTTTCTCTTTCCTTCTAGTTGTAGAATTTCCAGTCAGTCAACTTTCCTGTAGTTCTGGATAGTGTCCGCTCTATATTTTAGTTGTATTTTTTGAAATTGTTGAGTGCGGCTGCAGTTAGGCTTTTACCTCTGCCGCCATCTTGTTGTGAGTCCCATTTCTTTATCTTAAAGAGCAGATAGTAGTGATCATAAATTATGGTAATAATAGCTGAGTCCTTGTAAGCAATAAATAATCTAATGTATGAAAACAAGCATGCAGTGAATGTTAAACAAACTGTAGTCCCTCATCTTTTTCGCCATGTGGAGATTTCCTTGAGGCAGAGCCATTTCTTATACCTAAGGACATACCAAATCCACTTATTCATTTAATAAACATTTATATAACACCTATCATGTACTAAGCAATGAACGCAGTACTGTGAATACAGTCATGAACAAATCAGCCATTCCTTTCCTTGTGGGCTTATCGTCTAGCAAAGAATGTAGACATATAGAAAGTAAAAATATAACCACGTGTTTTCACAAACATTTGGAACATACTAGTATAGAAGAGCAAGGAGTTCTCTATGATTTTAATGAAATCAAAGATGTAAAGCAATTTATTCCTAGACTCCTGGTGGAGAAAAGAAAAAACATATTTGTGATGATGCCTCCTCTTCTCACTCTCCTACCCTGGAGGCATATTATATATATAATCTAGATTTCCTCTTTGTTTTCTAATCATGTTACAATCAAGGCTGTCTCAAAATAGTTTATAGTAAGAAATGCCCTTTTTATGAGTCCATATTTCAGAATTTTTATAGGTTTTGGACACTTTGGAAATCTGAAGCACTCTGATTGTCTGGTATTGTCAGCATTACCATAATATATTCCTTGAGTGTTTATAATATGTTAAGCACTGCTTTAAGTCCCTAAATTGATTTTACATTAAAGAAACATATGCCGAAACTGGTTTGGCTCAGTGGATAGAGCGTTGGTCTGAGGACTGAAAGGTCCCAGGTTCGATTCCGGTCAAGGGCATGTACATTGGTTGCAGACACATCCCCAGTAGGGGGTGTGCAAGAGGCAGCTGGTCAATGTTTCTCTCTCATCGATGTTTCTAGCTCTCTATCCTTCTCCCTTCCTCTCTGTAAAAAATCAATAAAATATATATTTTTAAAAAAGAAACATATAATCTAGATGGGGAGTCAGCATGCATGCACTTAATTCAAAAGATATATTGTAATGCAGAGCAAGCCTATTTCTAATAAAGGAAGTCTAAAAACAACTAAAATTAATTAAAAACCAAAAATTCTTCCATAAGAGCACTGAAGATCTGGCATGCAATAACAAAAGATTATTTAAGACCTAGAATTTAGGGAGGTGAGCAGATCACTGCTTTGGCCTTGAGGGCATTTGCCAATGTAATTTAAATTAAGCTGTCAAACACAGCCGTGGGCTTGAAGGACTCAGTACGAAAGGGAAAGGAGTATAAGTTCAGAGCCTATCCAACTTTGCCAAATTCACAGTAAATGTAGTAGTGCTGGTCCCTCTGTTAAGGCACCAGACCTGGTTACCACCACATGTGATGTTGGGCAGATGGGTCAGAAGAAGCCAAATAAAGTCAGAGACCTAGAATGCATCAAGCTAAACTTCAAAGTGCTTATTGTGGAGAGAGAAGGAAATCTAAGTGTGAAAGGCTGGGCTAGACCAAGTGTTCAGACCAGAGGAAGCAGGTTCAGAATGGAGAGTGGGAGGATAACCTAGCTACTAGTATTTATAGTTAGGGTTCGAGCTGCTGGATCTTGTAAGGCCAATGAGCCAAGCTCAGTCTGAACCAATGATATCAATCAATAATAAAGGAAAAGATTATTCAATATGTGGGCCTTGCATTGTTAGAAATGTTTGATGAAAAATTACATTTCATTCCACACTTCATCCTCTTTCCTCAATTCCAGCTCTAATAAAGAGTTAAATATAAAATGCTGAGCTAGCACCACAAAAGTACTAGCTCAGAAATACATGTTACCATGTGTTTCTGAAAAGAGATAATTTTCTACACTTTGAAAGCAATGGTAAATATTAAGAAAATAATAAGAGAGTTAATAAAGCCGAAATCGGTTTGGCTCAGTGGTAGAGCGTCGGTCTGCGGACTGAAAGGTCCCGGGTTCGATTCCGGTCAAGGGCATGTATATTGGTTGCGGGCACATCCCCGGTAGGGGGTGTGCAAGAGGCAGCTGGTCTATGTTTCTCTCTCATTGACATTTCTAGCTCTCTATCTCTTTCCCTTCCTCTCTGTAAAATATCAACAAACTATATTTTAAAAAAAGAGAGTTAATAAAAAAATTCTTATGGTGAAAAGCCACAAAAAGTTAAAAATGTATTTGCAGTAAATATAGCAAGGAATAATATTTAAATACACAAATAAAAGTAAACCTGAATAAAATGTTAAGATTCTAAACATGAAGATATATTTATAAATATAACTAGATAATAAATTAAAGGGGTATGATAATGTAATAATATTTCTTGGGCATTTACTATGTGCTAGATTCCATGCTATGTACTTTGCACACATTATTTCATTTAATCCACATAAACCTATAAACTAAGTTTTATGAAGAGCCCTAGTTCATAGATGAGTAAATAGACAGAAAGAGGCCAGGTGGCCTTGGGGGTGAGTTTTATTTCTCAGTTCCCTTTGTATTCATTGATTTTGGTCTGTTTTATTCTCATTATTTTTTCAAGGAGTTAATAAAATATTTATTATTTATGATAATACATAAGAATAGCTTTAGACTCATTTCATGTATATAGTATTATCTTTACCATTCTAGTATATTAGAAACAATGTGAACAAATAAAAATATATTTAAAGTTATTGAATTAGAGTATTATGAAAAGTCAAACTTTTCTATGTAATTTATAAGAATTTACTAAAATCTTAGGATTAAAACCTTAAAAAATTTTGGAACCTTAGGCAAAAATGTTAGCAAATAATTTTAGAGGGACTAAAACAAAATTATGTGTGTGTGTGTGTGTGTGTGTGTGTGTGAGAGAGAGAGAGAGAGAGAAAGAGAGAGAGAGGGTGTTTGTTTTGTTTATTTTTTTGTATACTCTTTTGTGTTTTTTTTAAAACACACACTTTAAAAAATATATTGCTTTTTATTTTTAGCTCTTGAAATCCAAGAAATTAATTTTTAATGAACTTTATAAAGGTCTATATGCATTGTAAGGATTTGGTAAATGTATTTAATAGAAGATAATTTAAGAAAATATTGTTTATTAAAGTTGATAAAAAAAATTAACACACAAGACTTGAAAATCAATTGATTCCAACATCTGTCACATTTGGACTGAGTGTGTAAAACCACAGTTTGAAGACAAACTGAGTTTTGGCTGGTGAACAGGTTCATATTTCAGAAATGGTTGACCTCAAGAACATTTTGAGGATAAATGTTTTTTACTTTTTCCAAACATTTATGCTAATTCAAGCCTGGGCAAGTTTAAAAGTAGAGAGGAGAAAGCTCTTGAAAAGGGAGGGATTGAAGATACTAGTGAGAAAATTGAGCTACTATTATCACAGCTTGAACCCTTACATATTCAATTTCTCCTTTCCCTTCTTCATTTTCATCAAATCTGTCAACTCCTCTTATACAGTCTTTCTCTACAACAGTTTTTAACTTGTTCCTATCCCCTCTCCCCTGTTTTTATTGCTAGCATATTAATTTAGGCCTTGACATCCTTAGTAATAGACTGTTATAATCCTAATATATAAAAACCCAGGGTCTGTAACATCCAAAACAACTGAAGGCTTGACCAACTGGAAGTCATTGCTGGGTTGCTGTGGTGACCCAGCACACACTGCTGCAGCTTCAAGCACCCCGACCCAGCACTGACTTCTGAGGGTGCTGTGGATCAGGCCAGGAGAGAGGACTGGGAAGAGAGAGGCAAGGTCTGATCTGTAGCCTCTGTGGCAGCTATTGATCGGCACTTGCCTCTCTATTTTGCTCTGGGCCAGGCTAGCATGTATACCTCTCTTTCTTTTGGGCTTCCACTGGGGCTGCTGATCATTCCAGCTTCTCTGATTAGGCCTTTGCTAGGTCCGGAGACACTGACTGGATTAAAAACCAACCAATCAGAACCAAATCTGGGTGATATGTGAGAAGCCAATACTGCCTAGGAGGCAGAGCTTTTGATGCTGATTGGCATAACAACTGACCAATCAGAACCTAATCTGGGTTAATTGTGAAGGCAGAACCTCAGGTGAGAAAGGGTTTTAAGGACAACAGCTATTTGATGCAAGGTGTAAGAAATCGGTTAAATTTTTAAATGACCAGTTTGGTAGTATAGTGCATATGGCTGACCATCAGTCCACATATAAAGAGTATGTATTTTTGTCTGCCAAGAGCATCGCCTCCTGCTGAAAAAGGCTTTCCCTCCAATTTAAGCAAACCTATCCTATATAATCTATCTATACTAATAAAAGGGCAATATGCTAATGAGACCAAGTCGACCGGCCATCTTCTGGACGTATGACTTCCTTCAGGACAAAGCCGTGGTGGTGAGGGCCCAGACAGAGGTCATTAGGGGCAATCAGGCCAGCAGAGGAGGACAGATGGGGGCAAGATCAGGCTGGAGAGGGAGGGCAGTTGGGGCAACCAGGCTGGCAGAGGAGGGAAGTTGGGAGTGAGATCAGGCCAGAAAAGGAGAGCAGTTAGGGGTTATCAGGCAGGCAGAGGCAGTTGGGGATGATATCAGGCCAGCAGGAAGAGCAATTAGGGGTGAGATCAGGCTGGCAGGGGAGGGCAGTTAGGAGTGCACAAGCAGGCAGAGGCAGTTAGGGGCATTCAGGAAGACAGGCAGAGAGGTTGGGGCAATCAAGCAGGCAGGAAGAGGGTTTAGGGGCAATCAGGCAGACAAGTAGAGGCAGTTAGGGGCTATCAGGCAGGGAGGCACATGAACAGTTAGGGGCCTGGAATCCCAGATTGCAGGAGGGATTTTCAACCACTAGTTTAAGCATGATCCCTGAGGCTGAGTGGTAAAGTCAATTTACATTTTTGTCTATTATTAGATAAGGTGGCCTCTGAATTTGAAATTCTTAGCTGATTAATATTAGACATTCCCATAGTGGATTGGTAATTGCATACATCTGGTCTAATTTGCCTGCTTTTCTGGCATTGTTTCCAACATTCCTGGAAGGTGAGATCTTTTCACTTACTGCCTACTTAACACTCTCCAAGAATGCTTTACATTTTCCTGGTTGCATGGTTTTTGTTCATTATCAATTTTCCCAAATTTTTATTTTCCATTTTTATAATGTACTAGAGGGCCAGTGCACAAATTCGTGCACAGGTGTGGTCCTTCAGTCTGGCCAGTGATTGAGGTCTATTGGGGGGCCAGTCAGCTGGGGGTAGGGACCCTGGGTGTTGGCCACCTGGTCACCCATTGGGGCCAATTCAGGGAGCGGGGAGGCCAGCCAGCCAGGGGGGAGGGGCTGTGGGAGGTTGACTGTATTGAGCATCTGCCCCCTGGTAGCCAGTGCATGTCATAGTGACTGGTCCATTGGCCATTCTGGTCATTCAGCTGTAATGGTTGGTTAGGCCAGTGGTCAGCAAACTTATTAGTCAACAGAGCAGCAAACCGTGACTCATGAGCCACATGTGACTTATGAGTTGCAGTTTGCCGACCACTGGCTTAGGCTTTTATATATATACTAGAGGCCTGGTACACAAAATTCGTGCACTGGGGTGCGTGGGGTGGGGGGTGTTCCTCAGCCCAGTCTGCACCCTCTTCAATTTGGGACCCCTTGAAGGATGTCCTACTGCCCATGGAGCAGGGGTGGTCTCACATTATCCAAGCTCAGGAAGAATACTGCACACCAGTTTATCAATTTATAATGAGCAATCTAATTGGAGGCAACCAGAGACTCCACCTGCAGGCATGCCACATGCAAGCCACCCTATAATCAGGCTGTTACTTGGCAAGCATGAAGTCAGAATGAGGATTATTAGTTATGTGATTTAACAGTGTAAAGGTATATCCCCACCCTGATCCGGGACACCCGTAAGGGCAAATCAGCTGGCCTCCACCCATGCACCAGGCCTCTATCCTATTTAATAAAAGACTAATATGAAGATTGACCATTACTCCAATACACAAGATCAAGATAGCTGCCTTTCTGTGGTCAAAAATCTTGTCCCCATGTGGACACAAAATGGCCACCACAAGGTGGCCAGCAGGGGATCCCTGGTGGGATTGGGCCTAAATGGGCAGTTGGACATCACTCTCACAATCCAGGACTGCTGGCTCCCAACTGCACACCTGCCTGCCTTCTTGATTGCCTCTAACTGCTTCTGCCTGCCAGCCTGATCACCCTCTAACGATTCCTATGCCAGCCTGATTGATGTCTAACTGCTCCCTTGATAGCCTGTTTGCCCCCAACTGCCCTCTGCTGCGGGGGAGGGCAGTTAGGGGTGACCAGGCTGGCAGAGGAGGGTTGATTGCTTCCAAGTCCCCTCCCTTGCAGGCCTGGTCCCTCTCAACTGCCCTTCTCTGCTGGCTATCTTGTGGTGGCCATCTTGTGTCCACATGGGGGCAGGATCTTTAACCACATGAAGGCAGCTATCTTGATCTTGTGTGTTGGAGTATTGGTCAATCTTCATATTACTCTTTTATTAGATAGGATAGAGGATTGGTGCACGAATGGGGGCCAGCTGGTTTGCCCTGAAAGATGTCCCAGATCAGGGTGGGGGGTTCCCTTGGGGCATGGGGCAACCTGAGCAAGGGGTCTGTGGTGGTTTGCAGGCCAGCCACACCCCCTGGTGAACCAAGCAGAGGCCCTGGTATCTGGAATTTATTTACCTTCTACAATTGAAACTTTGTAGCCTGGAGCAGAGCCAAGCCTCCTGCTTGCTCCGTGGCTGCCGCCATTTCTGTTTGGATTTGTTTACCTTCTACAATTGAAACTTTATAGCCTTGAGTGGAGGCTTAGGCTGGGAAACCCAAGTCTCCCTCCTGCTTTCTGTGGCCATAGACATCTTGGTTTGGGTTTATTTGCATACTTGCTATTGCTATGATTAGCTGGTGGACTCGGCTGGTGGGCATGGCTTGTGGGTGTAGCTGAGTGATGATTAATTTGCATATTACTCTTTTATTAGCGAGGACTACTGCACAAAATTTGTGCATGGGGCGGGGGTCCCCTCAGCCCATCCTGTGCCCTCTCTAATCTGGGACCTTTGGGGGATGGCCAACTGCCGGTTTAGGCCTGATCCTAGGAATTACCTGCCTGCCTGCTTGATAGCCCCTAACCACTCTACCTGTCTGCCTGATCACCTGTGAATACTATGCCTACCTGCCTGATTGCCCCTAACAGTTCTCCCTTGCCAGTGTGATCACCTCTCACCACTCTCCCTTTTTAGCCTTATGATCCCTAAGTGCCTCTGCCTCAGCCCCTGCCACCATGGCTTTGTCTGGAAGGACATATAGAAGACTTCTGGTCTAATTAGCATATTATCTTTTTATTAACATTAGATAGATTTTAGAAAGATATAAGGGTTGTCATAAAGTTTGTTTAGATATTTTTTGTTCAAATGTATATATTTTTTTTTTTTTAGAGAGAGGAATGGAGATATATATAAATAAATGAGAAAGAAATATTGATTGGTTGCCTTTTGCACATCCCTTACTGGGGATGGAGCACATAACCCAAGTATGACCTCTTGGTTCATGGGTTGACACTCAACCACTGAGTTACACCAGCTTGGAAGCTTCCCTTTTAAATCAATTTTGTTTATCAGGGCAGTTTTACATTCACAGAAAAATACAGAGTTCCATATAGTCCTTACTCCCATGCATTCACACAGTCTTTCCCACTATCAATATTCGTCATCAAAGTAGTACATTGGTTATAATTGATAAAACTACACTGACAAATCATTATTACAAATAGTCCATGGTTTACATTAGAGTTCATTCTTGATGTTGAACATTCTATGATTTTGGATAAATGTATAATGGCATATATCTGCCATTATATTTTCATGCAGAATAGTTCCACTGTCTTAATAGTTCCACTTCTCTGTACTCTACTTATTCCTTCTTCCTCTTTCCTGATCTAGAGCAACTGCTGACCTTTTCATTGTTTCCATGGTTTTGCCATTTCCAGAATGTTCCATAATCAGAATCATATAGTATGTAGCCTTTACATATTGTCCTCTTTCACTTAGTAATATTACCTTAAGTTTTTTCCATATCATTTCAAGGCTTGATTGTCTATTTCTTTTTATAGTGTTAAATAATATTATAGTGTCTGGAATATTTATATTTATCCATTCAAGTACTGAAGGACCTCTTGGTTGCTTCTAACTTTTGGCAGCTATGAATAAAGCTTCTAAAAATATGCATATACAAAAGAAAAGCCTTGATAATTTTCAGATATAAATAATATTTACCTCTGTTACTCCTGTCCTACAAACAATGTCCTATTTTTAACTAATAATTTAAGAATATTTTAAGGGACACAGGAAATCAAGAAAAAAATCCATGCTTACTGTCAAGAGGCAAAGTAGCTATAGAATTCAACTATAATTGAGATGTTGGAAATATCAGACAGGAAATTTAGAATTACTATGATTATTATGTGAATATTTCTAGTAAAAAAAGACTAATAAAAATCATAAGCAGCTGGGGAGTTTCATCAGAGAGATGAAAACTCTAAGAAATGAATCAAAATCATAGGGAGAATTATGATAAGAGAGTTAATGATTGCCTGTGGGTTATCAGTAGACTAGACATAGAATAGGGGAGAATTATTGAGCTTAAAGAGAGGTCAATAGAAATTATTCAGAGTGAAACACAAATAGAGAAGAAAAAATTAAAGAAAGAAATATAACATCTAAGAGCTGTGGGACAATTTTAAATGGTCTAATTCATATGTAATGAAAATATAGGAGAAAGAAGAAAAATGTGGAAGAAAAAAACTTGAAGAGTAAGAATAGCAAACTTCATTAGAAATTATACAATTCAGAAAAGGATGGTGACATATTTAAAATGCCATTGAAAAAAAGTCACTCTAGAATTCTTTATCAGCAAAATATCCTTAAAAAACAAAGGAGAATTAAGGACTTTTGCAGACAAACAGAATCTGAATATATTTCCAGGACAACTATATTATAAGAAATGTTAAGAAAGCTATTCAGACAGAGAAACTATGATACCATATATAAATGTGTATTTTCAGAGAGAAGAAGAGTGCCAAACATTGTGAAAATAAAAGTTAAATATGAGTATTATTTTTCATTATTTTCACCACCATTATTCATCTAAAGCAAAAAGAGTGGCAATTGATTCTTTTTATAAGTTTTGAGTAAATGAAACTTCTATACTAATAAAAGTTTAGGTGACCCTCATGCCCTCTTGTTACACCCTCATGTCATCACAGGATGACTGCCCCCTTCGTGTCACAAGATGGCTGCAATAAGATGGCCACCATAAGATGACCATCACAAGATGGTCACAAGATGGCCAGCAGGGGAGGGCAGTTGTGGGCAAACAGGTCAGCAGGGGAGGAAAGTTGGGGGCAATTGGGCCAGCAGGGGAGGGCAGTTGGGGGCAAGATAAGGCTGGCAGGGGAGGGCAGTTGGGGGCCATCAGGCCTGCATGGGAGGGCAGTTGGGGATGATCTGGCCACCAGGGGAAGGCAGTTGGGGGACAATCAGGCGGGCAGGGGAGCTGTTAGGGGGCGATCAGGCTGGCAGGCAGAAGTAGTTAGGGGCAATTAGGCAGGCAGTCAGGTGAGCAGTTGGGAGCCATTAGTCCTGGATTATGAGAGGGATGTCCCACAGCCAGTTTAGGCCTGAACCCAGGGATTGGGCCTAAACCGACAGTCACACATCCCTTGTGTGAGTGGTCCCACATTGGAGAGGGTTCAGGCTGGGCTGAGGGAGATGCCTCCTTTACATGAATTTTGTGTACTTGGCTTCTAGTATAATAATATTAGCACAAAGAATGAGAGGAAAGGATTGATGATTTACTGCTAGTAAATGCTTACAATACAAGTAAAATGTTACTGTATTATTTGGAAGTCAAATCTAATTAATTAAAGAATACTATTTTAAAACCTAGAACAACTACTAAATAACTTTTATTGTTTTAAAAAAAATATATTTTATTGATATTTTACAGAGAGGAAGGGAGAGAGATAGAGAGCTAGAAACGTCGATGAGAGAGAAACATTGACCAGCTGCCTCTTGCACACCCCCCTACTGGGGATGTGCCCGCAACCAATGTACATGCCCTTGACCGGAATCGAACCTGGGACCTTTCAGTCCTCAGACCAATGCTCTACCACTGAGCCAAACCGGTTTCAGCGACTTTTAAAAAGAAATATAAATAATAATTAGGTCCGAACAAAACAGAAATAGACTCAAAGATACAAAGAACAAATGAATGGTTATCAAAGTGAAGGGAAGCAGAGGAAATAGGTTAAATGGGTAAAAGGAATATAACATACAGATTTTCAGTTATAAAATAAGTAAATCATGGGATGTAATGTAGAATAATATAGTCAATAGTACTGTAATAATTTTATACAGTGACAGATAGTTACTAGGTTTATTGCAGTGATCCCTTTATAAGGTATATAAATGTTTAATTACTCTGTTGTACACCTGAAATTTATACAGTATTATATGTCAACTATACTTTAATAAAAAATATGAACATCACCAGTAATACATATGAATATCATATGCTGCTCATTTGGTGTGCTTAGAAGAGTACTAATTTCTGTGATATTCTTAAAAACAAAACACTTTAATCTAACTGTGAAAAGATAGCAGACAAATTCAAATTGAGGAATATTCTATAAACTATATGGCTAATATTCTTCAAAAGTGTCAAGGACATGAAAAACAAAAGAAATCAATAAAGAAAAACTGTCATTGACAGGAAGTTAAGGGTGTATGATAACTAAATGCATAGTTTAGTTATGGGCTTTTGGAAGTGACTAAAACTGATGACATATTAATAAAGTCTATCACTTAGTTAATATTATTATACTCATGCTAATTTATTAGTCTTGGTAAATAATTCTATAGTTGTTTAAGATGTTAAATAAAAGGAAGTTGAGGGGAGGGCATATGAAACTCTCTGTATTATGTTTTCAACAGTTAATCTAAAACAATTCCAAATAAAATTTATCAAAAGTTAAAAAATAATTAAGTCAGAAATATCTTCTTTCTGTTCACCTCATTCTATTCAGTATAAAATTTTTGTCATTCTGAATTTTCATTTATAGATGACTTTCCCTTTTATAGATCTTATAGATCTGTATGCAATATTTACATATTGTAGAGATTTTTTATGAACTTT
Organism: Vespertilio murinus; assembly: GCA_963924515.1. NCBI lineage: Eukaryota > Metazoa > Chordata > Mammalia > Chiroptera > Vespertilionidae > Vespertilio > Vespertilio murinus. The sequence goes on from OZ004707.1 coordinate 113,951,999, forward strand.
GGCCATTCCACACTCATATTCATTGAGCCTCAACTTAATAAAATAGACATAAGGGTAGATTAAAAGTTTGGCAATTAAGTATCTAACATTTACTTATTTGTTCTTCTGGATCATATTATGATGGTCTATGGTTCTGATGGCAGATAGGAAATATTCAAGTTTAACTGCCCTTGGCAAATACATGTACAGGATGTGGAGTTAGATTGGATTTAAATGTAGGCTTGTCTAAGTTGCTTAATATTCTTGAACTTCATCTTCAAAAGAGAAATCTATTTAGAGAATTTTCAGGAGTCAATAATTACATGTAGGACAATTAGCATGGCATTCAGCATTCAGTTCATTAAAAGAGTTTTATCTTATCATCAAGAGAAAAAAATGGTGGGATGAACTATTGATCAAGAGTGGGGATAATTGTTTCTCTGATTCTGACTGGAGGACTGACTTCTGTGGGATCTTAGATTATTTGTGCAACCTTTCTGACCTTCCATTTTCTTATCTCTAAAATAAGGAAGTTGGAATAGTTCAGCTATTTAAGCATTCTTACAGCAACCCAACCCTTTATGTAAATGAAATCTTAGACAAAAGGCTAGTGTTTGAAAATGATAAAGCACAGCCGGTAGAGTTGAACCCATCCACCTCCCCTCTCACTGCCTCCCATGCTGTTTGAGGCACCTCCTGTGATGTTATGGACTCAGCAGAGCATAGCAATAGATAATTGCCAAGATGTTTTAGAACAAGCCTTTCTATTCTATTTATGTTTGTATAGTTTATCAACGAGATGATTTTCTATTAAACCAATTGTTTATTGTGTCTCAGAATGTGCCCAGGCTGTAGTCTTTATAACAATAGCAATAGGCTGACATAATCCATTTTAACCATTAAATAAATTTAGTGATCCAATCCATTGCTCAGAACTCATTAAAGATTGAATCACTATGTCATAACACTTTAGTGCAGTATATACTGGGATTCCATCACTTCATTTCCATCAGAAATGGGTCATCAACTTTATGCAGGTCAAAATAGAATTTGCAAAGTGAATAAGGCTAAAGTTTTATGAAATATTCTCATTTCTAAGTCAGATTTAATTAACTGTATACTAGGCTCTGTTCTCATTTTATCTTCAAAGAACTCTTTATAGGAGGTGTCATTAATGTCATTTTATAGTTGTGGAAAATGTAACTCATCTTTAAGGAACTTATCTGAAATCACATTGGCTAAGTGGCAAGGCCAATATTCGAGCTTGCATTTCTTGATTTCACATCCAGTCCTCTTTATACTAAGCCATTTTAAGAGCCAGTAAAAATTCAGAAAGAATAATGCACAGACTTTTCTTTATTGAGAATGTGTTCTCACTGTTATGCCTCAGAATTCTAAGTAGTTCAGAGAAGCTCTCTGAATCACACAATGAAACACAGTTCATAAGTATTCGGGGCATCCTAGATCTTTCAAAGGCATAATGGGTAAATATTCTCTATGTTTCAAATTATAGTGCAAACATTTGTATTCTGATATTAATATTTATTGATTTTTTGAGGTTCAATTAATAGTTCTCAGGCTAATTCCTAAATCTTTAGAAAAGGCTTGCATTCATAAATAACAAATTGTGTTATTATCCACATCTGTTCCCATTTTCTATAGGCTTAAAATTCTCTCTTTATTATGCAAGCCAAAATAAATGGCTACTCACTAGTGTCTCAATCGAATTCTGGCCCATTTTCTCACTTAATTCTTTATTTGCGAATGAAATGCTTGTCCAAAATAAATAAGGGACCTACTAAACTGCAGTGATTAAATGCAATGAGTCTCAGATTCCATTTACTTATGGAAATCGAGTAAAATCCAACACTTTAGTAATACTGTTGTGATGTCAGCCATGCAATTCAGCTGTTATAACTGCAGGAATTACTACTTTAATATCACATTAGCACATTATTAACTCGAACCATGCCAAAGCAGTATGAAAATTAGCAATTTTCATTTTTTAAAAGAGACAATATGAACTTTTCCTGCTGCTTAAGTTCGTTTTATATGTGTGTGTTGTGGTGGAAGTGACAATAGAATATAAGTGAAGTGGAGTTATATTTTAAATTAACCACAAGTTGCTTTTGCAAAGTGTGTGTATATTTAGAAATTAAATCTAAGGTATGTTTTTAAAATAAAAATCAATTATTTTATATTAAATTTTTGTGTATGTCCTTGTTAGCTGCCTGAAAATCTTTTCTGGAACAAGGTAGGTTAGAAATAAGCAAGCAATCAAATAAATGGAACACTCATACTTCATAATTGCCAAATTATATTTAGTTACTGAAACCATATTAAAATTTTATTTTCAATGGGTGGCCAAATTCCTTTTATAAATTTTGGCACCTATATTCTACTTTATTCGTATTATAATTTCAAATTGTAGAATACTTTACAATTTTTAATGTTCTTTAACACAGATTAGTATTACTTCATTTTGTAATATGAACTGAACAAATATCCATACCTTCATTGGGTTTTTAACACGTTAACATTAAATGGAATTCCCTCGGTTGCACTAATCCATTTCCATTGTGTGACCATGGAAAAGCTATTACTCTAATTCTCACTTTTGTCATCTGTAAAATGGGAATAGCAAGTCTTACAAAATTGTTTTGAGGGATAAGTGAAATAGTCCATAAAAAGTCTCAGTAGTGCCTGGAACATGACAGACACCTATAGATACTAACTGTTGCTATTATTATTGCTTCTGAAAAAAAAACTGGTAAATATCTACATTACAGAAAAGCACTGAAACTGCATTAGAAACTGTCCTATCTAATAAAAGCCTAATAGGCAAATCAACCAAATGGCAGAATGATCTGATTTTTTTGTTCATAATTGCTCTTGTTCCCTTTATTCATGGGGTTCATTTTCTTTCTTGCCAATGTGTATCCTTCACTCATTCTTTTATGAGATTCTCTGAGTAGTAAAATTGTTTATATTTTTAGCACCTGAGAAACTATTTTTGCCTTCATTCCTACAGTAAATGAAGGTTTAGCTGTGGGGGAGACTCTGGCTGTTGCCAGTGATAAAGCTGATGTCTATCAAATTGTCATTTCATATGGCCCATCTACCTTTTCTCTCTGGTACTTTTCAGGGATCAGATAAAGGTTCCTCCTTTATCCTTGCTACTTTATACTTTAACTTAAACATTATATTTGTTTATATAAGAGCTTCCTGATAACAGTTATATCCTTTGTTTAATTATTTTCAAATTAAAAAAATATTAAAGCTGAAAGCTGACACTCTAAAAATTAAAATTTACAGACCCCTTCATCATCTCTTCTTCTTACCCAACCCCATCCCTTCACAAACGATGTACAATTTCAGAACCAGGATGTTTTTTATTGTAAAACTTTGTGGTTATACAATTCAAACATGTAATATTGTTTTATATAAATTACTAAAAAGTGGGCCTGATTTTTAGTTTTAAAAGAAATAGTCTGGCAAAATAGCCTGAATATCTTGACTTTTTAAAAAATAATGGCTTGCTGCTAAACCGGTTTTGCTCAGTGGATAGAGCATCGGCCTGCGGACTGAAAGGTCCCAGTTCGATTTCGGTCTAGGGCATTTACCTGGGTTGCGGGCACATCCCTGGTAGGCGGTGTGCAAGAGGCAGCTAATTGATGTTTCTCTCTCATCGATGTTTCTAACTCTCTATCCCTCTCTCTTCCTTTCTGTAAAAAATCAATAAAATATATTTAAAAATAAAATAAAATAATGGCTTGCTGAAACTTATAAATAAACAGAATAAACAAATTGGTTTTACAAAGAAAACTTACACACAGAAACTTGCTTTCATGAGGATAATTTTAATGTTTCATTGTAATTATGGTTGATAGTACAGGTCGCAGGTAAAAAGGAGTGGAAAAAAAAAAGCCAGCATAACTCAGAAAATGTAATTAGTTTCTCATGCAGCTGTCCCACCATCACTTTCTTTCAGCCTTTAGCATTTGCATTCTGATATGTAAGTGCACTAAACAAATAAGCAATGAATTTGGAGTTTTACTCTTGACAATATCTATACTAATAAATGGGTAATATGCTAATTAGACAGGGAGACCTTCCAGATGTCCTTCTGGACAAAGCCATGGTGGTGGAGCCGAGGCAGAGGCGGTTAGGAGTGGTCAGCCCAAGAGGGGAAGGCAGTTGGGGGTGAGCAGGCCAGCAGTGGGATGCAGTTGGGGGTGATCAGGCCAGCAGGAAGGGCAGTTGGGGCAATCAGACCTATAGGGGAGGGCAGTTGGGGGTGAACAGTGGGATGCAGTTAGGAGCGATCAGGCTAGCAAGAGGGGGCAAGAAGACAATTAGAGTGATTAGGGGTGATCAGGCAGGCAGGCAGGTGAGCAGTTAGGAGCCAGCTATCCCGGATTGAATAAGATATCCTCTGAGGTGTCCCAGATTGAAGAGGGTGCACCGAGTCACTAGTCTGTATATATAAAAGACTAAGCAACTATCTGACTGTTCAACCATCCAACCAGTAGCTATGACACACAATGATCATCAGGGGGTAGATGCTCAATGCAGGAGCTTTCAAGCTGTGGTGACTTGGCAGCTGTGGTTCGTGGGTGAAGCCCCTGGAACAAGAGAGGAAGTAGCCCAATTCCAGGGTGTTTCACCTGTGAAGTGCCCTCTCACAATCCGGGACCCCTCAGGGGATGTTGGAGAGCCAATTTCAGCTTGATCCTCACAGGCCAGGCCAAAGGACCCCACTGGTGCACAAGTGCATTGGGTATCTAGTCTATATGTATAAAAGTCTAAGTGAATGTCACAACCGAAACAACTGAATGGATGATTGAACAAGCTGTGTGGGGTGACCAGGTTAGCAGAGGGTTAGTGAGGGACAACCAAACAACTGAGCAACAGGATGTGTGGGACGATCAGGCTAGCAGGGAGTTTAATGAGGGACGACTAATTAACTCAACAGAATGCTGTGTGGGGCAAACAGGCCAGCAAAGAAGGCAGTTAGGGGTGACCAGGCTGGCAGGGGGATGGGGGACAATGAGGGGCAACCATGAAGGGGAGGGGAAGTTATTGACAACCCAGCTGACAGGGGGGAGTTAGGGGTGACCAGACCAATGGGGGGTAGTTGGGGGCAGCCAGGCCATCAGAGGGGGGCAGTTAGGGGTTATCAGGCAGGCAGGTGAGCAGTTAGGAGCCAGTGGTCTCAGACTGTGAGAGAGATGTCTGACTTCCGGTTTAGGCCTGATTCAACAGGGATCGGGCCTAAACCAGCAGTCAGAGATCCCTCAAGAGGTCCTGGATTGGAGAGGGTGCAGGCTGGGCTGAGTGGAGTTCCACACCCCCTCCCCCCCACCCCCCCGCCCCGCTCTGTGCGAATTTTGTGCACCAGGTCTCTAATAAAAATATAACAGCCCTGATTGTTAAAGAGCACAACATTTTCTTCCTTCTTTAATTAAAAATATTTTTAATTACTGTTTATATTTAATATTATTTTGTGTTAGTTTCAGTTGTGCAGCATAGTGGTTAGACAATCATATCCTTTGTCAGAACTGTTCCTTCTGACATTTCCAGTATCCACCTGGCTGGAATTAGTCATGTGCCATTGAGTACTTGTTTTCATTGGATTCTGGCTGATAGAAGTAATCAACTTTACACCAAATAGCTATGGGATAAGGGGAAAAGATGGAATCTAAGATATAAAAACCAAATTCCTGCCTCATTTTTGACGGTTAAAATCTATTGTATGGGGTTGAGTGTTAAAAAGCTCATTATTTTTTCCCTTCCTTTCCTGAGTAACTGAGATAATAAAATCCAAACCATCACAGAGACATGGTAAGGATTAAATGAGATAGTGCCTGGGAAGTTGTGTTGTAAACTCTCTATCAATGGATCTCATAGTGAGTTTGATGTTACTTCTCTGTACTTGTGTGACTGTGCCAATCACTATACTTAAAAAAAAAATAGTTCTCTTTCCTCAGTTGGACTGAATATGGTAAGGAACTGAAATAAAATATTTTTAAATTTTTGTATCTGTATCTCTTGGCAACAGATTTGGATGAAGGATTACCCACTACAGAGAATTTTTGTTATTTGTATGATTCTACATTTTTATATCATTTAATATTTATCTCTTATTGTACTTAGTGTTAGCACAACACACCAGGCTGTCCTGTTCTTTTTAATTTTCCAGTTGACCATCAATGCTATACATTATCTTGCTATGCTTTTTGATACTGGCAGATTAAATATGCATACCACTTTAATCTCTATCCAAATCACTAACAGAAATATTGAATAAGACAGATTCTATGGAAAAGTTCTAGAGCTGCAGGGTGACATCCTAACATCTAATGTCTCATTTTCCCCCCATAAATTTCCAAAATGAAGTAATCTTTGCCAAATAGTTCAGTTACAGATGGAACTTTTGCATCAGATTCTAGCTACTGTCATATCTCCTCCCTCACAAATATTTTACCTAATGTCTTCATTAAAAGAAATGAAAAGTTAGTCTTTTATGAAACTTTGTGTTACAGCATTAATCTAATTCTTTCATAATTGATCAGCCAAAGAATTAGGGCTTAAATTAGTTAAATACATTTTATTTTTTAATGATAAGTATAAGAATATTGTCACTCCCCATTAGTTACACCAGAGCTCTTGTATTAATAATTACAAAGCAATTTTCTATTTAACATTGCTCCAAGAAAAATGGTTCATTATTTGTCTCTATAAACATATAATCACATCTTACGGGATCTCATAAAACATGATTTTAATGTTGATTACAGAAAACTAAATACTAATAACAGTTATTGAGTCTTTACATGTGCCAGGCACTTTTCTAAGTGTTTTGAACATGTAAATTCACATATTTTTCCTTAGAACAACTTCATAAAGGAGGTATTATTATTTATCTGTTTTATATATAAGACACTGAATCACAGGAGGTTAAATCATTTGTGTAAAGTTATATAGTTTGTAATTTTGTAAGCCTGACCTGGCTTCAAGAAAATTCTCATTTACATATTCATTGTCTCAAATTCTAATCATCACTGTTCTATCTGACATACATCCATATTCTTCTTAAAAAGGATCATGTCCTTCGATACAATACAACCAATTTTCTTTGTGTGGATATCTGAAGGTGGGTGGGCAGAGTTCCTGGGCTTAGAGTACAAATGATGGAACCTCTGGTGAGTAGAGAAGCAAAAGAAAAAAAAAAAGTGATCTCTGTCCATCTTCCTATAATCGAAGGGAATTGGGGATGGAAGAAAAACCCATTATTATCTTCTCTATTACAGTTATCATTACCTCCCCTGTAGTAGAAAATGTTCTATCCCTTTTTTAGTATTTCTCACTTGGCCCACAAATAGGAACTTGGCTCTCCTGACTGTATTAGGAAGATAGCATGGGTGTTTCCCTCTACAACCACCTAACCCCAGCTTCACTGTCCTTGCCTGGGGAGGAGTGGATCATGTCTGGAGGATGGCTGACCTCAATGGAGAGTCCCCTAGGACTTCTCCTTCTTTAGTTTTAGATCTTGTCTGCTCTGTATCGTAATCTTGGTGCCATGCAATTGGCGAATTAATTAGCCATGGCTTCATCCTGCCCCTGGGTGGGCAGCACTGTTTTAAGATGAGAGAAATAGAGAATTGTTTTTGTTCAGGATTCTAAGTTGAATTTTCAAATTCCCAATGAAATCTAATCTGAGTTTTTAAATCCCCAATGAAATCTGTCAATGATGAATAATTATTAAGCACCTGCTATGTACCGTATGCTATTTATCCTAGGTGTTGGAAATTCCACAATGAACAAAACTGGCAGTGGCCTTGGCCCTGAGGAACTTGCATTCTACTCAGAGGAGACAAAGAAGCAAAAATGGATATAGCATGACAGATAGTGATGGAGGACAGGAAAAAATAAAGCAGGTGAATGAGAGTAGATGGTACCCAGGGTGGGTGGGATGGTCTAGTTCATATGGAGCGGTCAGGGAAAGCCTCTCCGATCACGTGCCTCTGAGCAGAAAGAGAGGAAGTGGGGCTTATTACTGGGAGTAAGAGGAGAGAACAAGTTCAAAGGCTTTTAAGACAGGCTCATGCTTGCATTTTGTTTTGGTTTTTAGAGATACAGGGAGATCAGTATATCTGGAGCAGAGGGAATGAAAGGGGAAATGCAGGAGATAAATTCAGAGGCAAAGCAGGAAACAAGCCAATTTTAATTCTCAAAAAAAAGATTTCAATTTTACTTTGTGAGAGATGGGAAATCAGAGGATTATGAGCAGTAGAATAACAGACTTGCTCATTAAAAAGGTGGTTCTGAACTTCGCATGGAAGAGAGACACCATGGGGAAATTGTGCACATGGAGAAAGTGGTTTGGAGGCTACTGTAATATTTCAGTTAAGAGATGAATGTAGATTAATTTAGGGAGGTATCAGTGGAGATAGTAAGAATTGCTATGTTCTGGATATGTTTTCAAGTTGGAGGCAAATGAATTTGCTATTGGATTGATTAGGAGGTTGATGTTGCCCATATGGTGGTTTGTGTTTTACAAAGTGTTTATATTATAAAATTTAGTTTTATTTTAAGAATTTAAATATACACATAGAGAGAATAGTAAAATGAACTCCTATATACCCTTCACCCAGATTCCCCACATCAATATTTTGACATATTTGTTTTATCTTTTTTTGAATCCAATTTTTTATATTTAATGAAGTATTTTAAAGAAATCTAGACATCATATCATTTCACACATATATACTTCAGTATATATTTCTAAATATTATGGACATGCTCTTACATAATACTATTATCACGATCTAATAAAATTAGTAAGAATAATTTCTTGGTATCAACAAATACAAAGATGATATTCAAATTTCTTTAAATTATTTTCCCTTAATTGACATAAAGTTTGCTTAGAATGAAGTACACCAATATTTTGAAAAAATATGCGTACCTGTAAAACAATACCCTAATAAAAATCTAGAATATTTCTATAACCCTAGAAATGTACCTTGCATGCCCTTTCAGCCAAATCCCACTTCTCTAAGCAACCAATGTTCTGATTTCCATAACAGAGATGAACTTTTCCTATTTGTGAATTTTATAAAAATTCAATCATATGGTATGTAGTCTTTTATGTTTGGCTTCTTTCTTCAACACAATACTTTTGGGATTCATCTACATTGTTTACTTGTATCACTAGTTCATTATATTTTACTTTTTTATTTTTTTTAATTTTTTTTTAAATATTTTTTATTAAGGTATTATCTGTGTACATAGCTTATCATTGCCCCCCCCCCCATAGGTGCCCTCCCTCCCCAGAGTTTTGTGTCCATTGGTTGTTCTTATATGCAAGCATACCAGTCCTTCGGTTGATCTCTTATCTCCCCCAGATCTCCCTCCCCTCCCCCCCCCCGCTGTCATTTGGCAGTCTGCCTGTTGTTTTACTGTCACTATATCTATCTTTCTGTTCATTCGTTTATAATGTTCTTTAATATCCATAAATGAGTGAGGTCATGTAGTGTTTCTCTTTCATTGACTGGCTTATTTCACTCAGCATGATGCTCTCCAATTCCATCCAGGTTACTGCAAATGATGAGAATTCCTTCCTTTTTATGGCAGCATAGTATTCCATGGTGTAGATGTACCATAGTTTTCTGATCCATTCATCTGCTGACGGGCACCTAGGCTGTTTCCAAGTCCTAGCTATTGTAAATTGTGCTGCTATGAACATAGGGGTGCATATATCCTTTCTGATTGGTGTTTCTAGTTTCTTGGGGTATATTCCTAGTAGTGGGATTACTGGGTCAAATGGGAGTTCCATTTTCAGTTTTTTGAGGAAGCTCCATACTGTTCTCCACAGTGGTTGCACCACCCTGCAATCCCACCAGCAGTGCAGGAGGGTTCCTTTTTCTCCACAACCTCGCCAACATTTGTTGTTTGTTGTTTTGTTGATGTTGGCCATTCTGACAGGTGTGAGATGGTACCGCATTGTTGTTTTGACCTGCATCTCTCGGATAATTAGTGACTTGGAGCATGTTTTCATGTGCCTCTTGGCCTTCCTTCTGTCTTCTTTTGGGAGGATTCTATTTAGGTCCATTGCCCATTTTTTAATTGGCTCATTCATTTTCCTTTTATTGAGTTGTATAAGCTGTCTGTAGATGTTGGAGATTAAACCTTTATCAGTGATATCGTTTGCAAATATGTTCTCCCATACAGTGGGTTTTCTTGTTGTTTTGTTGATGGTTTCTTTTGATGTAAAAAAGCTTTTTATTTTGATGTAGTCCCATTTGTTTATTTTCTCCTTAGCTTCCATTGCCCTAGGGTTAGTATCAGTGAAGAAGTTCTTTAGGCATATGTCTGAGATTTTGCTGCCTGCGGATGCCTCTAGTATTTTTATGGTTTCCCGTCTTATGTTTAAGTCCTGTATCCATTTTGAGTTTATTTTTGTGTATGGTGTAAGTTGGTGATCTAGTTTCATTCTTTTGCATGTCTCTGTCCAATTTTCCCAACACCATTTATTGAAAAGACTGTCTTGGCTCCATTGTATGTTCGTGCCTCCTTTGTCAAATATTAATTGAGCATATTGATTTGGGTTGATGTCTGGATTCTCTAATCTATTCCATTGATCAATATGTCTGTTCTTGTGCCAGTACCAGGCTGTTTTGAGAACAGTTGCTTTGTAATACAGCTTGAAATCTGGTATTGAGATTCCTCCTACTTTACTCTTATTTCTCAAGATTGCTGAGGCTATTCGGGGTCTTTTATTGTTCCAAATGAATTTTTGGAGAGTTCTTTCTAGGTCTGTGAAGTATGTCCATGGTATTTTCATGGGGAGTGCATTGAACTTGTATATTGCTTTGGGAAGTATGGACATTTTGATGATGTTGATTCTACCAATCCATGAACATGGTATGTTCTTCCATCTGTTTACATCTTTCTCTATTTCTTTTTTCAGTGTCGTAGTTCATTATATTTTAACTTTTAGGCATTATTCCATTTTGCAAGTGTAAAATGGGAACCATTAAAAAAGTCTTTCCTTCTCTAAATTATTTTCCATACTTTCTCAGCATACACTTATCACATTTTGAGAGTCATTACTCAATATTGCCTCTCTTTGGGACACCTTAATCATGGACAATATCCAGAAATGTCACAAATTAAATAGCCATAGTTTATTTATTGAACATCACCATACTGGATATTATGAAAAATACCAAACAAATGGAGTATGATTTTTTCAATTTTTTTACAGACCCATGGAGAAATAGGCATGCAAGTAATCACTTATGACAGAAAAAGCAGAAGTAAAGATAACATTTTGTGCAATTATAATAAAAGTGATGAATTATGGGTGTGGGTCAGAGAATCTGAGTGACTGTAATGCAGGAAGTAGAATGTGGCCCAAGCTTTGAAGGAGGTCTGGATTATCTATAGGAAGTAAATGGAAAATGAATAGTTCAGGATGAATGAAGGGCTTGACGGAATCACAGTGGTATCAATGTGTCTGACCTTTGTGCACCAAATTAAGTGGGATGAGTACCCTTGCAGATTATCTTTGACCCCTTCTCTCTCTCACTCTTATGACATGTCACCACATTTTATTGGTAACACTTTTACAGTCTCTGAAATCTTCTACTCTCTTGTGTTCTCATTGCCATTTCCTCTGTTGAAGCCCACTATCTCATTGCCTCTTTCCCAATGCAGTGACATGCAGTCCTCACTGGTTTGCCTGCTTCTGATCTGTCTTCATTCTAACTGCCATAGACACTGCTGCTGGAACTCTCTTTGCCAAACAAAACTGGCTGTGCTGTTTCCCTCTTAGGATAAGGTGACCAGATGTCCCGCATTTTTAACAGTTTGTCCCGCGGCGTCCCAATTGGGACTTTTTAAAAATGCTGTGGGACGCGGGACAAATTGTTAAAAATCGGGACTGTCCAGCCAAAGCGGGACGTCTGGTCACCTTGGGGCACTGATTATGGAACAGAGTTGACAGTCCTCTCTCTGTCCCTCAATTCCTTTCAACTTCTCATCTCAATCCCCTTTCTCCTCTAATGTTTGGCCTTATAGATACCAAATCACCATGTATTTTACCCAGAATACACAATATTGTTCCCTAACTATTCTTTACTTTTTTTTCCTGACTCTGTATCTTTGTTAAAATTACCAATCCCAGAATAAGGATTTTTTCCTTCTCTCTGCTTAGCTTAATTTACCCTCTGAGGCCAAATTTAATGTGAGTTCCTTCTGGGAAGTTTTTTTCAACCTCCAACACTGTCAAATTTAATCAATATTTAGACATGGCTTTTGCCACATGGACCATGCTTTGTATTTTAATCATTTATATTAATTCCTATTCTGCCACTGGACTGTAACCTCCTTGGGGAAAAGGCCATGTGTTGGTTACTCTGGGTCTAGCAGAGTACCTTATTTTTCTGGCTCTAATTATCCTACATAATAAAAGACTAATATGCAAATAGACAAAAGAGCAGGACAACTGAACAACAGGTTGCTATGACTACCATGGGGTGTGTGCGGAACATGGTGGGCATTGGCTGAGGGGGATGGTGGAGCAGGTGGGTGGGGACACTAGACCAAGGCAGGACACTAGTCGCTGTCATCCGGGTGAGCCTCTGGATGTTACTGAAAATTCTTTGCTCTCGTGTGCCATAGTCCTTCCCCGTGCTTGCATCTGCTGCCAGTGCCAGAGCCACTGTTAGCACTGCTTGCACCCACAGCTAGCACCAGGGCCACTGCTCGTACCCACTGCTGGTGCCCAGCGCCAGTCCTGATCACTGGGTGCCATCAGCAGGTGCGAGTGGTGGCAGCCAGTCATGATCACCCCTGAGAGCTTCTCTACCTCCCCCTGCTCCCGAGGAGCAATCAGAGCACCAGGCACCACTTAGATCTGCTGCTGGCACTGGCCCCAATCTCTCCATGTTGTCAGTGGATGTGAGTGTGGCTGGCACCATTAGCACATGGGAGCAGTGGCTGCTGGAAAGGAGCTGCCAGACAGGGGGTTGGGGCCATGGAAGGAGGTGCCTAGACTCGCCCCTGTGCCTACTGCAGCCTTGCAGCCCACAGTTCCTTTCAAGGTGCACAAATTTGTGCACAGGGCCCCTAGTTATTATATAAAATCATTCTCTTTTACTTATAAGATACACTATTTTCTAGAAGCAAACTTGAATAAATTTTAAACTCTCCTTGCATAACATATAGTCTGACATAGTGCTGAAAGTCATTGAACATGGCTAATTATACGATGAGTGATAAAAATTAGATCTTTGCATGCCCAAGCAGGTAGCTAGTTTAGCACTTGGGAGATTCATACACATGACTCACTTATAGATGTGTGGACTTCTTTTTCTCTTTTTGCTATACCTACTTTTGAAAATATTTTCTAGTACAACTTGAGGAAGCATGTTAGATTTATGAATAAATTACCTAACTCAGGCAAAAATACAAGGTTAAGCTAAAGGCACTTTCAGCATTCAGAAATAGGACATACTGAGGTTTTGGGAACTGTAACATTAATTGGGTGGAGATATATCAGTCTAAAAAAGAATGTCTTATGATTGATTGTATATCTAGTATCTGGTCCTATTTAAGTTTAGGCTGGACTAAGATTCTCATTATCACTTAAGTAAAATAATTAACTGGATGTTGAATTAGGGATAAATGAGTAAATTATAATGTTCCTGGTTTTAGCATGATGCATCCATCTCCTTAGAGGTTTCCTTTTTTTGTCATTAAAATAAAATAATAATTTAACATTATATGTAAACAATGAGTATGAAATAATTAGCTATTTCAGTCATGTGACTTCTGAATGACTTTTCAAAGTATATTGTTATAACTTGTGATATGAGATGTATAAAACATTTAAATAAATATTGATACTGACAGTAGATCTAGGGTTGTGCTTTAAAATCACATGAATTTTAACAAATAAAGATCCTAAAGCTTTTTCCATATTTATGTTATTAAGAAATACTTATTTAATTTTCATGTATACCTCCATCCCTCCTTTCCCATACATGCCCTCTTGGTTTGCCCCCCGATGCTCATGCCCTCACTCCCCTGATGTCTGTGTCCATTGGTTAGGCTTATATGCATGCATAAAAGTCCTTTGGTTGATCTTTCCCCCTTACCTCCACCATCTTCTACCTTCCCTTTGAGATTTGATGGTCTGATTCATGCTTCTCTGTCTCTGGATCTGTTTTTGTTCATCAGTTTATGTTGTTCATTATATTCCAAAAATGAATGAGATCATGAGATATTTATCTTTCTCTGACTGACTTATTTCGCTTAGCATAATGCTCTTCAGGTGCATCCATGGTGTTTCAAATGGTAGGAGTTCCTTCCTTTTAAAAGCAGCATAGTATTCTTTGTGTAGATGTACCACAGTTTATTAATCCACTCATTTGCTGATGTGCACTTAGGCTGTTTCCAAATCTTAGTTATTGTAATGGACCTAAATAGATACTTTTCAAAAGAGGATATACAGAAGGCAAGAAATATATGAAAACATGCTCAAAGTCACTAATCATCTGAAAGTTGCAAATTTAAACAACAAGGTACCATCTCACATCTGTCAGAATGGCTATCATAAAAAATTAACAAATTATAAGTGCTGGTGAGGATGTGGAGAAAAAGGAACCCTCGTGCACTGCTGGTGGGAATGCAGGCTGGTGCAGCCACTGTGGAGAACAGTATAGAGCTTCCTCAAAAAGCTAAAAATGGAACTCCCATTTGACCCAGTGATACCACTTCTAGGAATATATTCCAAGAAACTAGAAACATCAGTCAGAAAGGATATATGCACCCCTTTGTTCATAGTAGCACGATTTACAAATAGGCTTTGATTGTTATAACAAAAGTTTCTCAGATAATACAATGAGGCTATATTTATATGTAAAAAAAGAATTACATTGTGATTCATTATGTGTGTGTTCTTTATATAAAAGTGATACTCTTGGAAATTAATTCTATTCTAAATTTTGAATTTTACTTTTTTATGTGAATGTTAAAAAAATTGTTCTTCATTGTTTATTAGGATTAGAACAAAAAACAGATGAAAGCCCTATATAAAAATATGAAGGATAAATAAACATTTTTTGGGGGGTTGATGCTCAATCTATTTGGTTCCCTAAATAATAATTATAAAAATTAAACTGATTTTTATGGAAAGAAAATGTATAACTTGGAAAGTTAAATAAAAGGCAAGGTAAATTGGGCTTCCAAAGTTGCTACATTGTGTATAGATGAGAAGCCAGGAGAATTTATTTCTAAATATCTTGTCAGATGAAGAGTAGTTAAAGCAACTTGAAGTTTTGTATTGAGAAAGAGGACTAAAACGAGGAAAACATGTTTCAAATATTCAAAGGCTTCTCTTGAAAAGGACACAGACTAGTTACACAGACTGGCTCCTCAAGGCTGCATCTGGACGTGCTGAAAATTAAGGAGAAACCAGGTGTGGGAGCGGAAGAGGAATGACCAGGCAGGTAACCAAGGGCTGTCAAATCACATTAAGATTATCAATGATACATTCTCTCTGTTTCAGTGATTCTTCAGAATCTATCAACAGCAGTGATGATAATAATATCAGGATAGTAACTGCTTTGTTCTTTTAAGTATGTTGTGGACCATATGCGTTTTAAAATAAATATACCGTGGCAATAAAGCAGCAACCATTCTTAGACTATTTTTACTTAGCTATTTAAAAATATCTTACAAACAAATGTAGCTTTATATGAAAAGAAAGATAATTCTAAGATACTGATAAAACTGGAATGATTCAGTCTATAAAGCAAAGGTCTGATTTCTGAAAATAAATGGGGCTCTATTGAGACAGGTATAAATGGAGTCTCAAAAGTAAGTTCAGATTTTAATGGGCTTTATTCCATTGTTCGACTGAAATTAAAAATCTGAGCAGTGCGTTAAATCTCCTTTCATTATTTTCACCCTGTTTTGTCTTGTACATTAGAATTCTTCTTTTGCCATGTCATGCCCTCTTCGGAGTTAGGGCAATACATGAAGCTGAATACATTCTTGACTGAATTTTATTTGAGACAATGCAATTTTTTTAGTAAACTAGGAAGTTACTTATATACAAAAATAGTCTGAGCAAAATATTCAACAATGGCAATGATAAAATTATTCACAATTCTAATTTCAGAGATTTCTGCCGTAAATAAAACTATATAAGAAGTTGTTTAGGGAAAGATCGTATTTACTGCCAATTGATGTCTCCAGGTAGCATTACTTTTGAATTTTTTTTTTATCAAGAGAAAAACTGGTAAAATTTAAATTATTTTCTGATAAAGGCTTTGTAATTGCTCATGCAAAGGTCCTGTCCAGTTTTGCAGGTATATTCTTGCTAGAGTTATTAGTAGTTGTGTAAATGTATACTAACACATTAAAATTCATTTGCATTTGATCTTTCTTTCCCTCTGTTCCATAGCCTCTTTCCCTACCCTATAAGCAAACACCGTGTTCTTTTCTTCTCTTCTTCCTTTTTTCCTAAATACTTTGGTATGGAATTACATTTTGAGATCAATTATTTATTGATGTTTTACTATGGATTAATACTTTGCTGCATGGTTCAGGGGAGTCAGTGAAGATCCGGGATCTGGCCTAGGAACACCATGTAGGGGATGGTTCTGAAGTGTCCATCTATACACATGTACACACTTGAGCGTGATACAATGTTAACCATGATGCCAGGAGAGTGCTGTGAGAGTTGGGTAAGATAGTGCTTACTTCTGATAGGAGTAGTCATAAAAGGCTTCATAAAGATTGTATTTAAGCTCAACCTTGAAGTATTAAGTAATCTGTCAAAAGGAAAAAATAGGGAAGAGAAAAATCTAGGTAAAAATAATAAGATTATTTTTCTAGCTTTATAGTTTTAGTTTTCATCTTTAGCTCTAGTCCATCACAAATTTTTGTGTGTGGTCTAAACTAAGAGTTAATATTTATTTTTTCCATATACATATCTAGCCATTCTAGAGCAACATGTTGAATAGTCTTTCCTGTAGCCATTGAATTGTCTTGATTCCCTTGTCAAAAACCAACTGACTTTATATGTGTGGATCTATTTATGGACTTTAATTTTTCCATTGACTTATTGGTCTATCCTTACACCATTGTCTGGATGACTCTTTGTTAGTAGAAAATATTGAAATTATATAACTTCTCTTCTCCAAATTTGCTTTTCATTTTTAAGACAATTATGGATAATCTAAATCTTTTCCATTTTCATATATTGATTTCTATAAAAAATAAAGATCATGAGGTTTATCTACTTAAACAAAACTTTTAGAGAGAGAATCCATAGAACACTAACATTAAAACAAAAGTATATAATAAATTAGACCTCATCAAATAAAAAAACTTTTCTAATCATAGGTAGGGTGCAGGTGGAGAAAATATTTGCAATATATATATCTGATAAATAACTTTTATTCAAATATACAAGGAGCAATTATAGCCCTAGCTAGTTTGGCTCGGTAGATATAGCATCAGTCAGCAGACTGAAGAATCTCAGTTTTAATTCCCATCAAGAAAAGGTTTCAGGCTTGATTCCCAGCTCTGGTTGGGTCCCATGCAGTAGGCAAGCAATTGATTTTTGTTTCTCTCACATTGATGTTTCTCATACATTGGTAGATGAAGTATAAAATGGAAAAACCATTTTGGAACACTGTACAATAATATTTTATAAAGTCAAACATATTCATACCATAGAACTCCAAAATTTTATTCTTAAGTTTTTATCCAAAAGGAATGAAAAGATGTGACCACAAAGAGACTTGTATGCACATATTCATAGCAACTTTATTCATAATAGCCTCAAAATAGAAGTAGTCTGATTGTTCATCAATAAAAAACTGAATAAACAAATTGTGGGAGATAATATATATAGAGAGAGTGGTTGAGTGGCCTTAGCATATCATTAGCATATTTATGCTTTGATTGGTTGAATGGACAACCAAATAACTGGACAGTTAGCATATTAGGCTTTTATTATATAGGATGTGTGTGTGTGTGTGTGTGTGTGTGTGTGTGTGTGTGTGTACTAATAAAAGGGTAATATGCTAATTAGATTGGGTTGACTGGACATCTTCCAGACATTCAACTTCCTTCAGAACAGGTAGGGGGCAACCAGGCCAGCAGAAAAATAGCAGGGCTGGAGGGAACAGGCTGGCAGGGGGAAAGTTAGAAGATGTCAGGCCAGCAGGGGGGTAGTTATGGGGTGGCCAGGCCAGTAGGGGAGGAGGGCAGTTAGGGGCGATCAGGAAGGCAGATAGAGTGGTTAGGGATGATCAGGCAGGCAGGCAAGCGAGTGGTTAGGAGACTAAACCAGCAGATGGACATTCCCCAAGAGGTCCCAGATTGGAGAGGGTGCAGGCTGGCTGAGGGGCCTCCCTCTTTTGTGCACTAATCTCATGCACCAGGCCTCTATTATCCTATCTAATAAAATAGAAACATGCAAATTAACTGCACATTTTGCCATGCCCACCAGCCCCACCCACCAGCCAATCAGGGTGAGTATGCAAATTAACCCAGCAAAGATGGCGGTTAATTTGCATATCCAGGCCAAATTGAAGACTCATAGAAAAAAGCCAAGCACTGTGGAGAAGCAAGCAAGTGGGACAGGGGAGAAGGAAGAGAAGGAGGCGGGGAAGTGACTGTAGCAGGAAGCCCTATTGCAGGAATCTTTATATATCATAAAAGGCCTGTGGTTGTGATGCCATAATGGCAGAACCACCAAAGACTGGTCACCAGGAGGTTGCATGCTTGGCAAGGTGCACACGGGTGGGAAGGGACTTGATTCTGGGCCCCATGTCCTGCTCAACTTGGAAGGAGTCAATCTGGGTCTTGCATAATATCATGTGCTGGGCCTCTAGTGTGTGTGTGTGTGTGTGTGTGTGTGTGTGTGTGTGTGTGTGTATAATGGTATATTACTCAGCAATAAAATGTCACATTTTATATGATTCTGTTTGTATGGAACATGGAATTTAAGAAAAAGGCAAAACTAATCTATGTTGATAAAAATCAGAGCAGTATTTGCCTATGGCTGGGGTTGAGATTGATTGGAAAAGAGCACGAGATAACTTTTGGGTACTGGAAACATTCTATATCTTGATTTGAATATGGGTTTTATGAGTGTAATCATTTGTTAAAAGTCATTAATAGTATGATTCTTTTCATTTTAATGTATATAAAATATGCCTTCATTAGAAAGATTTAGTAAATAAAATAATAAGATACAAAAAAAGATCAAAGCCAAGTATGCAAGTACATTCATGGCATATAGAATTGAGAGCAGAGATTAGTGAGAGACGTGGTTTGAAGAACCATTAATGTTAGTTGAAGAGTTGGAAATTTTTTAAATTTATAACCATGCTGTCAAAGATGGATTTTAAGAAAGGATGTGATATGATCAAAGCTATGTTCTGGGGTTATTCACCTGCTCATGTGAGAGGATTAAGGAATGTGATGAGGCTATGGAGGAGAAGTAAAAGACCTGCTTTAGACACTAAAATTTAAGATGATGGCAAAAAGGAATGAAAAGGATGTAATAAATCTGAAAGGTTATCTCAAAGGAAAATATTTAGTAATATATTTAATACAAGGGAGGAACTAAGGAGTAAAAAATTTAGGGTCAGGCACAGTACCTGGTACATAGCAGATACTTGATAAATGTTTGTTAAAAAAGTGAATAAACAAATGAAGGAAGTGATAGTCTGAGAAATTCTGATAAGTTTGGTATGTTGATAGAAATAGGATATAAGGAGAAGTAAGCTAGCAAAAATGAGTGGGTGAGATTTTATTTTACACATGTTTTAAAAATGCGTAGCTGAATGTAGAGATGAAATGTCAGAATATACAATTGAAGCCATTGGTTTGAACATCTGGAAAGAGGTTATGGTTGGATATAGAGATCTTAGGATGATGAATGTGAGAACATAGTTGAATTTTGTGAACAGGAGATAACATCTAGGGGCACTTATAGGAAGAAGAAGGCTGAGAGCAGATGCTTGATCAGGTAGAATGGAGCCAGGGGGAGTATTAAGGAAACAGAGGACAGAAAGCGGACTGATAAAAAATTTTGCCAGGGAGGTAAGAGTAGGACAGTGCCAAGAAAGGCAAGGGAAACAAGGAGCTCCCAACAGATTGGTGGTCTCACACACCAGTAAGGAAACATAGAACATACAATTAACAAACACAGGAAGCACAAAATGGCCCACAAATACATGAAAAGTGTTTTACCTCACTATTAATTTAAAAAGTATAATGAGGTACCATTTTTATCTCCCATAGCCCAGCCATGTAGGAATGAAGGGGCAAATGCACACTATGCTTTCTACAGGGTGGGCACTGGCTTTGCCTATTGCAACAAAAAGTCCAGGTGCTACAGCCTTTGTTTTGACCTACGGGTCATTCTTGACTCCTTCCTGTCTACTCACCTTCCACACATACTATTCCATCAACATGCCCTATGGACTCTTCTCAAACTGTCCAAATCCATCTATCATTCTAGAAATTATTCTTCCTTCTGCTTTCAGGTTCCTGCAATCTGCCCATTCTCCACATTGCAACCAGGAGGGCTGATCTTTTATTTATGTAAATTATAGGATGTCATTTTTTTCTGCTCAAAGCTCTGCAAGATCTTTTCATTGGACATAAAAGAAATCCCAGACTTCAAAGTGTTACATTATCTAGCTCCTGCCAACCTCTCTCTCCCCTCCTCCCCCCTCCCCTCCATTCTCCTCTCCTCTCCTCTCCTCTTCCCTCCCTTCCCCTCCTCTCCCATCTCCTCCCTTTCCCTCCTCTCCCTTTCCCTCCTCTCCCATCCCCTCTCCTCCTCTCCCCTCCCCTCTTCTTCCCTCCCCTCTTCTCCCCTCCCCTCCCCTCCCCTCTTCTCTTCTCTTCTCTTCTCTTCTCTTCTCTTCTCTTCTCTTCTCTTCTCTTCTCTTCTCTTCTCTTCTCTTCTCTTCTCTTCTCTTCTCTTCTCTTCTCTTCTCTTCTCTCCTCTCCTCTCCTCTCCTCTCCTCTCCTCTCCTCTCCTCTCCTCTCCTCTCCTCTCCTCTCCTTTCTCTTCCCTTCTCTCTCTCTTTTTCTTTCTGCTGACTGCTGGCTGGTTCTATCTTAAAGGCTAGTAGTCTTACCTATCATTATGGGGCAGAGGAAGCTATAGTTTTCTTTACTACTTGCAGACCAGTGTTCTCAGGTTTATAGTATGCAAACTATTCTGACCAATCGTCACCAGATGAACTAAAGAGTAAAAATTTTGCTTTGAATTCCAAAAGTTTTACGTTCTTTGATCCATTGCCTCATATTCATGCAGATGCCAGCTTGAGAAGTTTCCTTAGCCAATAACTCTGCTTTTAGAGAAGCCACTCTTTGCCAATTTTGAAATTTAGAACAAGCCCTAATTCTAGGTCTCTGCTTGTGTTCATGGAACACCTCTAGCTAAATTTATATTTTCATGACTTTTCTTCCTTTTCTGGACTGCATCTCATCTCCAAATTGTTAGTGGTTTTCACGGTTCTCATTTCAGTAGCCACATGATTATGGGAACCTACAAACTGAGACGAAAACTAGTTATTGAGATGGGGCAAGTGGAGTTCGGAACAACCTATTAACTGCTGGGTGTGTCCCACACGAAGCTGGCAAGCTCGGGCTCATAGTGCTTTTCCTTGAATTTACCCTGGGGAAGCGGCTTAGCTAGCAGTTCTTTAAAGAGCTCAGGATCTGGTGCCAGGTGTTTTCCTTGTAAAACAGCTGACCAACTTCACTCGGTGAAGTCAGAGGCTTGGTTTGCCTCCCACAAGGAAAAACTGGTGATCCATTTTAGTTGCTACTGCAGGAAACTTTCCTTGAAATCTAAAATGGGTTGGGGATACAAGGAAAATATTATTGAGTTTTGGAGAATGTTTTTATTGACTCATATATAATGTACTATTATTATCATTTTTATGTATACAATTCAGTAGCGTTAAGTGCACCCATGATGTTGTGAGACCATTGCTGCTATTTAATTCAAGAACACTCTCATCTACCCAAAACAAACCCTATACCCATTATGAGTCACCAATCCCCCATCCTTACAGCCCAAGGAAGACACCAATCTGTTTTCTGTCTCCATGGATTTATCTACATTTAAAATAAATAGAATCATGTAATATGTGACCTTTTGTGTCTAGATTATTTCACTTAGCATATTTTCAAGCTTCATCTGTGTTGTAGCACCTATCAGTACCACATTGCTTTTTATGGCTGAATGATATTCCAATATATAGTACATGCCACATTTTATTTACCCATTCTTATTTTTTTGGTGGACATTTATGTAGTTTCCAACTTTATGCTATTGTGAATAATGCTGCTTTGATATTTGTGTACTTGTTTTTAATTCTCAGGTGGCAATTACCTATGAGTAGAGTGATGGTAATTCTGAATCGTATGGTGATTCTATGTTAAACTTGGTAATTCTATGAGAAACCACCAAAACATCTTCCACAGTGGCTGGACAATTTTACATTTCCATAAGTAATGTAATATACACTGAGTGGCCAGATTATTATGATTCCTTTCTCTCTCTCTCTCTCTCTCTCTCTCTCTCTCTCTCTCTCTCTTTATATATATATATATATATATATATATATATATATATATATATATATTATATATAATAATAATCTTCAGTGTATAAAGGTTATTGTTTTTGAGTTTCAGAGAATTTTGTAAAGTTTGTAAAGGTGTCTGCACCTATAAGTGAATCATTCAACGACTTTTGTATAGTAGCAAAAGAAAACAGATTCATTTTAAAATTAGATGGATTTATCTTCTTCTCTTTGATTAAATTCTCCCTCCATCCCCAGGATGAGAATGAATCAGGATGGCTAATTTTGAGTCAAATTTCAGGAAGTACTGAAAGTGCTTGTCAGGTTACATACATGTAACAAGATTGATTGCATGTGTAGTGTTTTGAAATAGTTACAGCTTAGCTGAACAGAAATGTAACTTTACATTTTCAATCATTGAGCTTGACTTAGCTCTTGTGCCATCATTTCTCCTAATCTTGCCACTGAAAACTAATATGGTCTCGTCTGATTTAAACAGTACAAGTAATTAAAACTTGCTAATTCCACTGAGGATTTAAACTCATTAACTCAAAGGTCAAACTGCCTTTTTGGACTGTTCTGGGCTTCGCTCTCTTTAGTAATTTTCTCTATCCTAGGAAGTTACAAACATCATGACATTGGGAGAGGTATGTTCCCCACAACCTCTGCTTTTTCTTTCTTTCTTTTTTTGGTATAAATCTTCTACTTGAACTACACTAGCCAGGCCTCTGAGAATATGTCAGAATTTTCTACTGATATTACTTTACTAGTGCCCTGTGGTAACAAGATGACAACCCTTGGAACTTTTTTCTCAAATCCTAGGTCTCCTTCAGTCTCTCAGACACTGAGCATTTATATCACTCAGGTCTGGAGCTTGAGGGTGATATGTTCTAAATCCAGTGGATCTTGGGGTATTGGCCCATCATACCATAGTATCTTTTTGTAAAGTGGATTCATTGATCTGAGGCAATGTTATGTGGGAACCCCATTTGGGTGACTTGAACTCTGTAAGTACTTAAATAACGGTGTTATGTGAGGCTCTGTGCTTAAGAAATTATACCGCATACAGAATAAGTCTTGGATAGTAAAACAAAATCTTTGTTTCTTCCAGGATAGAAGGGATCTAGTGAAAGCAACTCATACTGCTAAGTGGACTGTTGATGTCTTGCAGAACATTCCTGTGTTAGGGAATCAATGTTAGTAAATATCGCTGGCAGGCTGGACTGTCACCAGCAGCCTGGGTGAGTAGAAAGTCATTATGGTGGGCCCTTGCACAGTCTCTTTCCCTGCCTCCATGCTTCTACATTTACAAGTCTATTGTCCCAGCACTGGTGAGCTCACTGATGCTGGCTGGCCAAGTCATTCTCTCCACCTTGTTGTTTAATGCCTCTTCCTTGGAGGATAGTCTGTGAGAGTAGTAACATTGCAAGGCAGATGTAAAAGTCTTTATTCAAAAACCAAAAGTCTATCCACATGCTTTTACTTCCAGACCTTATTGTCCCTGATCTTTTAATATTTATTTCCCCAGGTTTCTGTCTAACCAGCTAAGCTATTTGTTGCCCATGCACAGGGTATCTCTTTTTCAACATAAAAAAAAATATGTTGCCTAAACATCTGCTTCAAGGGAATTTCAGCTCACAGGACTCACCTTCAAACTGAATAGGATGCAGTGTAGCCAAAGTCCATTTTTAGATGCTATTCATGGGGTCATGGAGAAGGCCCATCCATGAACCGAGCTTGACTCTCTTTCTTCTTTATCAGCTTGCCATTGAAGAGGCACTGATGGGATCATGATGGGTGACATGAATCTACCTTCATGTGTCTTATATCCATTCCTCTAAGCATTCCTCTGATCCTAATATTTCACTCCCAGTTATAATCGATTGTTTCTGGGTGTGTTTAATTCAGTGTGCCTGGTGGAGCCCTGCTTCCGTTTGAAACTTTTGTGTACGTGCTCACTTTGTGTTTCATGGTCAGGCACTTAGTCTTCCTCAGGAACAAGGAACACATAAGCAGTTTTTGACAAGGTATATAATTGTATGCTGTAGATGGCATGACCTTGTTTCAGAAGTCTAAAGGTGAATCTTTTATTGCGGTTTGCCTTAAATTCCATTCTACACAATTTCTTACCTCTGATACACTTAATCACTTATTAGGTTCTGCTGAGTCAAATGGCCCAAGTGGCAAGATCCCTTGCATCCTGGCCATTTCCTGCTCTGGCTCTCACTCAAAGCTGACAGTCTTTCCTGTCACCTGATTTGTGGGTCGGAGAAGTATTCAGATATAACCAGTTTCCAGAAATGGGACATGCATTTGGTTGACAGCCATGGGTTGCCAGCCGGTGGCAGTATCTGAGGGTAAAACCCCTACAGTCTCCAAGAGGGATTCTGTCAGCACAGCACAGAGTCTGCTGTAGCTCAAAGCAGTGAGGCTGACAACTGACTTATCAATAGCCAAACAGAAGCCAGAGACAGTGGGATAATACCAGAAATATGCTGAGAAAGTATTTGCCAAACTATTCTATAGCCATCCAACACATTTTATGAATAAATATGAAACAGAAACATTTTCAGGCAAAAACAGAAAAAAGAAAAATAAAAGTTGCCCCCAGCTGCCTCTCAAAAAGTAATTAATTTTAAGAAGACATATTTCTGGCAAAAAGAAAAGGTTCTGAGATAAATGCAAGCAGAAATGAAGAACAAATAATGTGGCTAATATGCATGTAAATACAAATGAACATCGGCAATATAAAATGGCAATAGTAATGCCTTTTGGATTTTATTTTAAAATTTCTGGAAATATTGCTAATATATGAATTATATGTAACATTTAATAATTTGACACCTCTTAGAGAAGCCAAAGTAAAGAGTAAAATAGGCATAACTTTGGGTAAAACTATGCTTTAGACACAGTGCTTTTTCTTTAAGAAAATAAAATTGCATGGACATACAATCAAAAACTGCTGAATGGTATGGAACTAAACTACTTTAAATACAGGCCATTGCATATTATTTCACATCCCAACATGTAGTTTTTGTGATGGTTATTTAATAACAGATTCTAAAAATAATAAATAAGACACCATGGTTAAATTGCCTTTTTTTCTGTCCTACACCCCTCCTCTCAGAAATAATTCTCAACTATTTGCCTAGTACCTATTGATTGAAAACCATTTGGAAATTACTCTTGTCTGTCAATGAAATGCAAACACCTCTGGAGTGAAACTAAGCAGCTGTTTAAAAGTTCCAAGCTTCACTAGAAAAAGAAATCCTTTTTCCTTAACACTGGTCCTGTTTACATTATCCCAAAACAATGACTCATTCATGAAAAAATCCAGTATTTCCAGGCTGTGTAAACACAGCTATTATTTATAAGGAGATTTATAAGAAGACCCAAGACTAACAGCTTCCCAGTTGAGGAACTAGGACCAAAGGGGACATATAAAGCATTAGGAGTATGTGTTTGTGTGTGTGTGTGCATGTGCGTGTGCGTGCGAGTGTGTGTATGTGTGTGTGCACACGCACACGTGCATTTGGTAAATTCAGAACTATTTGTATTTGTGGGTCACACTTGAAATTCAAAATAGCTCTGGCTCCTTTTATTATACAAAATTAACTAACAAGCTTGGAATAAATGAAATTATTAGAAGTAGCAGTATGATTTATAATTCTAAACAGCCCCTTTATACCATACAGAAATTAACAAATGGTTTCCATTTAAGAAAATATACACTTTTATCATTTCTTAAGTCATTTTCTCATTAACTGAAGAGAAAATTGAGAAGTGTGTAGGCTCTGGATTCCAGGGTTTGAATACCAGCTCTAGCAATGGCCGCCTATGTGATGTTGGGCAAGGTACTTCCCTCTAAGCTTCAATTTTTACACCTGCCAAATGAAAAAATAATATGTCTCACAGAGGCCTGGGGCAAGGGGTGGACAGGCTAGAAAGGGTCAATGGGGAAAAAAGGGGACATATAAAGTATTTTTAGCAATAACAATTAATTAAAAATAATATGCCTCAGAATAATTTGAGCATAAAAAACTTAACATTTGTAAAAATGAAATTGTAAAAGTTTTTTAAACTATAAATTATTTGACGTAATGCTTGCCATATAGCACTTAATGCAAGTTACCTATTATTTTAAATCATAAAACATTTTGCTGGATTTAACATGGTGATCCTTAATTAATTAATATCCAGCTCTTATACCTTTTGGCAATGATTGGTCAGATAGATTTTCTAGAAATGAAAACTGCTACCAGTCACTGAGATTCATTCAAATAACTACTAAGTAATCCAATAGTCAAATATTTTTAATTACTCATGACTATACTTTACGGTCTGTGTACACCTGCAGGAAGCCCTGGAGGCCAAGCTGTTAAAATCAACCACTTCACAGTAGCTATCAGTTAGGGTCCTGGCAGGAAAGAGATGACACATTCAAACCAGTTAAGGAGAAGAGTTTAATAAAAGATTGTTTACAAGGTTGTAGGCGAAGATTAGGGGGTGAATATAAAAATGAAGCAGTCAGAGTAAATGTGGTAGAGTTGTTATCATTTCTAAGCCTGAATGGGCAGGGGAAGGGTGGCTTCAGAAACCTGGCATAGACAGCTGTGCAGACAGAACCTCCTGCCTAGGGCTGAGACCTTTGGTATGGGGACACATAGAATGATGAGATCTGCCCAGGAAAGTTCTGGGAGATAAGTATCTCAACCTCACTGTCTTCTTGCTCTTTCAACCACATCCCCGTTCTTCTAATTGACCAGACCCTCACTGAGAAGCCTGAGGTCAAGGGAGCCTACTAGCAGAGTCCATGAAGGTCAGTCTTTCAGACATAGGGCACTGAAGAGTGTATTTGAAAGAGCAAACAAAGACAGCCAGAATCATAATTATGGAGGGTTTCCCATTGCCAGTGAGGGAACTGCTAAAATCAGTTTTAAATACATTGCAAGCCCAGACCATCTCTGCTCAACTAGATGGTACATAACTCTGGAACCATTAGGCATATTTTCAGCATTTGGATGCATGCAAAGTGGCTCCACGAGGAAAATCCTGGCTTGTCTGGAGGCAAGGGCAACCTTTATCAGCCAAAAATACTACTGGGTTTTGTGAACTGCAACCATTAAATGCCCAAATTAGAAGAACATTTTGATCCAAATGAAGGCACTACTTGTCTAGGTGGGAAGAGCCTGATCGTAAGCCACAATGAGGAAATCAATGTGGGTTATGATGATCACAATTTGGGATGAGACAGTTTGCTTAATTGCTAGATGGGTTTTATGGAAGATGCCATGGTTCATGTTCTCCAGACCCTGTAGAGCCTTGAGGTGCCCTGCAGACCAGACATTGTTTGAGGTCAACCTTGTGAGACACCATGGACCAGAGCTAACCAGCTAAGATGCTCCTGACTTCTTGGCCCTCAGGAACTATATGAAGTATTATGTGTTTATGGTTAATCAACAATGAAGAACTCCTATGATAACATATACAACATTTTGTAAGAGGCCAAGGGCATTCACCAAAGACTGATCAAGGGGTAGTCTAAACAGACTGAAGGATAGCAGATTTGGCAGGGAAAAGCAGATTTTGCTATAATGCATAAATAGTGGGAGGCATAACTGTTATATGTTCAAGTAAAATATGGCTACTAACAGAGAGAGGTAAAGGAACAGTAATTTTCTGATCGATTACCTTGCACATTATTTAGTCTTTGCAAACATTCTGTGGTTCTGTGTTATACATGGTTATCTTTATTTCACAAGAAAAGACACTCAGGGTCAGAAGTAGAAACACCTGTTCATAGTCACACAGATCACGAGAGAGCTCTGATTAGGACCCAAGCCAAAGTTCTTGCCTCCAACGTTCACTTTTTTTCCTGTGCTTCTGTGTGCCGAAGTAAAGTAAAGAAATACTAAACAAAGGAGTCAGACTGGCAGACAAAGTAAGATAAACAAAACCGTCAGGGGGGAAATTCTTCAGTCTTTTGAAAGAAGGCGGAAAAAAAAACTATCTGTGGCAAAAACAAAATAAAACTGGTATAAACATGTGGCTCATTAAAAGGAGGAAGAAAAGATGGCCTTACAAGAGAATAGGAGATATATTTGGGGGGATAATAGAGCTCAGAGAGAGAGAAGTCCAATCTGCAGGCATCTCTTCAAGGCCAGACCTAAGCCCAGAGGATGTATGTCTGTGCTCTTTTGCAGATGGACTCTCTTGACTCACGCCTGAGAGATACAACTGGGGACAACACAGCACCTTCCATAACACGTGACCTCATGAGCAGCAGACAGTGCTCCCTGGCTCCAGGCAGAAGGGGGAACAGCAGGTCCTGGAAAGTCCTCCAGCAGGAAAGCGGAAGTATAAAGGAGCATTTTGCCAAGAAGGTGCCACATGGTGCCATCATTTTCTATTTCTGAATGTTTGGTGATATTGTCCAGCTGACAGAAAAGCCACACTGAGTGAGAGTTTGGGAAGGAATTATTCTTGTTTATGGGGAGGGGGTGGTGAAAGAAGATGCAGGAGATAGATTAGGGGACTGCAAATCTGAGAGGATGTGTTTAAATGACAGTGTGGATGAAGAGGCGAAACAGGAATGTCTCAGAGCTAATTTTACAAGAACAGAAGTGGGCTATTACATTGGAAGGGTTGTGACTCCACATTTCAGTGGGCAGCTGAGGCCTGGTCCCACTGTGGCCCTGAGGGGTCACGTAGAATCCACTTCTTGTCACGGGGGGGGGGGGGTATTTACCCATAGCCTCCTACTGTGCATTGACCAAGGTTACTCCATAGGAAACCAATCATCCAGATTTATGCGGGCATTAGAACTGATCAGGTTTCTATAGGCATGCAATGTCAGGGGTCAGAAGTCTGAGGCAGAAAGCAGGAGAACTGGGTATAGCTGAGGCAGAGTTAGACCTGCCCGAGGTTGACTGTGGCAGCCATAGAGGAAGTAAAAGATTTTGAGCCTGATCGGTTTGGCTCAGTGGATAGAACTCAAGAGTTCCAGGTTCAATTCTGGTCAAGGGCATGTACTTTGGTTGCGGCACATCCCCAGTGGGGTGTATGCAGGAGGCAGCTGATCGATGTTTCTCTCTCATCAATGTTTCTAACTCTGTCCCTTTCCCTTCCTCTCTGTAACAAATCAATAAAATATGTTAAAAATCATTTTGAGGTACAACTCAAGGAATACTTAATTCACATATCATCTTAAAAACTTGTTTAATCAAAGATAAATTTTCGAAAACAATAGCTCTAATTCAAAAAACACAATCCTGCTTGTGTAGGACAGTTTCAAGACATACACAATACTGAGCAGAATGAATGTGAAGAAAGTTGTTTTAAAATTGAATTTATTGGGGTGACATTGGTTAATAAAATTATATAGATATATAATTATACAGATATATAATTCTATAACATATCACGTGTATATTGTATTGTATGTTTACCACCCCATGTCAAATCTCCTTCCATGATTATTTATCCCACCTTTGCTTCTACCTTCCCTCTGGCAATCACTATACTTTTGTCTGCACCCAGGAGTTTGAAACAAGACATTTTAATTGAATCAGTTCCTTGATTATTGTCACAGATTTATTAATTCCTGTTCAGGAGTGAAAGTGGAAATGACTCTGAATTCCCCATTAATTATTTGTCATTTGTTTTATGTTAGTATAGTTAAATAAATTGTTTAAATATTCTTATACTAGAGGCCCTTTGCACAAAGATTTGTGCAATAGGCCTTCTTTCCCCTGGCTGCCAGCACCGGTTTTCCTCAGACACCCAGGATTGAGGCCTTTCTTCTGGCCACCACCTTCCATCTTTGCTCCAGCTGGAGTCTTTGCTCCTGCAGGAGCCTTTAGTCTTCTCTGCACCACTCCTGTATCTCCCCTTGCCCCCCATCCTCCTCCTCATAGCAGGTGTCCTGCCCCACCCCCCCAGCCACTCCATGCCTGAGTATGCAAATTAATCTTCCATATTTGTTGGGTTAATAAGCATACTCACTCCTGATTGGCTGGTGGGTATTGCAGAGGTATGGTCAATTTTCATACTTCTCTTTTATTACTTTAGATAGTTCTTAATAGAGACCTGATGCACAAAATTCATGCAACCCCTTGATCCTAATTGCCCCAGCTGCCTCCTGGCCCCACGGATCTGCAGCCCTGCCCACTGGTAGTTCCAGAAGGTCATTCTGCCATCCAGTCTAATTAGCATATTAGCTTTTTATTATATAGGATTCCATTGAATGAGTTCAGTAATTTTGTCAAATTTTGTTGGAGTTCTTTTAAAGTCCTAAGTCTCTTCCACCACATCATACACACACACAAGATATATATACATATAGATTTTTTTTTAGATAATTGGAAGGTTGAACTCAGATAGACTATCAGAGTCAAGATTTAGTGCTATGAGAGATCAAATTCACATAAGTATCATCCTTTAAAGACTGGTTTTTATTCTGTGTTTCAAGTTGTAACAGTTGTGACAGGTTTCTACAAAAGATTAGTGACTTGCACTTCCATTAAAACATATCTGATGACCACTTCATTTCAGAACAAATCCCATTAGAAAGGAAGCATAGGAGAACTGTTTTTCACATATAAATCCTAAAATTGCAAATCTCTTATTGTGTAACTTCTAAGAGTCAGGTGCCTTATATACTTATCACACAAATTTCCCATGAGCACACAAAGGAGATATTATAACCCATTGTTCCAGGAGAGAAAATGGAGGCCAAATGAGCTTGCTGCTAAAGTCCTCATGATCAGAAAGAGGCTCAGCCAGGACTTAAATCCAGGCATGTCTGGCTCTGTTGCTCCATTCCTTCCCCTCACCTGGGGCCTGTCACATGCCTCATGCTAGTCTTCCTGGAAGTCTATGGACTCAATCCACTGTACCTCACCTTCTTATGTAATATCCTGGAGGAGTAGGGAGAGCCATCTGCTTTGAGAACAACAGATTTGAGTCCATAAGGCAAATAAGTTGGCAGAAATAGAAGGATTGAGACATTGCCTTTTGGCATTCCTGACTTTCTCTGCATTTATAAAAGAGGAATACATAGTCCAACATGTTGATTTCACAAGCTATCATTATCATTCATTCTGAAATAAGCAGAGTCAGGGACATCATGTATAAAATAAAGGGTCCTTGTTTTGGAAGATGATGTCAGACAGAAGGAGTTGCTTGCGTGTGTGTGTGTGTGTGTGTGTGTGTGTGTGTGTGTGTATGTGTGTTTTAGCTCCTACCTCCTAAAGCACTAACTTACAGGTGACTTAGTAAAATATATTTTAATACTAGGCCAATGATATCACAATATTATTTACAAGATAAAGCAGTTGTTCCAAAACAAGGCTGATCACCTGAACTCACCTGAAGATCTTTAAATATATATAGCTACCCGATCCAAACTTCAGGCAGAATTTCCAAGAATAAGACTCAGGAATCCATGAAATCCTATGGTCATTCTGATGATGAGTTTCAGTTTAGAGCCACTGCTTAAGCATTTGTAAGCTAATACATAGGTAGCCTACTTGTGTATTTTAATTTTCATGTGTAATCTTGAAGAATGAGCTCATATATACATTTTTTAGTATGCATTCTAAATGTCCAATAATAAAATAAACATTTAAAGATCAATATAAGGAATTCCAGTTCTCAGGCACTTTCCTAGAAGTCCCAAAGAATCTCAAAAACCTTAAAAAAAAAAAGCTCCTATTGAGAACTATAATTATTTGAATCACGCTAACAGGAAAATTTAGCAAGATACTATTGTAAATTTTGTATCAGGCATATGCCCAAGCTTCTAGTAGCACTTCTCTTCCTTTCTTGGGGAAGGACATTCTAGTTCACATTCAAACACAGTTCACATAAGGAGAAGATTAATCTGGTGAATGTAGTTCCCAGATTCTCCTGTGCTCTGCAGTTGTGGCTAAGGAAGGAGTGGTGACAGAAAATCTAGCGTAATCTTTATAATAGGAAAAAGTTTGAAACTAATAAGCTGAACACTTAAATTGGTTCAGTTCATTCAGGAAACCAAATCACAGCAGTTATTTCAATAGGGAGGATTTCATATAGGGAATTCATTAATCAAACAGTGGAGGACTGGGAAAAAAAAGGAGATAATTAAAAGGGATCCTTGCAAAAAACTGCTACCATGCATAGGTGGA
This sequence comes from Vespertilio murinus, assembly GCA_963924515.1. NCBI lineage: Eukaryota > Metazoa > Chordata > Mammalia > Chiroptera > Vespertilionidae > Vespertilio > Vespertilio murinus. Next base: position 113,984,790 of record OZ004707.1, read on the forward strand.
GAGGAATAAAAAGAAGATGCAGAGCCGAAACCGGTTTGGCTCAGTGGATAGAGTGCTGGCCTGCGGACTGAAAGGTCCCAGGTTCGATTCCGGTCAAGGGCATGTGCCTTGGTTGTGGGCACATTCCCAGCAGGGGGTGTACAAGAGGGGGTGTGCATGATTCTCTCTCATCGATGTTTCTAACTCTCTATCCCTCTTTCTTCCTCTCTGTAAAAAATAAATAAAATATATTTTTTTAAAAAGAAAAAGGCAGAGATGATTGGAATCTAGAAGTTCATGATGGGGTCCTACAGAATTAGGACTCCGAATTTCAGGAATGTTGTCACCTATATGGCTGCTGCTGGTACCATAGGGGCTTGGGGGAGGGGCCCATAGATTGGGGTGATAATTTCCAGGTAGGGAATGCTGCCCAGTTAGTGCTATTACTTCAGAAGATCCAGAGAGGTTTTTCCTATGTTCTGTGACTCAGACACATCAGGAGTAGGTACTGTGTACCTGGTGCTGTGCAGGGGCAAAAGGAGGTGGGTAGTGGAAGTGCTCCAGTAAGCTATAGGCTTATATTCTTCTGCCACCAGGATGAAAGGCCACAGTAGAGCACCTGATAGCAAAAATACACAAGTGTCAACAATCAAGCCTCCCCTCTCTTCTGCCAGGCATTCTTTCCCAGGTTCCTCCTATTGGTGGAAACTAACAGTAGGTCTTCTGAGAGCAGAGAACTTGTTGTTTGCCGAACTGTCATCACAAAGCAGAGCACAGGAGAGTGGATTTGAAGCAATACTCAGGACATCGTATTCAGTGGGAAAAGTTTGGAAAATAACCACAGAATAAATCAAAAGAAAGTAGAGGAATAATAAAGGGAAGAGCAGAAATGTGTAAAATGAGATATGAACATTTGATGGAAAGGACCAATACCATGAAATTTTGGTTCTATGAGAAGAATAAATAAAACTCTAGTAAGTTTAAGTGAAAATAAAAGGAGAGAGAAGGAAAAATATTACAAGTGAAAACAGTGTAACTACAGATGCAGCAAAGATAAGAATTGCAATGAAAACGTAAACAACTTTTGCCAATAAGTTTGGAAACTTAGGTAAAACAAGCATCTCAGAGGATAATAACATTATTATAGCTGACACAGAAATATAAAGAAAGTTAATACTGTGAAAGAAGTAATGAAATTGAAATAGTAATTAAAAATATTCTTACCCACAAAAGTGTTACAAGCTCTAGGTTCAGATATAAAATAATAATAATAATAATAATAATAATAATAATACTTGCTATTTGCTTAGTTTGGTTTTTATGTACTAGATTTCTTTATTTCTTTATTTTTAAATATATTTTATTGATTATTTTACAGAGAGAAAGGGAGAGAGATAGACAGTCAGAAACATTGATGAGAGAGAATCATCAATCAGCTGCCTCCTGCACACCCCCACCAGGGATGTGTCTGCAACCAATGTACAGGCCCTTGACAGGAATCAAACCTGGACCTTTCAGTCCGCAGGCCTACTCTCTATCCACTGAGCCAAACCGGTTTTGGCTGTACTAGATTTCTTTAAATTTCACATGTACTTGTCTTATATTCTATACCTAATAATTCCTGTATTGATACTTCTTAAAGGGGGAGGTGCCTAATAACTATTGTTTATTGCTTCTGTTGATGCTGACTCATAGGAACTGAACTCACAGCTTGATTTTAATTGTGTGGTGTCCATGTACCTAAACTAGGGTATCTTTCTTCCAGAGAGGGTTTGTTTCTATTTCTGTATCTGTTTTCACCAGCAGTCAGGAGACACCATTGACGTGGGGGGGGAGGGGGCATTCAGCTTGCTCAGCACCAGACGTGGCTTCCCCACCCATGCGCTGCCCAGAGCATCCTGATGGTCCTGGAGGTCTGCTGAGGGCCGGCTGCCGGGCCTCCTCCCAACTGCTCCAACTTGAGCTCCCCTCTAGCTTCGCCCTAATATTTTTTTTTGGGGGGAGAAGTAACAAAGATTTCCCTTTCACTTAAAAGATGGAAAATTCCTCAAAGAGTAAGTCCTGGGTAAAGCTTGTGAAAGCTGAGAGCAGAGGAAAGGGCTTAGGGATAGAGAGGAGGCTTCGAAGCTGTGTGAAAGCTACATTTCTTAAGCTGAGTGGTGGGTATAGGAGGTTTATTTTTTATTCATTAGTACTGTTATTTAAGAATACTTATACGTGATACATCTTTGTATGAATCATATACATGGCATCCTTAAAATGTGTACACACTTTGAATAATTATAAAGGCAGTGATTGTTAAAATACATTTCATTTTCAAAATGTAATAGAATCTACAGACAGTGGATAGACATTTTTTTGGGACACTCTGTATTTTATGAGAAGCTAAAGAAAAGCTACTAAACATTTCACTAAATCTCTGTGACATTGGAAGATCACTAAGACACCAGCTGCAACACTGCTCACAGCTCTGACTACTGAGGCAAGGACAGTGCTCTCAGCACAGAGGTCGTTGCTCCAGAGAACTGCATGGGGCAGCAGGAGACGGGTTATAGTACCAACACCAGTTGTAGTTTCTCTTGTGGTTCAAGTCTACATACATATTGTTGGTTGCCCAGTAACATACTATGGAGAAGCAATTTACAAAATGTAGCCATGGTGCTTAGAAACATTAATTCCACTCTCACAGTGAACAATTTACTCTCAGGGTGTGGTATTTTCTACTATAAGAGCAGGACCATTACGATAGCAGTATAGTAAAGATATCTGTTTAATTCTTATCTGTAGGCCATGCTATACCATGTAATTGGACACCTGTTTAGAAGTATTAACTATTGCATTGAAATCAACCTTGTAGTAAATGAGAAAACAGCAAACCAGGGATGTTTGGATCATCTCACTCAATTCTATGTTCTATCCAATTTACCAGGCAAAAAAAAAATTATTTTTGAAAAATCAGTCATGTGATATTTCTGGATAATTGTCATAAAAATGGATTATCTGTCATAGTTCTTGAAAGCTTTAATCCAGTGTGACATAAATAACATTTTAGGACGGTGCTCTGAGCCAGACTAACACAAGCATTAGCCAGCAGGCACCATTACAGGGGCTCTGAGGGTGCCCACCCCGAAGTAGTAAATTGAACCACTGCCTCCTATTGTCTCTGAAAGCTGGATTGACTTCCCAAATGTTTTTTGGAGTTGAAAGCTTTTTCATCTTTGTCATTTCCTTTTTAATAATCTGTTTATTTTCTCATTATCTGTGAGGAATGCCCCGTTTACAAAGAAGAGTGTTTTCCGATTAAGTCTTTTACTTGCTGTTACCAGGCAAACAATCTGACTCTAAATGATGTAGGCACTTGGGAGAGTAATAGGCATAATAGTGATGGTTGATATTGCTGCTTGAACTTAGATACAACTTGAATGAACTGAACAGTGTTCAGTATTCAGTTCAATAATTTTTTAAAAATTTAATTTAACAATTTTTTGTTAAATTATCCCCTCTATGCCCTCTTTCACCTCCACCCACCACCCTCCTCTCCTGCAATCAACACACTGTTGTTCATGTCCATGAGTTCTCTCTTCTTTTTTCTTTTTTTGCTCAATACCCCCTCCCTCTAACACCCACTCACCAGCTCAATAAATTTTTATATGTGCATATACCCAAGTAACCACTACCCAGAGTTTCCTTCCTGTCTCTTTCCAGTCAATACCCAACTCTGTCTCCAATGCACACCAAAAGGTAAACACTATTCTGACTTCTATCACCACAACTTGGTTATGCTTATTTTAAAACTTTTTATAAATAGAATCACTCAGTATGTACTCCTCGGTGTCTGACTTTTTAAATATCACATTATGTCTGTGAGACCTATTCATGTTGCATTTATTAGTGGCTTGTTCTTTTTTGTTGCTGTGTAATATTCTATAAATATACCATGATTTATCCATTTTACTATTAGTAGATATTTGGGTTGTTTCTGGCATTTGATTAATTTAATTAAATTGCTATGAACATTTTCAAACATGTAGCTCAGTGGGTATAAGCATTTTTTTCATATACCAGGGAGTGAAAGTGGAACTCCTGGATCACAGGGTATGCCTATAGTTTAGTATGAAATGCCCAAACTGTTACTACTAAGAGGTAGTCCTAATGGGAGGTGTGCTGGTGCTTCTATGTTTGCCCTCTGAATCAATTCTCTGTTTTTATCTTTCTTACTGTGTGCCCAAAATCATCCTGGTTCCCTTGATTGGAACCAGGTTGATTCAGTAGATGGAAAGCCCAGCAGTTGATTGAAAAATTGAGAGATAGAGAGATAGAAATAGAAACAGAGACAAAGGGAGAGAGTATGATCAGAGTGCTTATCTCTTCTGCTGTCTCCCTGCTTCACCATCATAAAAAGGGGCCCCATTCTTCTCCAGCCGCAGCTCCTGTCAGACAACCCTTCTTCCACTTGGTTGTACTAACACCATCCTTCTTCATTGCTTCTTTAGTCTCACCGAGTGATATCTGCTGTTATTAGTTCCTGAGTTATTCTTTACTATCTAGCCTTGTGCTCTTTTTCTTTTAAAGTATATACGGTATTTTTATTTACTTCAGAGAGGTAGAGAGAGGGAGAGAGAGATAGAAACATCAGTGATGAAAGAGAATCATTTATCGACTGCCTCCTGCACATCCCACACTGGGGATCGAGCCTGCAACCTGGGCATGTGCCTTTGACTGGAATTGAGCCAGGATCCTTCAATCCGCAGGCTGAGACTCTATCCACTAAGTTAAACCAGCTAGAGCTAGCCTTGCACTCTTTTTTATAAAATATATTTTATTGATTTTTTACAGAGAGGAAGGGAAAGGGATAGAGAGCTAGAAACATCAATGAGAGAGAAACATCTACCTACTTCTTCCTGGGGTACATTGGTTGCGGGCACCAGGGATGTGCCCGCAACCAATGTACATGCCCTTGACCGGAATAGAACCTGGGACTTTTCAGTCCGCAGACCGATGCTATATCCACTGAGCCAAACCAGTTTCAGCATAGCTTTGCACTCTTAACCCTACTCACATCACTGAAAAATAATAATTTTATAAAATCTAAAACCTGTTAACTTTTCTTATGGAGGCTTTGCTTGACTGATACAGAAGGAAATAAAATAAAAAGACTTTAAGACCCCAGCTGGCATGGCTTAGTGGTTGTGTCAACCTATCAACCAGGACAGTGGTTGGCAAACTCATTAGTTAACAGAGCCAAATACAACAATTGAAATTTCTTTTGAGAGCCAAATTTCTTAAACTTAAACTTCTTCTAACACCACTTCTTCAAAATAGACTTGCCCAGGCCATGGTATTTTGTGGAAGAGCCACACTCAAGGGTCCAAAGAACTGCATGTGGCTTGGGAGTCAGTTTGCCAACCACTGAACCAGGAGGTCACATTTTGATTCCAAGTTGGGGGTACATGTTTAGCTTATGGGTTTGATCCCCAGAGGGGTGGGGGTGCAGGAGGCAACCAATCAATGATTCTCTCATCATTGATGTTTTTATCTCTCTTCTCCCTTTCTCACTGAAATCAATAACAAAATATTTTTTTAAAAAAATTAAGAGAGGGCAGAAATTGTTGGAACACAGAGGGATTTCTGCTCAGCATGAGAGAATTGGCACAGGACAGAGATTGCACTGAAGGTAATTATTTAGGGCATTTCAAATCAATAGCTATATTGGGTGTGGACCAGAATGCTGAATAGATGAGGTTTCCATTCACCAGTCGTTTTGTTGATATGACCTGGCTGCACATGACTCTACTAAGCTCATTTTTTTCATTTATAAAATGGAAATAATGATTATACCTTTTTCAGGTTGACCAATAGCTCAACCCCTACCACACCTCTGAAGTTGTCAGATAGTGAAGAAAATTAAGGACACCACACTCCAAAGATGAGATAGAGGCTTTATGAATTCATTAAATAAATTCATCCAGTGATGGTAGGAGTACCTAGGAAGTATTGAACTATTCAGAATCTTGGTGAAATGTTTCCATATATACTACAACTTCAGAAAAGTACAACCACCAACCAAGGGTAGGGAAACTTGCTTCAGGGGTGACAGTCTAATATAGTAGTTAAGACAAAGCAAAGGTTCAAAAGTCATGTCTGAGTAGGAACCCAGACTTTGTCTCTTATTGACAATACACCTTTGATTAGTGATGAACATTCCTCAGTGCTGTCAACTGTCAAACAGAGCTAAATATTCATATACCTTTTATGGTAATTGTTATTAAAGCTTTTTTTCACACATAAAAATACATAAATACATATATGATCATGGCCTTTCCTACTTTAGCCAAGCACTAGTATAGGTTGTGAGAAAATACAAAGCTGCAGAGTTGGAGCTGCAGGTAACACCGCTGTGAGGGGAATACTGAGACTGGGCATGTCTGTGCCAAGGAGGGCGATGCATGGGTAGAGAATACATCAAAGTTGAACAGGCATGAAGTCTAGTATGCTGGTGTGTGTCTAGAATAAGATCTAACTTCCAGGATAGAAAATTAGTATCTACTGTGCCTGAGCAGAAGAAATCAGAGGAGACCATTACAATATTTTATTTTCTAAAATAACAGTTCTTACTAATTTTCTCATGTTTTTTGAAAAAAAAATCTACCCTGCTTTCCCCTCTCCTCCCTGTTAAATGGTGTTTTCCATTTTTAGTTTTAATATTCTTCCTCAGTATAGAATGGTGGTCAAGATTATGGACCTTAGAATGGAACTGTCTTCAGTAATTTTTAATTTTTATTATTTTTTGAAAAACAGGCATTTGACCAAGCTCTCCTTTTGCAAGCCCAGCACTCTATTCCTGCCATTTTCATTTTGCTCATCTTAGAGATACAATATCAAGATCACACATAATGACATATTGACAGCAACTGCATATTTCAAAGCAAAGCCTGGCATTAGTTAGCCTGAATAGAATCAGGGGAAAATAAAGGGATTTAGGAGAAAGCAGATTCCAGATTTGTCTGTGGGCATGAATGCCAAAGCAAAAAAGTTTCTAAGGCAGCTAAGGCTTTGGGCAAATTCTGATAACACTGAAGGGTGAGAAAATAGTCAAGGAATCAAACAATGTGCTTCTGGCATCCTGCTGGTGATTCAGAAAATTCTGATTCAAAAACAAGAATTATTTTCAAAGGTCTTTTGACAGAGTTGACAGCTATTCAGCTGTCAGCCACTCTCCAGAGACCCTAATGAGCTCTTCCTTGTCAGGCCTTTCTGTCTAAACAAGGAATTGCTAGTCTCTGTCTGCCACCCCACAGTGAGTGCACTTAGCTTTGCTTATGTACAGTATAAATTATTAGTTAATACAAATACTTGTTCAGGTTGATCACTAGGTTGTTTCTGTCAGCCTATATCAATGTGGTCTTTAATGTGTCAGTGATTCAACATGAGTATGTATGTACACAGGTGGTCAGAAAATGCTTTCCTGTTGATAAACTAATAGGTATTCCTAAAGAAATTGCTGCAACTACCTTTGGGACTCAAAGTTCCTTAGGCTCTTGTAGATGGTCAAAATAATTTACCTTATTTTCTACAATAATATCAAGTCATAATAAAGAAGAATACAGAGGACAATCAGAGAAATAATACTTTTTAAGTATACTCAATCAATCCTATTATTCCTGCTGTATAATATTCAAGATCCTTGCTGAATTCCATGTAAAGAGAATTTTAGTTTAATTTTAGAATTCAGAAATCCCCTTTTAAATGGGCTTCTGTTATTTTCTAAAAAAACAATCACTAATTTTCTCATGTCCTTTGGAAAAAAAATTATACCCTGTTTTCCCCTATCTCCTCCATGTTAAATGGTTTTTCCATTTTTATTTTTAATATTCTTCTTCAGTATAGAATGGGGGTCAAGTGGTCAAGAGCAAGGGCCTTAGAGTAATTTAACATGGGCTTTGAGTTCTGGTTAAGTTCTTGGTTCTCTTTTTCTACATCCATCACTTCTCTATCAACTTACTCAGAATTAAATCCTACTCTACTCTGTCATGGAGTTTTCTTTTCTTTGGTTAAAATATATTCAGATTCCTCAATTATCTTAGTAAATTTGCCTTATAAGTTTGAGAAGATAAGCTACCCATTTCATAAAAAAGAGATGAAAAAACTAATATAACAAAAACAAAAATCTCCAAACTACATAACTATGTTCTTCAATGTTTATTTTTACAGTTAAAAAAAGGAAAGAAGATATGAAATGAAATGAAAGAGAAAGAAAAGAAGGAGGCACTCCCCCTCCTGAGAACATGCCTGTGCCTTTCCCTTCCCTTCCCCCTCTACCGTTAGCTTCAGTATTCCCAAACTCCAAGGGCCCTTCCTTTACCTCTACAACTTGTTTCTGAAGTCCATTTATTCCAGGAATTACTTTTTCTGCCTCTGTAATTTACCCAATAAATGTTCTCTTACAGTTAAAAAAAAAAAAAGGAAAAAAAGAGAGAAAGACATAACAAAACCAACCAAAGTCTACATTTTATAACATCAAGTTTAATTTCTGTTATGGCCAAGCAATCACTTACTGGGCCAACCCTCCTAAAGATAATAATCAAAACTATACAAAATAAAAAAAAAAATAGGTTACACACACTGAGGCTAAAGAAAATTGGGCAAATTGTGGGTGGAAGTTGACACTTAGGTAAATGGAATGACATGGGTGAATGTCCCATTTTTATAGGTAGCACCAGTCTTCCTGGCCTGAAAAATGAGAGCACAGATATTCAAGAAATATAAGCTGCTGAGAAAGTGAAGAGAAAACCCAGGCATGGAAAGAACCAGAGACAAGAAGCTCCAAATTTTGTATATAAATTTTGCCCAAATCTTAGACTAACTCCTGAGCCACACATTGGTGGGACGGATGTAAAGCAGTCCCATTGAGGACAAAGGACAAAACTAATATTTCAGTCACCACTCAAAAGACATAATTGTCAGTTTGACAGTAACAAAATTATTTACTTGCTAAAATAAGAACAATACAAATCATGAATCAATCAATCATTGTGTTGAGAACACAATTTAAAATTACTTGATATACTTAGATTTGGGAAAGTATGGACCTGTCTCAAGAGGAAAGACCACACATTAAGACCAAACTAAGAAATTAACAGATGTTGAAATCAGAAGACTAAGGATGTTAAAGCATCTATTACAACTATGTACAATAAAGTAAAAGAAAATATACTCACACAAAAAATAAAAATAGAAAACTAAGCAGAGGAATTGAAATTATATTAAAGAACTATATCTATAAATTATATAATTGAAAACTTGAAATCTGAAATCAAAATATGGTGGATAATCTTAACAGGAGAGTAGAGATGACAGAAAATGAAAATTAGTAAACTTTAATATACAGAAATATACATTATTCAACCTTAGAAACAATTTATTTTTTAAAAAAGAACAGAGTCCCAGGGACCTATGGGACAACATAAAAAAATGAAGCTATGTGTAATTGAAGTTCTAGAAAGAGAGTAGAGGAAATGGGTAGTAAGTATATTTTAATATTTTAAGAAATAATGGGCAAAAGTCTCACCAATTTGATGAAAGACATAAATTTCCAGATGTAAGAAGGTCAGTGAATCTAAAAAGGGCACATGCAAAGAAAACCACACCTATGCATATCAATCTGCTAGAAAATCAAAATTGAGAAGAAAAATTAGCTTAAAAGCAACTACAGAAAAAAGGACACATTACACATAGTGGAACAATGATCAAATTCCACTAATTTCCCAATGAAAATTGTGAAGGCCAGAATACAGTGTAACAACAATCTTACAGTATTAAAATAATAAAACTTTAATTCAGAATTCTATGTGCAGAAAAAGTATCCAAATATCCCTCAAGAAATGGAGCAAAATCAAGACATCATCCCAGAAAAGAAGACTTCTATGACAGGGTTAAAAAGACTGTTGTTCAGGATTTTGGTTTTAACTGCTGAATTCAAAACCATCTGCTATTTCCCATGAAAATCTCTTTGACCTCATTTCCCTTGTCCCATATTTAGTGTGCTCCTGGAGAAAAGGTTTCTGCTCCCCTTTATTGTCATTTATACACTAGAAGCAAATCTGGAAGTTTGTGAAGGGAGGTGTATGGATATCACAGAGAAAGTAAACAAATGAGCCTGAAATCCCTAGAACACTCGTGCAATAATTGTTTTTTTCTCCTAAGAATAGATGAAATAATAAATTATGCCCAATATTTTAAGCAAGGTATGACAATCAAGGTCATAGAGATCTCACCTAAAAGATATATGCCTATCTGATTTAATAATAAAAAATATACAAATTTCTTTCTTTTTGTATTTTTATATCTTTATATAATCACTAGGGGCCCAGTGCATGAATTCATGCACTTTGAAAGAGACTGTGGGCTGCAAGGCTGCAGTGGAGAGGGGTGGTGTCTCGGCCTATCCTCATGCCCTGCTCATTTCCTTCCACTGTGGCCCCTGGTTCCCTGTCTGCCAGCACCCTCACTCCCACTGCTGCTGCTCCCATGCTGACACCCTATTCACTGAGCAAAAGCAGTGAGAAAGGCACCGCTTGCACTACTCACTGAGAAAGGCACTGCTTGCACCTGCTGATGGTGTGGAGCAATTGGGGCTGGCACCAGCAGCAGATGCGAGTGGGGACAGTGCCATTGGTGGGTGCAAGTGGTGGCTGCTGCCCCAATCCCCTCTGAGGAGCAGGGGGAGATAGAGAAGCCCTTAGGAGTGATTTGGGCCTGCAGCTGCCGCTTGCACCCAGTGACAGCGCCAAGCTATTGGGTCCAGCGCAGGGAGCTGGCAGTGAGTGGTGGCTCCAGTGCCAAGTGTGGGTGTGAGCGGGGCCGGTGCTGGCAGCAGGTGCAGGTGCTCAGTGGAACCATGGCACATGGGAGCAAAGAATTTTCAGTAACCACCAGAGGATCGCCCTGATGGCAATGACCGGTGTCCTGCCTTGGTGTGGCACCCCCACTCACCTGCTCGACCATCTCACCGTGGCCACCTGCTGCCAACACCCTATATGTTTCTAGCACTGCCTGGTGGTCAGCACACATCATAACGACTGATTGTTTGGTTATTCCACTGTTCGGTCTCTTTGTATATTAAGGTTTCATATATAGACATAGCAATATTTATGTAGATTAAGAAGAAATAAATTAAGAAGAGATATGTCATTTCTATCCAAAAGACAAACAAATAAACAAATACAATTATGTGATTTCACCATAGGTAGAAGTCATAGTTGGATTGCAGGAAAAATATTTGGAGATTGTAAGTAAATTTCCATCTGGGTTTACAATCTACCTTGAAAACTCTTCCCCTCTTATGAAGTAACAGAAAAGGAAGGCCAGAAATGTCTTCCCCTTTTATGGAGTAGTTCCTTGGTGTTTCCTGCATAGAACTAATTTCAGTCTTGGCATAGCCCCTCTATCAACTTCTCCTTCTGCTTCTTTCCCCACCCATGAGTGAGATTATCCAGCTTTTGGTCCCAGAACCATTGCAAAGAGCTGAAATACAAGTACTATCTAAATGCTAACAATAAAAAGAAAGAAAGAAAAAAAGAAGTAAATGCTGTTTGTACATTATGGTAACCATGGAATAAATGTACATACTATAAAACATTTCCAACTTTTTTGTTTTGTAGACTTTATATAGTGGTTTTTATTCTATCTATATCCATCATCATTTTCCCTATGTCTCTTTCTTAATCTCATGGTTCAAAAATGAAAGAATGGCCCTTGCTGGTTTGTCTCAATGAATAGAATGTTGGCCCATGGACTGAAGGGTCCCAGGTTTGATTCTGGTCAGGATTACGTATCTCGTTTGTAGGCTCAATCCAACCGGGGCATGTGAAAGAGGCAACCAATCGATGTGTCTCTCTCACATTGATATTTCTCTCTCTCTCTTTCTGTCTCTCCTCTGCCTTCCATGATCTCTAAAGATCAATGGAAAAATATCCTTGAATGAGGATTAACAACAATAACAATAACAAAATGAAAGAATGGTTTAGTACAAAGAGAGGAATTTCAAGCCCATTACTTCCATGACTTCAGCTTTGGATAGAAATTAATCCTCAACAAGGATACAATAAATTATAAATTATAATTTATAGGAGAATAATGGTTCTACAGTTAAATTACACAGGATGAAATTTCAGTTGCACCCTATTTCTAGCTGTGGTGACCTTGAATAGTTACTTAACATTTTCAAACTTTGCTTTTTTTTAAATCTTTGAAATGAGGTAATGATTGTATCCATGCCATAGGTTAATTGTATTAAATCATTTTAAAGTACTTCACACAATGCTTACCACATCTTAAGCAATCTATAAATGTTAGTTGTTTTTATCATCATATCTCTGTCCACTTGACTTTTTCCATCACAAAATATTTTATTTGGCATTTTTTGCAATGAAACAAAAGCCACTGTTAGCTCATCCCATCAAGCATCCATTAATAATGCAGATAGACAGGTTCGTGTTTCATAGCCAGAAGCCCAAATTACCCACAGTCATCTTGTCCAAAAGAGAGGATAAAAGTCAGCAGGTTGAATTTTTTCCAAACTTCAGCTTTTAGCCTAAAGCATCTTGAATACATAGCTGCTTCAGCAGAAACCCAAGTTGAACTGATTTTAAAAACAATATAAGCTACTTTCCATTCAATAATGAAAGAATGCAAAAAAAAAAGTATTCTGAAGTGGATTTTGTATTACTCTTGATTTGTAAATATACAAGAAGTAACAAAAATGTGAAAATATTCATAGTTTAAAATTACATGTTTTCTAATACTTATGTAAGTATATAATATTTATATAAATGTTTTGAAATATCTTAATGATATTAATATAATAAAATATTCAAAGTACAATTGCTGTAATTTGAAACCTTTGGAAAAACTTAAAGTCCATTGGGACCAGTACCACTAAATTATGAATGATCCTTCTGTGATATTGACTCCTAATCTCTTTTCTTTCTTTTAAAAAAATATATTTTATTGGTTTTTTACAGAGAGGAAGAGACTGGGATAGAGAGTTAGAAACATCAATGAGAGAGAGAATCATTGATCAGCTGCCTCTTGCACACCCCCTACTGGGGATGTGCCCTCAACCAAGGTACATGTCCTTGACCAGAATCGAATCCAGGACCTTTCAGTCCACAGGCCGACACTCTATCCACTGAGCCAAACTGGTTTCAGCCCTAATCTCCTTTCTATTTTGATCCAAAGTCATAATTTTCTCATCTTTCCATGTATTTTGAACTTATGTCCTTTATTTTGTTATTCAGTAAAATTTCCCTCCCATCCTTACCATCAGTTATTCATAAAACACCTTTGGGTTATCTGTCCAACTTACAACAATTCATTTTTCTCTGGAAATTGCTGTCCTTTCATTTACTTAGAGAATTTACTTAGGAGCTATACTTTTCTTGTGAAAAGCTGTTCTGGCAAAAGCTAATTGGACCTTGTGTGAACACTTGATTTAAGATGAACAAATCAGATCATTCCAGAGATTTAGAACTGGGAACAAAAGATAGTCTCTGTGGGGTGGATAAATAATAATATATTGACATGTTAAAAAGATTTAAACTCAGAAACACTGGGGCACCCAATGCAAGAGAGCAGCAGAGAAAGCTAGTTAGTAAAGGAGAACAAAGAAACAGAAGTGAAGCAGAGAAAGGATATGGTTTGAGTTCCTATAAACTTTCTAGAACATAGTTCTAGTCTCCTTGATAATCAGTTGCAATTTTGCCCTAATTATGGCATGTTCATTTACTCATTTATTATATTACATATTTTGAATGTCCATTAGACTTGTGTCTAGTGTTTTTGTGTACTTTTTTCTCACTGAATTTTAATTGGAAGTCTAAACCACAACTAATGAACCACATAGTAAAACAATGGTGAACATTTAATGTTATCTGACAACATTTCAGGAAATCTTAAAGACTTGATTCTGGCTACCATTGCAAATTTTCAAGTGAAATCTCAAATGTATTATGACTACTCTTACTGAAGTGAGCTGAAACAAAAGTTCTTATTTATAAAATGCAGTGCTATTTCCCAACATTGCAATGGCAACCAGATGATAATCTCAGGCCATTATTATGATCTACTTAAAATTTCATATAATTACTGGAGAATTTTGATATGAGAAAGAAAAATCACAAAGTAGTATAAATATCACTTTTAGCTTTTTGTAATGCCTGATGGCAAAAGAGAAAAAAAAATCTCCTGACATACTGTTTTCTAACTTTCCATTTTTGTATAACATAATGGTGCAAGTCCATAAATATCAGTCTCCAAGGGAAAAATTCTTTTCAATTATCCTAAGTGTAAGATGTAGAGAAATTACAATTTGTTTTATGAGTAGTCAACTCCATAAGAGAAAGGAACATGCATTTTTTAGGTAATAGGGCATTGATGTTTCTTCTCCAGTGAAGAAGCAGAACTATTTATATTAGCTCAAAATATTAAACTTGCATTTAATTTACCATATTATATGCCAGCTATTATTACTTGGGTTATTGTTAGAGGGAAGACATGGGTAATTTTATCACCCACATTCCCTGAGTCCATGTTCTTTCTAACCATTTAGTTTTTAATCCACTAAATATCTGGTTTATATCACTCCCACTCTATGAAAACTGCTCAAATCTAAACTTCTCAAAGTATTTTTTCTTACTATTTAATTCCATAGCCCCTTTACAACCATTAGAATGAAATTCTAATTCCTTGCCATACTTTTAAGACTATACAGAATCATGACTCAGCCTCTGTCTCCAGTATGACTTCTTGTCATATTTACTCATGGCCTCTAATCAGTTCTCCAAGTTAAATTAGAAAAAAAAACAAAAAAACAACACCCCCCCCAAAAAAAAACCAACAACAAACAAACAAACAAACAAACCCACACAAACTTGTATTAATTTGCTAGAATTGCTATAACAAAATCTATAGACTGAGAGGTTTCACCAACTAAAATTTATTTTTTCACAGTTCTAGAATCTAGAAGTCTGAGATCAGGTGTTGGCAGGGTTTCTTCTGAGGCTTCTCTCCTTGGCTTGTGGATGGTCATCTTTTGTCTGTCTTCACATGGTCGTCCCTCTATGCAAGTTTATGTCCTAATCTATTCTTCTTATAAAGATCCCAGTCATAGAAGCTTAGGGCTTATCCATATGATTTCATTTTACCTTAATTACCTTTAAAGACCTTTTCTTTAAGTGCAGTTGCATTCCGAGGTACTAAAAAAAAATAGGACTTCAACATAGACCTTTTAGAGGAACATGATTCAGCCTGTAACAGTAATGCTCTTTAGCTATTGATAGATGTGCTCTGGGAAGTTTGGTCGGGCCAAGTTAAAGTCATAGGTACTAGGAAAGAGGTGACAAAAGAACTACAAATTCCATGACTGATAGAAACTTTGGGTATGACCAAGTCTGGAGCCCTGTGCTCTTGGCTGAATGGGGTATCTCAGGATTATCCCCCTCTCAACCCCCAAGGAGATGCTCTTCAGGGAGTCATCGTGGGAGGGGAGACAAGAAGAGGAGCACAGAGGTTAGTACTGTACACAATCAGCAGGCTACCAGGGCAGCCCCACGTCTCTTCAAAATGTTGAGACCAATTGATGGGTCTTGGGAGGAAAATAACTCTAAGAAAGCAAGTCTTGTGAAAAATGGTAGTGTAAGAAAATCCTTTCACTTCCATTTATCATAAACTTTCCAATGAAATGACAATGAAAATAGCCAACAACATGTGTATTTGGATAACATTATTAAGGATTTTATAAATTCTTTAGTGGTTCTTGGGATGTGTTTTTGAATAAATAAATGCCACATTGTCTAACTCAGGCAAAAACCCATGAGATTTACTATATTATTGAAAGGAAAATAGAGATGAAGAATTTAATGTTCTGAAAGATTTAATGAGGCTGCACCATATGTACCAATAGAAGCTAATTTTTAAATGAACTATTTTCTCATATGGGAAAACAACAAACAAAACCAAACAAAGACAAATAAAAACAAAGATTTTGTAAAACGAAACAAGAGCAAGATAATAGGTTCTCGTAGGCCAGTGACTGAAGTGTCCCCATTCAAAGAGGGGGAAACTAAAAAAACTTACTGCTTAGAGCTGGAATTAGATTTATTTATTTTGTTTGTGGAGAATTTTAGAAATTTAATTAGAATTTATGTTTTTTTTTCTGGGGGAAAAAAAGTAGCAAATCAAAGGTACATCCTGTCCAAGTGTATTAAAATGCTAAGTGTGTTATAATTCTAAGTGTGTTAGGATCAGGCCTAAATGGGCAGTCGGACATTTCTCTTTCAATCCAGGACTGCTGGCTCTCAAATGCTCGCCTGCCTGCCTTCCTGATTGCCCCTAACTGCTCCTGCCTGCCAACTCGACCACCCCCTAACCACTCTCCTGCCAGCCCGATTGATGCCTAACTGCTCTCCTGCTAGTCTGATTGCCCTTTTCCCTCCCTTGCCGACCTGGTCACCCCTAACTACCCTCCCCTGTCAGCCTCATTGCCCCTAACTGCTCTCCCTTGCTGGTCTGGTCCCTCCAAGCCTCCCTCCCTTGCAGGCCTAGGTCCTCCCAAACTGCCCTCCCCTGCAGGCCTGGGTCCCCCCACAACTGCCCTTCACTGCAGGCTCAGTTGCCCCCAACTGCCCTCACTTGCAGGCCTGGTCCCTCCCAACTGCCCTCCCCTGCTGGCCATCTTGTGGTGGCCATCTTGTGTCCACATGGAGGCAGTCATCTTTGACCACATGGGGGCAGCCATCTTGTGTGTTGGAGTGATGGTCAATTTTCATATTACTTTTATATTAGATAGGATTCTCTCATTAGGGAGTATGCTTGTGCCACAGGCTTCATGATAGAGGTATCTACAATTTTGAAGCTGAGGCTACTACAGAGGAAAACTTAGAATTTTGCCAGAAAACAGTCAATTGCATTCTCTAACTACCAAACTCCTTTGTAGGAAAGCTGAACAACTGTATCTGACCCGTGCAACAATGATGTTTGTACATATGGTTGGGAGGAGTGCCTTTATCTTTGGCATGAGAATTTGAAGTGCATTCAAGCACTTCTTTGATTATAAGGTTAAAATAAAAATATAATTTCTGAGAGTAAAATGGCTTCTTAAAAACATTCATAATAATTAGGCTTACCCTGGGGTTTATATTCAGAACAATTTAAGACTTGTATGTTAATCCCTATGGGAATTTGATCCATTTTAGACAGCTTCCTAAATTTTAACATAAAGATGATTTTTAAAATTACTCTTCTGCCTAATTTATGCTGAGCTATAACCAGAGATAACACAGAATGTTATAATATTGTTTATTAAAAAAATTAAATCTGCAGTTGAGTCTTTCTATTAGTGCTTTTGACCAGTTGATAAGTTATGATGCAAGCAATTAAGGCAATTAAGGTTTTCTAGACACAATGTTCCTAGGAATTATTTACTTACAATGAAGGCAGCATGAGAACTACCAGTATTTTCCTAATATTGGACAAGTGTTATCAATTATGGTACTTTTCAATATGTATCTTGAAATAAAAAAAATAACTTCTTATATTCTAATTTTAATAACAAATTTTATGCTTAATTCCACTCTCTGGGTTATTCATCACCATGCAGCCTAGACAAGCAATTAAAATCCTGTCAATAACATCTTCCAACTTGCACATGAATGACCTTTGGCAAGTCATTCATCCTTTCTGCTACTGAGTGTCCTTGTCTTTTTGATAAAGGATTAGACAAGGTTCTCAGTGGTTGCTATGCATTCAAAGTAGTCTTGTTTTCAGCTGGTCTGAGGACAGCCTGAGCATCTCAATGCTCTCAAAGCTCCATAGGTGATCCTATTGTGCAGTGAATGTTGAGATCACCCAACTGGGTAATGTTATACTTCTAGCTTCTAGATTCAACAATGTTTCCTACATAATTGTTGATCATCAATCTTTATTATTAGAGATGAAATTTGCAGAGGTTTGCCATGGTAAGAGTTTAGAAGTGAATATTAGAATTTCAGTTTGCTTTCTATATGAGAATCCCTAAGTTTTGTGTGTGCTGTTAGTAGATCTATGGTGAAGAGAAAAAAAGAGATGGGAGAGAAACAAAAGGGGGGATGGGAGAGCTGATTTGAGAGGCTGCTGTGGATTCCAGGGACTTTGGGGAACCTAGATTAAAAGTCATTGAAGAATGTGACAGGATCAGTACTGAATCGTAAGCCTTATACTTTTCAGATATGGATAAAACTAAACTGGTAGAATACGTTAATCCTAGGGTTTTCCTAAAAATAAGTGAACTAAAATATCTGATTAAATACACTGACATTTTAAAGATATTTTATTGATTTTTTACAGAGATGAAGGGAGAAGGATTGAGAGCTAGTAACATCAACGAGAGAGAAACGTCAATCAGTTGCCTCCTGCACACTCCCCATTGGATATGTGCCCACAACCAAGGTACATGCCCCTGACCAAAATCAAACCTGAGACCCTGAGTTCACAAGCTGATACTCTATCCACTGAGCCAAACTGATTAGGACTAATATTATTAATTTTATTTAAAAAATATATTTTATTGATATTTTACAGAGAGGAAGGGAGAGGGATAGAGAGTTAGAAACATCAATGAGAGAGAAACATCGACCAGCTGCCTCCTGCACTCCCCCCACTGGGGATGTGCCCACAGCCGAGGTACATGCCCTTGACTGGAATCGAACCTGGTACCTTTCAGTCCGCAGGCTGATGCTCTATCCACTTAGCCAAACCAGTTTCGGCTGACATTATTTTTTAATTATGAAAAAATGCAGGCCTGTAAAAACAAAGAAAAAAATACATGGTAGTCAGAAGAGAAAGTAAGTTTCCTATCTTTGCCAAATTCAAACTGCTGCTTTCCAGAAACAGTCACTGCTCACACTTTTCTGTGAATACTTGCAGAAGTTTCTTTTGCATAACAGTTGATAAAATATTGATGAAATCCATCAATTTATTTGTTTTTAAAAATAAGATTAGAATTACCTATACTAATAAGAGAGTAAGATGCAAATTAACTGTCCCTTCATGATGCCCACCAGCCAATCAGGAGTGAGTATGCAAATCAAAACAACAAAGATGGTGGGTTAATTTGCATAGAAAGGCAGATTCGTGCAAGAGAAGGCCTTCCTTCCCCTGGCTGCCAACACCAGCTTCCCTCTGGCACCCAGAATCAAGGATTCCTTCCTTCCAGCTGCTGACAAGCACCCAGGACCCTGGCTTCCCTGTGGCCTCCAGCAGGCACCTGAGACTGGGGCTTCCCTCATAGCCCCGGCTTCATCTGGAAGGATGGAAGGATGTCCAGAAGGACGTCTGGTCTAATGAGCATATTAAAGATGGTGTAAAATTATTGGGGCAAAGGTTTTAAAATGTAATTAAGTTTCCAAACTGTCCTTTCAAATTGTGATATCAATTAATAAAGCTATCAACACTATTTGGAGTTTCTGTTTTGTCACAACTAACCAACCTGGGGGGAAAATATCAATGTTTTGGAGCTTCACCTTTTTTATATTCCAGCTTTAATTTGCATTTCTTTAATTATCAGTACATTTTTTATAATAAGAAAACTTACAAAGAGACTCCCACTTACCTACCTACCAAAATAAATTACATAAGTTATCTAGTGAGATGGTAATAAAAGAAAACAACTGAAAGAATATATTGGAGGAATTTAGGCAGAATTCAGGCATTAATTTGCATTTTCTAATCAGAAATGCATTTATTTTTCTCTTTGTCCTCTGTGGCTTTCCAATTTGAATATTCAGCAGGAGAAGGCTGAATTAGATTTAACAATAGTTAAACGTATTTCTTTCTTATGATTCCGTTCCATCTTTCTAAGGTGAAACATTTCAAACAAAGTGAATTTTAATTTGGATTTCAGATGGCTTACTGCTGAAATCATTATGAACACAATGAAAATGAAAAACTTTTCAGAATATTTTACCTCTGTAGACAAATTGACACTGTCAGAGGTTATATGCATGATGTGGGCCTCATGCATTTCCATTACCTACCTTTCCCCTTCCTCAGCCTTGTCAAAGCCAAGGTTAATGAATGCCCTATATCAAGAATGGCCCTCAATCTGAACTTCCTGGGCTGGCTGGCAGGCACCGTGTTTACCAAAATGATCTGTCCTGGAACATTTGCTCTCTCACCAGGCTTTCCTTTTCCCTGTCCTCCCCTCTCTTATCCTTCCAAGCCTTTCACCATTCTTCTAGCTGTTCCTCCTCCCCACCCTCACCCCTACAGCCTTGCTTTGAGGAACAACCTTCCTCAGGGATGCACTCACACATTTGTCTAATGGGACCCCATCAAGGGGAGCCCCTTACCCCTGCATCCTCATTCCTTCTCTCTGTCTTTCTCCCTCCTTCATCTCAACCACAGGGCCTGTGCTATCAGGCTCTTTCCCTTTGTCCTACATTAGCAGGACACAAATCTGGTCCCTTGAGCCAACCGTAAATGTCCAAGAGCGTGCACTTGGATCAGACCATTGCTCTTGGAGCCAAGCAGTGGTATGCATGATGAATTATGAAACCCTTTTCCGGACAAGTTTAAAATCTCTGGTTCTGCCAGGGCACTGGACCAGTGAATGGGAACACGTGTGACAAATCAGAAAATCCTTTATGGGAAATGTTTGGGAGGTGAAATCTGCAGTCTGCTAACTGTGACAAACTGAAGGCCCAATGACGGTTCCTTGGGGGGGGGGAGTGACCTGAAAACAAGGCATTGCTCATTTGTAGTTTAAATGTAGGGATTGCTTAAGATATAGCTTATATAGTCCAGGCTTGGTTTTCAGACACCTACAATGAGCTCTGGCTCTGTGTTTGGTATTATCCATCAGCTCTGTGTGAGCTAAATAAGTGCTGCTGTTCAATAAATACAAAAACTAGTGCGATGAGAAGGCTTACTGCTTCCATCTGTTTTAGACAGGGAACACCATGCTGACTTCTGCTTGTCTGTCTGGCTCTAGGGACCGGGTGTGCAGGACTCACTGTTACGCTGCTGGAGGGGTTTTCATTCTGCTTATGTGACACTCTGTTCCCGGTCTTACACAGACATGACAAGGTCAGCTACCACCAGATTTTCTCCCTCTCATTCTTTCTTCTTATCGTCACAAGACTAGGAGCCTGGATTTGTGAATCCAGGATTGTTAGTGGGAGATACATACTTGTAAACAGAACACTCGTCACATTTCTTAACACTTATGAATTATTCAACTTGGTTTTTCCCCTCTGTGCACTACTTACAGATTCTCCCTTTCTCTCTTCCACCTGAAAGAAGAGCTTGCTCTTCTTCTTTTTTTATATCTCCCCTTATTATTATTTTCAAAAGGAATTGTCTGTCGGCATTATTTTTAGACAGCTTGACATACAATTTCACACCAGAGATGGCTTTGTCCTACAGCTTCAAGTCCATCACCTCTATCAGTCACTACCTTGTGTTGCCTTGATAATGGGGTTGAAACACTCTAAATCCATTGAACAGTTCTCTTTGGCCTTTTCCTGATGCACCATTTAGAGCGAGAATAATTTCACAGCCCTTGGCTTCATTCATAGTTGCTATTTAAACTTAGTACACATTTGCTGAATTAACTGGGCACCCTGTGTTTTACTTGGTAACTCTATTCTATGCCTATTACTGTATTATGATACTTGATTGTGCCCTCAAACAAACATAGAAAAGAGTTGAATAGGGACCATTGTAACACAGCCTGAGGAAATTAAAAGCTTTTGGAAGCACAGATCTATATTGGTTCTGTTGCCTAAGGAATTAATAGGCCAGTCTTCCTGTGAGGTCCTTGTGATATCTTCAGAAAATGAATTTTCTAAAACTCACATGGGAGGGTGAAATGTGGAAGGAGAATTGATTTGTGTAAAGTTACATCTCTCGGGTTCCAAAGTCTCCCCCTTAAGCCAGTCCTGGAAAAGGGGCAGCTGGGAGTACAGCAAAGTCAGAAACAGGGTCAGTGTCCAAAGCTTCTGTTCCATGTCGCAGCCAGTGTGGTTCAGCATTCAGGCCAGATAGAAGTCCACCAGTTCATGTGTGGAGTCCAACATGGCCGAGCGTCAGGCGAGCACAGGTGTGCACAGCCCCCTGTAGGGGAGTCCCAAGAGGGCCCAGCACCCTGGGGCCAAGACAGAGTGAACTTCCTCTGTTTGGAAGTTTATCTATTTAGATTTTATGTGCTTGCAGTGACCACACCCATCCTGGTCACTGACTAATTTTCAGGTATGATTGATGGGCGATTAGCTTCCCACCTCACTCAGACCTTTCTGGCCATGCCTCTCTAAACTGTCTTTGTCTAGTCCCTTCCCCCATCATTCAGAGAATAGACTTAGAGAATGTTAAATGTAGCTTTTTGGCAAAACTGTATAAATGGCATGCCTATATCTAGTCTTCCCTTTCATTCCTACTTTGTTAAATAATAACCAGGTTATTACAAGGGTATCAGTTCTGTTCTGGGTTGTGTCCTTAGAGCCTAGAACCCTGGAAGTGCTCCACAAATATTTGTCAAATGAACTAACACATGATAAATATGGACCAAACTGTTTCCTATACAAGTTTCTGCTTTCCCGTGGATCAAATCTGCTTTCCCTTTTCTTTTTTAAAAATATATTTTTATTTATTTTGGAGAGAAAGGGAGGAGAGAGCGATAGAAACATCAATGATGAGAATTATTGATTTGCTGTCTCCTGGACATCCTCACTGGGGAGTGAGCCCAACACCCAGAGAATGTGCCCTGACCCAGAATTGAACTGTGACCTCCTGGTTCATAGCTCGATGATCAACCACTGAACCACACCGGCTGGGCTCAAGTCAAACTTTTTTTGTAAAGGGCCAGATGTTAGGCTCAGTAGACTGTCTGGTCCCTGTTGCAATTGTTTCAAGTTTTACCAGCATGATAGCAGCCATAAACAATATGCAAACAATTGAGTATGGCCAGGTTGCATAAAACTTTCTTTACAAAAACTGGTGAGGGTTTGGGTTTGGCCTGCAGGCCAAAGTTTGCTGACATTACGCATAAACCCAAGTCTCCTCCAAAATGTGAATGGGACACTGATCTGTCCCTACTGCTTTCGGGTGGAAGTGGTAGTGGGGACAATGGGTGACTTGTGATGACAAATAGAAATCTCCCCTGGTGTCTACAACTCCCTTATCCACTACTGTCCCAAGAGAATATACAAATCTTCCCTTTAATCCACAAACTAGTTAAGTCTTAGGAGCCTTAACTTATGGGTTGTTATTCAAGTGTCAAAAATAACCAAGAACAAATAAAGTCAGAAATGCGTTAGTTCTTTCCAGGTTTTTGCTTGTTTGTTTGTTGTTAGTAAAAAATTGAATGGAGATCACCAGGTGGGACGGCTCTCTTTGAGAGCACTTTGTCTCCACACTTGCTTCCGGAAAAGTACAGTTCCTCCAGGGAATGGGCCAATAGCTCACATGGTTGTCTCTCTAGGGGGTCAGACAGTGAGTTGCTATTCTCTGAATATCACCCAGGGGCCCTGGCTTCCAAAAAGCAAATGTCCAGACACCAAAAACTGGAGCTTCATGAGATCTAGAATGACAGGGAGGTGAATCATGTGTGTGTACGTTCTGGTTAGTATTTAAAATTAAGGGAATCCAAGGGAAGCTCCTCTCTCAATAATTTAAGCTAGCCCTACAGAGAGGCCACGCATTGTGCAGCCCTAATTTTGAGAGAAAAGGGAGAGGAGTCCTAGTGCTGGTGAGGGTGGTCACAGGCTGGGCACCAGGAAGCCAGTTGTCTGTGTGCTGGCTGCAGCTGAGATCTGCGAGGCTTACCGGCCTGGGGTGTCTGTTATCAGGTGTTCACTGGTGCAACCTGTCTGACCAGAAAGGAGAGGGCGTTTTATGAACACAGCTGTTACATTGTCTTGTGCGGATACAAATAAACCGTAAAAGCAGAGATAGCATGTAAAGGGGACAAGAAAAGGTTATTCTTGGTGGGAAAGGATTTATTTGGCATTGTCATCTGCTCTTTTTTGCTTTCCTTTTCAGGCAGTGATATTCCTCTACTCAATTTAACTCTTTACCTGTTTGGACAGAAAGTGTTTTCTTGCCTTATAAATGTCTCTCTCCTTTTTCACTGGGGAAGGATCTGTTTTTTCATATAAATGTTTTTCATGTGCCTATAATTTCCTCCATTCTTTTATTCATGCTCCCTTCCTTCCATAAACTACCTACCGGTCCCTCAACTGCTCTTCATCCTTAACGATTTCACCCAGACACCACTTCTTCCACCACAGCCTTTCTCTGTCATTCCATTCATGGAATTGTGAATCCCGTGATCTAGTTGTGTGAGTTCTCTGTCACCCTTCTCTCTAAGCACTGTGCCCTTTTTATGGTTAGCCTTTAGTAGAAGGAACAAGATCCGAAACCAAGGCTCATAAAGGTGAAATGTGATGAAAGCTAGGGAGGTGGGGGATTCTGGCCTGAATTCTTTCCAGTTCCCTGAACCACTGCCTCTGGATGAACCTGTGTTAGAAGTGCAGCAATGCCTAGCCATCTGCAGCAGACAGTTCGGTAAGAACTAAATTCAGTCCTTTCTTCTGAGTTTTTCATCTTGTCCACTCTCCCAGCCAAGGAAACAACTACCTCCTTTAAAGAAAATTCTCAAGTGAAGCTATTGGAACATATCCCCTGCTTCTTCTTTAGACCCTTCGGCTTTTTCTCATGGGTCTCTCTCTTGGGAATGATCCCTTCTTCTTGGGCCTGTCCTAAGTACCCCATCTTTTAAGGTTAATCCCTCTCATTTTTATATCCCTATATGTACAAGACCCCAGGAACTGGAGGTTCTCTGTTCAGCCCCCTTTTTATCTCATAGAGCTGTTAATATAACAGTGGATCATTGAAGTTGTCTTATGATTGACTGATATTCGCCTAGAGATTTTGGGTCTATTTCACACCAAGAGAAGCCAAATAAATAGCTCATGATTATTTGTGACTTTCTGGTTTTCTTATGATTGTCTGAGAGAATAGAATCATGGTTCATTTTTCACACACACACACACACACACACACACACACACACAAACACACCTGATACCACTCACCCCAGAAGACAGCTTCATAGAGTTAGAGTGGAGAAACATATAGGCTGGCACTAATAACAACAGCTAGAATGTAGACCAACCTCCCATGAAACTTTGCAATGATGGAAATGTTCTATATCTGTGGTGTCCAATACAATATTCATTAACCCCTTGTGGCTATAAAGCTCTTGAAATATGGTTAATGTGCTGGAGGAAGTGCCATTTTTATGTCACTTAACGTATTAAAACCAATTTAAACTTTAATAGTCACATATGGTTAGTGGCTACTGTATCAGACAAAGCAAATTTAGAGCATCTGCTTTCATGGTTTCAATACGGGGCTTATGTTACTTTTAGTATTTGATGTTTGAGTGATGATAGATAGGAGCCATAAACTTAATTTGGTTTTGTTTGAATATCTTTCCATACGTTTTCCACTTGAGAACAACTTTGACAACAATTCTTGAGGTACCCTGAAAGCTTGATAAGCTTTGTAAGAGAGGAAAATTACTGCTGGAAAATAAAAGAAATTCCCATAACACATATATTTCAAATATTTTCCACAGACCGTGTGCTGTTGGTTGGGGGGCAGGGTTTATACTTTCTGTGGGAGCTCATTGTAGGTTTCAAAGAGGATGGATCCAGGTACAGAGTCCTGGGTTCCAGGGCCACTATGGCAGGTGACCTTGAGTAAATCACTTAATCTCTTCAAAGTTCTGGTTCCTCACTCCTCTGTTAGAAATAGCAACACCTACTCAAACTATGCTCCAGGCTTTCTGGGACTAAATGAGATAAAATAGAAGCAACAGTGTAAAATACTATATGGATGATAGCTGTTGACACGTTAATTAGTATTATCACTGTTCTGTAATCCTTCCAAGTCATTTGGTGTGAGTATCAGCATCAGGGGAAGGAACAACTCTGTCTTCACCTTTTACTGTAAAATACTTCTGAAAAAGGAAGAAATTATACTGCTAAGCACAATAGGATTTCCTTTCATGTTAACCCACAGAAATATTTGCCTGTAACCTGTGTTAGTAGACTCTACAGTTACAAAAGGCAATCTTGTTTTGAAAAGTAAATCTTATACATGCTTTTCTTTTGTGACTACGGTTCTTCAATTTTAAGCTTTCTCTCGTCTGTTTTCAAAATAAAAGTATATTTTTTTTAAAAAAGCATGATAAGCTTTTATGACTCACTCAATATCTTGTTGTGTAATCTCCTGGCCTTTGACCAAAACCTCCAGGGCAAAGAGTATCTCCAATCTGGGGAAGTTAAAGATTGAAAAAAAAATGAAAATTACCACTTTTAGTAAAGATGCCTTACTCATAGTAAACACATTGTTCTCACCTATGGGGACAATGATAATTTCAAACACTTAACTATTGCTTTTTTTTTTCCTACTGCTTTGTAAATGTCTTTTATAGCATCCCCAAATTACATCAAATTATTTGAAGGGTGGGAGATATTCACCTCCTTCTTATTTTTCTTTCTTTGAGAGTATATAAGTTAATTTTTTTATTCAAGCAAAAGAGAAAAAAATTAATAAGGAAGACAGTTTTAAGTTATGATTACCTACTATTGTTTTTAAGATTAAATTTCCTACTCTTGATTTATATTTTCCAGTTTTGAGGCTGAAATCAAATATTGTTTTTATTGACAAAGGGAAGTAACAGTTTTAAAACCATCCACTTGGGTTTATACTTTAATGCATATGACACAATTGATATGACTTATTATGTTTGTAAGCATTTAATAGTTAAAGTGGGTTTTTTTGTTCTAAGCAATGAATCAGGGAATGCCTTGGCAATCCAATTTTTGCCATTTCAGGATATTATTTTTCTTTCTTTAACATTCTAGCCAAGTCTGGAGCCTAGATATTTTATGTGATTTTATAATATACTAGAGGCCTGATGCATGAAATTCATGCAAGGGGCTTGGCCCTCACAGCTACGGCAGCTTGTCTCAGCCCTCGCCTCGGCCCTCGCAGCCCTGGCTTCATCTGGAAGGTTGTCCAGAAGGACGTCCGGAAGGTCCTTCAGCTGTCTGGTCTAATTAGCATATTATGCTTTTATTATTATAGACTAGAGGCCCTTTGCACAAAATTTGTGCACAGGGGCGAGGAGTCCATCAGTCTGGCCTGCACCCTCTCACAATCTGGGACCCCTTGGAGCATGTCCAACTGCCAGCAGCTGGACATCCCTCTCACAATCCGGACCACTGGCTCCTAACTGCTCACCTGCTTGCCTGCCTGATTGCCCCTAACCACTCTGCCTGCCTTCCTGATGCCCCTCACTGCTTGCCTTCCTGCCTGATAGCCCCTAATCCCTCTGCCTGCCTGCCTTATTGCCCCTAACCCCTATGCCTGCCTGCCTAATCACCCCCAACCACCTCTGTCTCAGCTCTCACCTCCATGGCTTCATATGGAAGGACATCTGGAATGACATCAGGAAGGTCATTTAGCTGTCTAGTCTAATTAGCATATTATGCTTTTATTATTATAGATACCATAAAAACTTACGACTGAAAGCCTTTTACTGTAAGTTCTCTGAA
Organism: Vespertilio murinus; assembly: GCA_963924515.1. Taxonomy (NCBI): domain Eukaryota; kingdom Metazoa; phylum Chordata; class Mammalia; order Chiroptera; family Vespertilionidae; genus Vespertilio; species Vespertilio murinus. The sequence continues at coordinate 114,012,428 of OZ004707.1, forward strand.
ATGTAACACCACAAATGAATAGACCAATATCAGATGAAGACATTTCTTTGTTACATGAATCATGGGGATGTGTTTTAATCTTTAAGATGTGTGTCAGTTGATCTAAGTTAGAATAAGCATGTAAGACTCTGAGAGTAGAACCGAACATGTGTAGCTTGGGATGCTTTCCTTAAGTTGGGAGGAAATCTAAAAGGGAAAAGCAAAGTACAGCTGAGCTGAATTTTAAAGAAAAAATAGTAAATAGTTGCTTTGATTATGTTCAGGCATTCCCACAATTATTCTTCAGAAGTAAATCTAAAATTTCAAGCAATTTACAGCTGTTATTATTGGACTTGCTACACTTACAGCTGACTGGGAACCTCGGAGGTGGCAGGACTGTAACAAGCACAGTTAATGCACAGGCATGCACATGATGTGGGCTATGATTATTAGTTTACCCAAGAGAAAGCTGGAAGTCAAAGAAGTTTGAGTAAATTAGCAGACAAATCATTTTTAATTTTAACAATCAGAGAAGAGGTTAGATTTTTGTTCCTGAGTAAGTGATACACGGAGCTTGTGAATTAAAGAGCATATTAGGCTACCATTCCAGTGACTCCTGTGGACACAGAACTTCCCACATTCCAGCTGTTGCATTCCTTCCCTCCAGTGGATCTTTCTGGTTAAAATTTTACTAGTTCTCCAAGGCTCAGTTCAAGATGCCACTTCCCCTTCAATCTCCTAGTAAATCCATCTCACTTTTCTTGCAGTCCGTTAGTGTATTGTTTATATTTCTTCCAGAACACTGGCAATAGTGCATTCATTAAATGAACATTAATTGAGTACCACTTTGTACCTGCTACAGTAGTTAATTGTGGTAAGGTCCAGCTCTCTCTGAGCATAGACTCCTTGACTTATTAATCTTTGTGTTGTTCAGGGACCATCACAGAGAAACCTGCTCACAGTTAATAGATAATGGAATTTCATTCCATTCTGGGTACTCCCTGAGCCACAACCAACAAGCTCACTAATGATTTTATTTTTAAAAAAGTTGATTGCAGACAGATGACACACTTAGGAAACTGTCCCATATACTGAAGAGTTGATAATTGGGGGATGCCCCCAATTAGAATATTAGGTATGCTTCAGTTGCTCTTACAAACTGCTTTGGAATGTTGCCAATATTTATTGTAATTTTTTCTTCTTTTAAGAGTTTTCTTTCAATTCACTAAGGAGGGAAAATCTCTATTAAAAACTACTAACTCTTTAACACCTTGTAGTTTCTACTTGCTTTTCGTGAGGGAAAGCTTTTCAGAGCTTTTGTGCGCTGTAATGGCTGAAGGTGAGAAAAACAGAGTCGGAACACCTAAAAATAAAAGTATTTTGGCCTAAGATAAATCAAAATTATATAAAATATGGAATCTTAAGGGTATCTTGGAAACTCACTATAACCCAGTATTCTATATATTTTGCCTATAATCCAGTATTCTATATATTCTAATATAAAGTGATTTAATTATCAGAAATATCAGAAGGGTCTTGTTTTATATATATGTATACACAAATATATAGCACAAATAAAAAAATGTATATTTGGACTGGAAAACACATAGTAAGAATGATATAAAATTCTCTACCTGGAAAGATCAAACATCAATCATAGTTCATACCAAGACATGTCACATTTAATAATTAGAATTATGTTCAGATATATATGTGTAAGACAACCATTTTTAAAGTAAAATTTAAAACCTTGTTGTAAATATAGGCACGTAATGATGACATTTATGTTGTCTGAGGCTGATTTTTTGTCGAGAATTGTAAGGTGTGGAATTTTGACATTTTGAAATGTAGAACAACATAAAATTATTTGTGACTATACTAATCAATGTGGAACATCTTATTTGACAGCAAACAGGTGACTCAGCATGGTGATAGATATTACAATATATATTCCCAGCCATAAAATTATAAATACTTTATGGCTAAGAACATTCTTCTCTGACAAAGTGTTGGCGGGGATGTGGAGAAAAGAAAACTCTTGTGTATTGTTGGTGGGACTCCTTATGGAAAACAGTATGGAGGTTCTTCAAAAAATTAAAAATGAAACTGCCTATGACCCATGTTTCTACTGCTGGGTATTGAACAAATGCAGTAAATGAATTTGAAAGAATATATGCACTCTTATGTTCACTGCAGTGTCAATAACCAAGATATGGAAGCAACCTAAGTGCCCATCATTAAACAAATGTATAAAAAAGTGGGGGTGCATATATATAATGAAATATTACTTGGCTATAAAAAAAGAATGGCATTTTACCATCTATAATAGTATGAATGGATCAGGAAGGTGTTATGAAAAGTGAAATAAGTTAGTCAGAGAACGACAAATGCCATATGATTTCACTTACACGTGGACTCTAAAGAACAAAATAAACAAACAAAATTGAAACAAACTAATGGTACAATAAACACACTAGTGGTTGCCAGAGGGGAGAAGGTATGGGGGAGTGGGTGAAAAGTGCGGGGATTAAGAAAAACAAATTGGTAGTTACAAAATAGTCACCAGAATGTGAAGTACAGCATAGGGAATATATAGTCAATAACATTTTATTAACTATGTATGGTGCCAGGTGGGTACTGGAAATATCAGGGATAACACTTTGTATAGTGTATGATTGTCTAACTATTATGCTGTACACCTGAAACTAATACAGAATAATATTGAATGTGGGCTATAATTGAAAAGTAAAATAAAAAAGAACATTCTTCTCTGTATTCCTAATTTTTCATTATTAAGCATAGTCTGTAAATAATAATAGTAATCTCTTAAATTTGAATATAAATATACATTCTTCTGAGTATTTTCATCTGGATTTTCTGAAGAGGAAATTAACATTTATTTAGAGTGCTAATGGTATAAGAAACTAGATATGCTATCTTTTTTTCATTCTCAAAGCAACTCTTTCAGAGAGTTCCTATACAAATTGGAAAGTCAACATTAATTTTTATTGTTTAAAGATATCCCTTTTCTTACAAAGGTGAAGTTTGGTTCTGATAGGAAAGCCACTGCTATGAACTGCTTACCTAACTAGAAATTCCATGTAAAGCCTGAGGAGGTGTCTGAGTAATTAACCTGAGTGATATACATATTACCTTTTTCTTATAGTCATGCTTTATACAGTAAAAGTTATATTTTAAAAGGCATCATTTTACTAGTAGGGAAGTATTCCTCTGAAAATCTCTTCCATTTTAAATACCGTAAGATTGCATAAAATGCAATTTCTGAACTTTAGTGCCATTCTGATAACAGCTGTCACACAGAGTTAAATTGTCTCCTACTAAATCATCATCTTTTTAAGAAATAGGAATTATGCCTTCTTTGCAATTGATTTCCTGAATCTCAGATGTTATGAAAATATGACAACATGCATATTTGTGGAAATTTGATAAAGAAAATTTTAGAAGCCCAGCTGGCGTGGCTCAGTGGTTGAGCATTGATCTAGGAGCCAGGAAGTCATGGTTTGATTCCCGGTCAGGGCATATGTGGGGTGTGCAGAAGGCAGCCAATCAATGAAGCCCATTTTCTGGACTGATAAAGAAAAACTTCAAGGATGACAGTCCCATACAAGCAGGTTTTCATAATAGCTGTTTTATAACCAGAGTTAAAAGTAACCAATTTGCTGCCCTAGCCAGTTTGGCTCAGTGGATATAGCATTAGCCCATGGACTAAAGGGTCCCTGGTCCAGCCCGGTTTGGGGTGCTTGCAAAATATCTTTGGGTGAGGATTAATAAAACAAAACAAAACAAAACAAAACAAAACAAAACAAAACAAAACAAAAAGTAGTCAATTTCCTTTGAAGATCTAATTCCTTCTACATTCAGCTCTAGAGCACAGTACAATCTGCTTGCTCCGAGGAATTGTGCAAATTCAGAAAATAATCAATTGAGTCCACTGGGGTAATGGGAGTTAAATTTACGTAGGTATTAGAAACCTTTTGAAGACGTTGTGTTCCAACTCTCAAACAAGATTGACTACAGACCTTTTTTATTGTGAAGGCAGTGTGCTGTCCCTCCCCAGGTTCAAGGAAATCAAATACAGGAACTGGGGATATTTACCAGGCTAAACACAGTCCCAGGTGGCATTTAGTAGATTAGTGCTGCAATGTCCTAAATGGCACTTTAGTGCCTAAATGAGTCAGTGTGTCTCCAAAAATACCTCACACCCAGGGACTGCATGGGTCAGGCTAAGCAAACATTGGCATTATCAGATGCTTACGAAAAAGAGCCAGTCTCAACAATCTCCTCAACAATCCAGGCCAAGAAATCTGGGAAAGATTGGCTCATGGGTTGCATTGTTTTCTGGTGAGGAGATGGGTGGGCATCAGCTCAAGCAAAGGAATGATTTCTCTTACTTTCTTAAGGGCACACAATGAAACACTCTGTTGAGAAATGGTATGGAACTTGTAAATCTCAATGTATTTCTGAATAATTTCTCAATGATTTGCTAAGATTTAAATATCACATTCCCTCTTTAGAAATTGAGATATTAAACATATATTCAAGGATTACATTCTAAATAGAACAGTCTTAAACTAGGTTTTAAGTATATTCTAGAAGAACAATAGACACATACCCCTTTTATGGCATGAATACCCTATGGCAGCCATGAACTTGAACCTAAGAAAGGTCACCCATCTGTGTCTCTTGCTTGTTTAAAGAGTGGGTTAACAGTTATTCAAAGGTGTTTGTCTTATAGTGGATTTCAATGAACAGATGTCCTCATTTGCCTATTTTGTGATATGATAACTAAAAAAATTAAATCTTATATTCAATATTGATGACTCAATGCTTCAAATGTTAGGATTTTTTTTTTGGGGGGGGGAAAGGATATATAATCTAGTTTTTAAAAAAACTAACTTTTTATTAAGATGAGATTGACAGGTGAGGTAAGTACAAAAATGAAATTATTCTGATGAGTGAAAAGTTTCAATACAGGCATGACCAGTTTGACTAAAGCCTTCATTCTAGAAACCTATCATAAAGGCAGCCTGCCATGTGAATTCCAAAACATATGCTCCAGGAACAATGAAGGGTGTCTGAGGTCTGTACTGTGCCAAAACAAATTTACCTTTTGGTTAAAATAAAAATAATAGGGGGTCTTAGCATTTAGAGAGGCCCTATTAGATAGGACCTTCTTCCTGCAAATATATTGGTCAATACAATGAAACACTGTTGAGAAGTGGTATGGTACTTGTAAATCTCTATGTATTTATGAATAATTTCCTAAGATTTAATTATCTCATTCCCTCTTCAGAAATTGAGATTATTAAAGATATATTCAAGGATTACATTCTAAATATAACAGTCTTAAACTAGGTTTTAAATATATTCTAGAAGAACAATTTGAATGTTTCTATATTTATCCTTTTAAACAGATTAAGTTATGTTTTTCAAAAAAGTATTAGCACTCATTCTGAAAAATTAGTTAAGAATGGATTTTTTATTTGTAACTATATTTTATTGATTTTTTATAGAGAGGAAGAAAGAGGAACAGAGAGCTAGAAACATTAATGAGAGAGGAACATGATCAGCTGCCTCTTGCACATCTCCCACTGGGGATGTGCCCGCAACTAAGACTCAAGTCCTTGACCAGAATCGAACCTGGGACCCCTCAGTCCAAAGGCCGATGCTCCATCCACTGAGCCAAACCAGTTAGGGTGAAGAATGGATTTTTAAAAAGCTTTCATAAAAAGCATTAGAAAAAAATTACAAGATGTTCTCTTGTCTATGCAGCGAACAGATGGATTTAATAAAACTCTTTGTCATTTGTTGTGTGTGTGTGTGTTTGTGTATGAATATCAATGATCTTAGTTTTTGAAAACATGTTTTTCCTTCATAATGCATTATTTAAGTGGTAAAAATAACAGTAAGTACCCAATGTCTTTAGTGAGACTAACTCTACACAATAAGAGGTTTGACACAAAGGAGATAAATGCTAGACAACAGGAGGAAAAAGGGAATGGACTCATGTACGTGGTGGACAATGTTGCACTAGTCATTAGGGAAGAACCAAAGTGACATGTTATATATTTCATGTCAAACTGGTCAAAGACATTATTTTAAAATGGCATATGGTTTACTGGGAATCATTTTACTTACAATCTTATGCTCAAATGAGGTCATTATTATTGTTTTTTTAGGTTCTCAAGAGAAGAAAATATTCCATTTCTTTACAAATCTCCAGGAAAGGCATGGAGGTTTGAGGCACAACACTCTAAACAGCCAAATTATGCCATAGGCATAGAATCCATTATTCAGTGGTGACATACTCATCTAGCGCTTGTGTGAAAGTTAAGTCCCTACCACTTTACTGCCTGGGCAATTGTTCAATTCTGATTGGAAAACATGTTCATTTAGGAGATTCCCTTTTAGGCACAGAGAGCAATGATTATTTGTGAATATTTGAAGGCAATCATTTATATCCTGGATGGATTCCCTTCTTTAAAGCACAGTTTTGAGGTTTATTATTCCTAGGAAACATATCAAAGTATATATTTGAATGGCTAAATGTCAAGATTCCTGCTTGGTTTACCAGAACTGCTTTTCATTTTCTGCATAACCACAGATAAATGTTAATGTTTCAGTGAATGAGATGTTCCATTATGTGGAACAATGAACCTCTAGCTTTCATGTTACAACACATTTCCAGGATCAAACCCTTTCACTTTTTTTAAAAAAAATATATTTTTTATTGATTTTTTACAGAGAGGAAGAGAGGGAGGGACAGAGAGTTAGAAACATCGATGAGAGATGTCATCGATCAGCTGCCTACTCCTGCACACCCCCTACTGGGGATGTGCCCGCAACCAAGGTACATGCCCTTGACCGGAATCGAACCTGGGACCTTTCAGTCCGCAGACCAACGCTCTATCCATTGAGCCAAACCGGTTTTGGCCCCTTTCACTTTTTAGTAATAACAACTATAGGCATGATCACCCATTGATCTGCATGTAATAGTTATAAGATCAATACCACCATTAAGCAAGTTATGTAAGTTCTTGAGGTCTTTGTTTCCCCATCTGTATAATAAGAATAATAATGCCCTCATAAATATTATTATGAAATTCAGTGAGAAAATTTATGCAATTACAGACTCATAATAGGTGCTTAATAAATAATAGCTATTCTCATTAGCATTGTGCCTTTGCACAGCGTAGGACTTCTGTTACTTTGAGAGGCACAGATGTGATCACGTGGAACTCCTTCCCCAGAGAGTCAAGCTGCAGAGAAATAAACAACACTGCTCATGGAATGAGTCTGCATTAGGATGGTAATAAATACAGCTCCAAAGCTGCCTTTGCTGAAATAGTCTCAGTGATTACTATGCTCTTATTTTTCTCTGTCAGCCATAAGATTATATCCATGGGCCTAGCCAGTGGCCATGGACAACAGGGGGTGGGGGAATATGTAGGGAGGGGTTTGGGATGGGAATGGGGGGATACCATAATCAATAAAAATAAATAAATAAATAAATAAATAAATAAATAAATAAATAAATAAATAAAAAAGCGTGAAGACAAAATAAAAAAAAATCCAATGCAGAAAAGAAAAAAAGAGATTATAGCCCTGGATCAGTGTGCCTTACACATAGTTCCTGGTCATCAGGGCCCAATGCTAAGTGGCTTTTAAAATTTGGCATTTTTCAAAGGAAGGAAACTTAATATGGTAATCTTTTAATAAACTATTTTTATGTACTATTGTGACCTGCAAAATTGTAATAGTATTGACTATTATACAATTTAATAATTTATTTTCTGTACTATGGTTGGGAAAGGCATTATTTTAAAAGTAGAATAAATAAATAACACAAATGTTTTATTCTTCCCTGGGTTGTAATATTGAAACAACATTAAAAAGGTAGATTTTTAAAATTATAAGTGATTGAATTATTCCTTCTGGTTTATTTTTTCCTCTATGCTTAATGCATTATGCTACTCAAAGTCCCACCCCTCTGTTTTAAAATAAAGCTAGTACTTATTTTTCTGAATTTTTGGGTTATATTTTATTGAGCTGCATGTAAAATATAAAACTTTTCAAAATGAATTGGCCAAAATAGTGTATATATGTATATATGTGTATTATATGTACATAAATATATGTACATATATTTAAATGATGGCTAATACCCTAACTACCGTATATGACTTCCTTGGAAGTCATCAACTCCTGGATTACTTACTAAGGCTGTTCACAAGACACAAGGTTCAATCAGTCACACTTTCAGGGTTCAATAGTTCATCGCAGATAAGCATCTACAGTCAGATGTGCTTTTGAAACTTGTCAGAAAAATTTTAAAAGCATTGTCTCATTAATTTTTTCATTATTTCTCATTGTACTTGTGGTGTCAAATAAGTGTTAAAGGAGCTCATAGGAGTATATCCAGGGGGGAAAAAGCCCATTTATTAATCAAAGGATGGAGTGGAAATTCTGCAAGTCTTGCTTCGTGATCCACATAAACCAGGGATTGGGCTCAGGCCTGACTCCAAAACTTACATTGAACTTTCCAGCTTTCTGCTATCCCTTCTAGAATAACACAGGGAAAAAGCAAAGCTAGAAATAAAGTCTTCTCCTCCCTAAGGTTCTATATCCTTTTTTTTATCTATATCTTTCATGGTTTGTGTTTTTTTCTTCTTCTCATCAACCCCATAATCTCTCTTTGATCTTCCTATGGGTCTCATAGCCAACTCTGGTTAACTCTTTCCTAGGTATTATTCTCCTGACTATGGTTTCCCTTCAGAGAAGAAAGCATTGATGCTGATGGTATGAGAAACATTTTGTATGTATTTGGTATTTTGTAGTCTGAATATCACATTCACTTTGCCCCAGTATCACCTTCCACAAAGTGAGCCACTGTGGGTTTTCCATGTGTTACCCAGATATTTGCTCAAACATTATTCTAGGTGTTTCTATGAAAGTATTTTTAGATGAGACTAACATTTAAGTCAGTAGACATTGAGTAAATATCTTTCACGTCCTAACCTAAAAGACTGGAGAAATCAGGGCTTGGACTTCTGCAGCCAGAATGCCTGTGTTTAAAGCCTATTTGTAGCACCTACTATCGCTGTGATCTTGTCCAGTTACATTATTTACACACACACCACACATGCCACATGCAAGCTAAAAGGACATGGCACTAACAGAATATATGACAATGCTTAGTGTTCAATAAATATCAGCTACTATTATTAACTAGTTCTACCAGTCTATAAGTCCTTTCACTTATAATATTTCAATTAACCTTCATAAGAATCCTGATACCAGCATCATTACTGAAGGTTAATTGACTTATTTAAGAACTAAAGCCCACTCCTCAGTCTCCTAGTCCAGGGTTCTTTTAGTTACACAAGCATAATAATACATTAGCAACACAATCAGACATGGATGATTCATACTCCAGATTTTATAATCTTCATAAAGTTTTCTAGGAGACTTTGCTATTGATATAGTAGCTGTTGCTCTTCTACACTCCATGGTTACTAAGAATAATTATTATTTGTTATCTGACCTACCTGATGTAGGAGCAAAGTCCATATTCATATAAAATTATAGGAAAGTTGGGAAAAGTCTAAAGTTGAACCTTTTATTTATTCTGTTACACTTAATAGTTTTTCTGAGGCTATAGTTTGGGAAGAGGAATGGGTGGTTGCAAAGTTAACTTGAGGGTGAGCAAGCAGATGAAGGTTGCTGCTCCACGTGTGTGAAATGTGCCACTTCTAGGATATTTTGCAACTAGTCTGAATTGTGAGTGTGTGGATGTGTGTGGATTTGTGGGTGTACTTGTACAAAAATAGAGAAAGAAGTCCTTTTTAAAAAGCTTCAGTAATACATTTCTGTTCAAATACATTAATCAACATTCCCAACTCAACTATTTACTTGGGGAGAACAAGTTCAAATGTAGGGCCGACTATCTTAGCCTTTTTGCCAAGAAAGCGTGATTGATTTTTGTGCTTACAAGGATGGAAGTGCAGAGAGCTCTTCCTTCCCTTTGTTATCTCTGTGACATCTTATGACCTGAATCTGGCAATTTTCTGTGACAAAATGTTCAGAAGACAACAAAGAAATGGCACAGGAAGAGAAACTGGGTGGGAAGTGCATCTTATAAAGTATAAATGGAGTGTTTTATTTATGTTACTTTAACAACACAAAAAGGTGTTACTTAAAGGAAATGTAATTTGAGATGGGCCAGGAGCCAGCCAAGAAAGAGCCACCAACAAATGTGGGCCCGTCCTCTTTTAATCAAACTTCGTGTTCTGTTTTCACCAGAAAAAAATGCTATTAGTTATTGAATGCACAGAGTATGCAAGGTACAATTCTAAACACAACAATGACATCATAATTTAATTTTCTTATTACAACAATGCTAATAAGTTTTTGCTGTGGGCATCTTGGTTTCTGTTTTACAGATAAACTTTAGAAAGTATATATAATGAGTTGAAGAGGTGGAGTTTGAATACACGTCTGCCTGACTCCAAAACTCTTCACCACTGTATTCATCAGCCTCTGTAGAGGATGATATTCATGGACTGTGTGGTGGTAAAATTTAGGTGTCAACTTGACTAGGCTGTGGTACCCAGATATTTGGTCAAACATTACTTTAGAAAGTTCCTTTGAAAGTATTTTTTAGATGATATTAATATTTAAATCAGTAGACACTGAGCAAATAAAATTACCTTCAAAATGTAAATGGGCCTCATCTGATCAGTTAAAGGCCTTAATAGAACAAAAACTGAAGAAGAAATTCTGTCTCCACCTTAATGGCCCACTCTATAGATTTTAGACTTTTCCAGACTCCCAAGTCATGTGAGCCAATTCCTGAAAATAAATATCTCTTTCTATATATATACTGAGGGGCCAGATTATTATGATTTCTAATCGCATAATAATCTGGCCACTCAGTGTGTGTGTGTGTGTGTGTGTGTGTGTGTGTGTGTACACACATTAGAGGCCCTGGTACATGAATTTGTGCATGAGTGGGGTTCAGCCTGCCTGGCCAGGGGGAGGGGACATGAGTGCTTGGCCAGCCTGTCTACCTGCTGGTCGAACTCCTGGTTGAGGGGACAATTTCCATATAGCTTTTTATTCTATAGATATACACTGATGGCCATATTATTATGCATTCAGAGATCACAATAATCTGGCCACTCGATGTTTATGGTACACATCCTATTGGTTCTCTTCCTTTGAAGAGCCCTGAATAACACAAGGCACTTCCTCCTTTTAATTCAAGTGAGTTGGCCATGGGGTCCAGGTAGGCATCAAGGTCTCTAAGGGCTATCTGAAGAGTGTTGAAATAGTAGCTAAGAGCAGGTGAATCTCCTTTTCTCCAATGCAGGACTATACTTCTTATTCCTTGGTTTGCCAGCATAATATGGGTCACATTATTTGGTATTTAGTAAATACATTCCAGGTTATTTTGGGAATGTGTTTAGAAATCAGTCCACATTAGTACATATGTGACCTATAACTTCTTAAATAAAATTAACTTTGTATGAAAGTAATACATTTCTGCTATTATAATAATCGTGGGGATCTACTTCCATTATATTTCACAATTCTTTAATTCTTTATTTTAAGTTGAATAAATAATTGATGTGATTTAGCATAAAAACTATCCGACCCTATTTTATCATAATGATTTTATCTCTTTTCATTTATATTGGATTTACAAAGTTATAATTCATACTATTATTGCTTTCCCTTACTCCCTTTTATTCATTTCATAAAAAATAGGGACAGAATGTGATAAACTCAGATATAGACAAAAGTGTTTTTGCATGCATAAAGCCTTACCAATGGATACAGACACCAGGGTTTGAGGACATGAGTGGGAGTTGAGGGGGAGGCAATGGGGCGGGGTAATAAAGACACACATGTAATACCTTAATTAATAAAGAAAAATAAATAAGTAAATAAATAAATAAATAAATAAAGACAACCAGTTTGGCTCAGTGGATAGGCCTGCAGACTGAAGGGTTCCAGGTTTAATTCTGGTCAAGGACATGCACCTTGGTTACAGGCACATCCCCAGTGGAGGGTGTGCAGGAGGCAGCTGATTGAAGTTTCTCTCTCATTGATGTTTCTAATTCTCTATCCTTCTCCTTTCCTCTCTGTAAAAAAATTACATATATATATATATATATATATATATATATATATATATATATATACACATATTAAAGAATAGAAACAGAGGCTAAAAAGAAATCTGAACGATTGACAAGTGAACAAGTACCACCATTGGATAATTCAGTGTTTCTTCATTTACCAGTTGGTGTGCATACTTCCAAAAGGATGTTAATTTATACCCAATGAAAGTTTGTTGGCATGTTTTGAGAGATTAATGTGTTAAAGTTAAATATTGTCTCCTTTTCATTATATTTCTTCGTCCTGCCTCCCATACCTAATTATTTTTTAGGCTTTTGGAATTTAGTTTAGCCAGCCCACGGTTCATTACAAAAGCTCAAAAAAGTAAAGTTAGAACCAGTAAATTAACAGAAGCAAAATACAGAACATTTTAAAGTACTCCTTGATACCTCTAAGTTATGAGCACATTTTTATAAACTATGTTTCACACAAAATGTTGTGAGAACACCAGTGATGGCCTCATAAGCATCTACCAACTTAAGTGTGACCACCATGCTTGGAAATTTACGGCTTAACACTTTTAGTCTTTAACATTTAGCTCCAACTCTAGAAGGCAATACTATGTTTTTATCCTGGGAAATTAGGATGGCTGACCAAACTAAGCCTGAAAAAAATTAAATGGGGTTTAAAAGAGTCAGACTGTGGTGGGCAAATAACTTTATTACAAGTCTAAAATAGAATCAAGGACATTGGAGCTGCTCTACTTCTGAATGTAGGGACACTTTGCCAAGACATGTGTCATCCTCATTACACGGAGTACATTAGTGACCGAGGAAAGTGTTGAAAAGTCCCAAGTGGGGTAGCTGCGAAAGAGAGGTGCCTCCCTGTGGCTCTTACCTCAGGTAACCAGGATACTATCAAATGCAGCCCATAAACTACTCAAAGCCGTCTGAACGGAGGGAATATTGCAAACTAAAAAAAAAAGGGGGAGGAGGGGGGAGTTTCTTCATAGTTTTGGTTTATTTCCAATAAATATTGACCCCTTTTTCCTTTCTCTTGTTCCCTCCAGAGCTAAAAATGTCTACTTCAAAATAAAGAGCTCAATATGAATGCCAACATTGATCCAATAATCCGGTGATTATTTCTGCCTGGCTAATTAAATGGGTAAGGTTCAAAATCATGGAACAATTTTAAACATAATCATGATTTTATATCCACAATATTTTGTAAGCTCGGAGAAATAAGTGGGACCAAAATGTTTCATTGGTTTTAAGTTTATCTTAATTTTAATATTACAGAGGCTCTATGCAATTCTCGGCAAGTTTATGGAACTGGTGCCAACTACGTAGATGAACATTTTTGGAAGAAGGGAGTGCTGAATTGAGACCACATGATGAAGTGTCTTGAGTTACTATTTGGTGTGTGGCACAAACTTCAGAGCGTTACAGAGGAAATAAGCCTGGCCCACATTTAGAAGCCTTCTACAACTCATACACACATGTCCTTTCTGCTGAAAAGTAACAGACGTCTATTGGAAAAATAAAAATAAAACATATCCTCTTCGATATGTTATTTAAAGGAAGAAGATTGTAAGGCAACAGGATGTGGGTGTCTGACTCACACCGCAAACAGACCACATGATGCGCATATTGACATCAGCAGCTGCAGGGACATTTTCCTTGGGTTTCACACCAATGGCAGCTGAACCAGCAGCTGAACCTGCTTCTGTGAGTAGCCCCACGCGCAGCGTCAGCACGACTGCAGCTCAGCGTCTCCCATGGCCCTGCTGTCCACAGAATCATAGAGGACAGCTGACATCGCTCAACAATGCTCTCTCCCTCTGACCTTCATTTTCCTCTGTTTTCACAGCGGCCATCCTCCAATCTATTCACAAAAAATGTGAATTGGTGTGGCCGGTGTCCTCACCATCCAGCTACCTGAAAGTTAAGAACAGCCATCTTTTTCCTTCCTGTTCCAATCTGCTTGATAGACAGGTGATGCTCCCTAAACTATCCAGAGGAGGCTGGAAGATATGGGTATGCTCTCCTTCCTCCTGTTGACCCTGATCCCTCCCTCCCTGACACCCCAAGGACCAGATTTAGTGTCTTATGTAGCACAGCTAATGTCCCACCTCTTGTCATTGTTGTTGGAGTGCAAATCTTATTCCTCTTATTTGGAACAGAAAATATGACCTCCTAATCTTTCTACTGTTTATGGCAGCTATAAGAGGTCCTGAAAATAAATATTTGTTAAACAGAATAACCTTCAAAAGCATTTGGATTGAAAACAATAGGTGTGTTAACCCGTTACTTGTTTACTAAGTGGCTACTATGTTGTAAGCCCTGTTCTAGGTCTAAGTGACATCAGCATGACTGACATAAATTCTTGCTCTCTACTAACTCAGGGAGGGGAGGAGGAGTACAGAATCAGTTAAGACTTCCAGGAGAGGCTGAGTCAATCTGGGTTTTGAAGGATGAGCTGTATTAACAGCTCGGAAAAGAGGAAAAGGACAGTCCAGACATAGTGAATATTTCCACAAAACCACAGTTATGGGAGTAATGTTTTAATTGGGAAACTAAGAAAAGATCAGAGTGACTGAAGCATTGAGAGGAAAAGGATGAAGGAGGCTGTATTCATTTTTCTAATCCTGCATAACACAAACTTAGTGGCTTAAAATGCATGTTTATTATTTGAAGGTTTCTCTAGATAAATGGGTTCTTCTGCTCAGGGTCTCACCAGGCTGACATTGCAGTTGGCTGGGGCTATGATCTCATCTGAGGCTCAGGAACTCTTCCAAGCTCACGTCATTGGCAGGAGTCAATTCTTTGAGGCTGTGTGTCTGAGGAAACGTTTTCTTGTTGGCTGTCACCTGGAGACCAGTTGAAGCTCCTGGAGTCTACCCCAGGTCTTTGCTACATAGCCCCATGCATAGGCCCTACCAGAGCATTCTGGTTTGCTTCATTTGGGAGGCCAACATGAGGACATCTCCCTGACATTTCACCTTCTCTTAAAACACTCACCTCATTAGGTCAGGCCCACTCAGAATAGTCTCCCTTTTTTATTATTAAATGTATTAGGGTGACATTGGTTAATAAGATCACATAGGATGCAAGTGTTCATCTCCATGATACATGATCTGTGCATTGGATTGTGTGCCCATCACCCAAAGTCAAAATCATCTTCTGTCACCATATGTTCAACTCCCTTTACCTCTTACCTGTTTCCCTCTGGTTACCACTCTACTGTTGTCTGTGTCTATGAGTTTCAGCTTTATATCCCACATATGAGTAAAATCATATGGTTCTTAGCTTTTTGTGACTGACTTATTTCACTGAGCATAATATTCTCAAGGTCCATCCATGTAATAAATGGCAGTATTTCATGTTTATTTATGCCTGAGTAGTACCACATCTTCTTTATCCATTCCTCTATCAAAGGACCCTTTGGTTGTTTATGCCTTGGCCACCTTGAATAATGCTGCAATAAACATAGAAGTGCATATATCTTTGCAAATACATGTTTTAGAGTTTTTCAGGTTGATACCAAGAAGAGGGGTTGATAGATCATATAGTAACTCTATTATTAATTTTTTGAGAAGCTGTAATACTGTTTTCCATAGTGGTTGTACCAGTTTACATTCCCACAGCAGTGAATAAAGCTTTCCTTTTCTCCAAAACTTGTTATTACTTGTCTTATTGACAATATCCATTCTAACATGGGCGAGGCAGTATGCAAATTTCCCTATAGCTGCTGATGTCAATTTATCTTATTGTAGCTTTTATTTGCATTTCCAGAATAGCTAGTGAAGTTGGGCATTTTTTCATGTATCCGTTGGCAATCTGTATGTCTTCCTGGGAGAAGTGTTTGTTCAGCTCCTCTGCCCATTTTTCATAAATGTTTTTAAAATAATTATTTGACGACAAGTACTGGTGAGGATGTGGAGAAAAAGGAACCCTCACACACTGCTGGTGGGAATGCAGACTGGTGCAGCCACTGTGGAAAACAGTATGGAGTTTCCTCAAAAAACTGAAAATGGAACTCCCATTTGACCCAGTAATCCCACTTCTATGAATATATCTCAAGAAATCAGAAACACCAATCAGAAAGGATGTATGCACCTCTATGTTCATAGTAGCACAATTTGCAATAGCTAAGATTTGGAAACACCCTAAGTGCCCATCAGCAGATGAGTGGATTAAAACACTGTGGCACATCTACACAATGGAATACTACATTGCTATAAAAAGAAGACACTTTTACCATTTGCAACAGCATAAATGAAACTGGAGAACATTATGGTAAGTTAAGCCAGTGGGAAAAAAGATAAATATCACATGATCTCACTCATAGGTAGGATATAATGATCAACATAAACTGATGAACAAAAGTAGACCTAGAGACAAAGTAGCATTGGACAGAACGTCCAAACTCAGAGTGAAGGCAGGGAAAGGGATTGGGGATTGTCCAAAGGACTTATATGCATGTATATTAGCATAACCAATGGACGTAGACACTGAGACAGTGGGGGCTTGCCCTTAGGGTAAGAGTAGTGGTGAGAAGTCAATTAAAAAAAAGAGAGAGACATGTAATACTTTAAACAATTAAAAAAATAAACATTAAAAATAATTATTTGATGTTTAAAGAGAGAGGAAGAGTGAGGGAGAGAGAAACATTAATGTGAGATCACATCCTTCAGCTACCTCCTGCACTGCCCCCATTAGGGATTGAGCCTGCAACCCAGGTATGTGCCTGGATCAGGAACCAAACTGGCAACATATCAGTGCATGGGATGATGCCCAACCAAATGAGCCACACCAGCCAGAGCTCTGCCAATTTTTCAATTGGATTGTTTGTTTGTTTGGTGTTGAGTTGCATGAGTTCTTTATATATTTTAGATATTAACCCTTAGTTGAGTCTGATGTTTGCAATTATCATCTCCCATTCAGTTGGTTGCTTTTTCATTTTGTTATAGGTTTATTTTGCTGTGCAGGAGCATTTTATTCTGATATAGTCCCATTTATTTATTTTTACCTTTATTTCCCTTGCCTTTGGGGTCAAATTCATAAAATGTTCTCTATGACCATGATCCCTATGTTTTGTTTCAGATCCTATATTTAGGTCTTTGATCCATTCTGAATTAATTTTTATACATGGAACAGATTGTAATCTAGCTTTATCCTTTTGCATTTGGCTTTCTAATTTTCCCAGAACCATTTATTGAAGAGAATATCTTTACTCCATTGTGTTTTTTTTAGCTCCTTTGTCAAAAATTATTTGCCATATACATGTGGTTTTATTTCTAAGCTCTCAATTGTGTCCCTTTGGTCTGTGTATCTGTGTTTTGTTTTGTTTTGTTTTTCTTTCTCCCAATGTGATGTTGCTTTGATTATCATAGCTCTGTAGGTAATTTTAACTCAGGTACTATGATACCTCCTGGTTCATTCTTTTTTTCCTCAGGAATGCTTTGGGTCTTTTGTAGTTCCACACAAATCTGATAATTCTTTTTCTATTTTTTAAAATGGCATTGGCATTTTGATGGGAATTGCATTGAATCTGTTTATTGCTTTGGGAAACATGAACATTATCTATGTATGTTTTTTTCAATGAATGAACAGGGACTATCCATTTTACTGTGTGCTTTTCAATCTCTTTTAATAATGCTTTGTAGTTTTCTGTCTAGGCATCTGTGTATGAATGGCATTTTTAAAGATGATGCAAAGAAGTCTTCCTCTTGTTTTCCAGTAAGTGATGCTAAATTAAAAGTTTGTTAGCTCCTTGCACTTCTCTGGCTTTTCAGATCTCTGTGTGGTAGTGGAAGATGCAAAGTTGGCTGCCTCCCCTGTGATATGAATGTTTTGGTCCCAGGGAACCAACCCTGCAGGAGAATGCAGTGGACAATTGGCCTTCAAATCTGTGAAATTCCAGTGCTGTCCCCTCACAGCAGATGCTGTGTAGCCACGATATGTGTGAGTAGCATGAGCTGGAGCAATCTGGCTGCCTTCTAAATTTTTTTTGTCCTCCTGGTAATGGCAACCTCGATCCTCCAAGGAGTCCGCCTTATGTCTCCAATCCCAAGACCAAAGAGTATGCCTTTTGCTCAGGGAAAAAAGTGATTCTGTAGTACCTGTTCTCGAGTTTGCAGATAATGTGCTTGGTGACCCAACACCAAGGCCAAAGGGAAGCAAGCTCTGGGAGGCTAAGGGGCAGCCAGACTCTGGCTTTGTTTCTCTGTCTGGAATGCTGATTGCTAGACAACTACAGCAGTCCCTGCCCAGGTTACTGGGCTCAGCTGTAGTTCATACTGCCCATTCCGGAAGGAATCCCCACTGAATCTCTTTGATTCTAAACGAAGGGCCAGCCACACCTGATTTCTTCTCTCTCCAGGCTGAGCCCCACCTTGAGCTCCCAGACAGAGGGCTGCTTTCTTGGCTCCTCTCAGCTTTTCTGCCTTCTCGCCTCCCCACTTTGCTCCCACTGGCCCACTTTTTGAGGTACATCAATATGCACACCTCTCAGCTGTGTTTGCGTGCTGAGCGGGGAACCCTTTGTTGAATTATAGCTGTTCAAATGGTTGAAACTTCAAGGGGAGAGACCAAGGGCATCTCTCATGCTTCCATTACTTTGACATCGCCAGCAAGGGCTTCTTTGATCTTTGCCAACAGATGTCCATGATCTCTTAGCTGCAGCACTTTCCAGAAGTTAGCAGTGCCCAAGCTATTAATTTCCCATGGCTGGCTCATCAAAACCGAGAGCGTGGGGCTCCTGTCACATCAGCACTGAGCCTATATATGGTTAGCACATCTTTTGATTCTTAAGCTTGAGAAGATTGTTTTCTTCAGTAAACAAAGACCTTATGTGCCGCATTGCTCGCATCACATATGGCTTGAATAGCTTGTCTTTGCCCCACTTCTCAACCCAGGTTCCCTGGCTGCAGCTTGCCTAGCCTCCCTTTTAATTAACTCAAAGTCAAGTGACAAGGAACTAGAGATTCCTTCATAGTCACTAGCCTTGCCCACACTCAAAAGGAGCGATTATAACAGGGAGCATATGCAGGGGTTGAAATCTTGTCAGCTGTTTTAGAATTCTTACCACAGAAATCATAGAAGTAGAATGAATGATAGGGGGGCAGGGGAACTCAAGAAGCTCAAAACTTTAATTTTTTTCTTGGTCCTGCAACTTATTATTCATCTGGTTTGAAGTCTCTTAATGGATAAAAATTTTTCTACCTATAAAATGGGATAATAACCTTCATAGAGATAGTAAACATACTAATATATTGCCAAAAATCTGCACATGGCTTTGGATATCTATGTTTGGTGTAAGAAATTTTGTGGGCCATGCTGAGGAGGTCACACTCAATCCTCTAGGGCAGGGATGGGAAACTCATCAAAGTCTCTCAGAAGGAGAAAAAAATTATCAGATTTTTTTCCCTCCACTAGGTTCTGATGTTTAGAAATCTGGCTAACTAGTTATTTGTATTTTAGTTCTCCCTGCAGATACTAAGAATTTAATATTCATTTTTCAGAAGTTTTTTTTATTATGGAAAATTGAAAACATATACAAGTAAATAGAATAATATGATGTTTCCCATGTTCTTATCAACAGGCTTCAATAACATCAACATTATTTTATGCTTGTTTCATGTATACCTCTTCTCACCTCCCCTACTTTATTATTATTTTTAATATAGTTCTTTCTAATGTATTTACATACATTAAAATGTGCTAATCCTAACTGTATAATTTTGAATAATTGATAAATCCATGAAACTCATACCCCTATTAAAGATAGAAAATACTTGTGTCCCCTTGGAAGGTACTCCCGTATCTTCCCAGTCAACCCCTATCACTCTGCTCAGAGAAGCAACTGTTCCTACTTTAACTTGTAAAGTAGTTTTGCCAATTTTAGAATTTTACACAAATGAAATAATATAGCATTTACTCTTTTGTATATCTTTTTCTATTGTTTGATTTGGTGTTTGTTTTTTTAACAACATAACATATAAGACAGTCATGCATTGAATGTATTAACAGTTTGTGCCTCTGCAGCATTTAATTAAAAAAAATATATCACACCATTTTTCTTATATTCTTTATATGCCTGGGCTATTTCCCGTTTGGAGCTTCGGTGTCAGACTGACCCTGGTTTAAATCTCTGCTCTGCTTCTTACCAGGCAAGATTCTTGACTTCTTTACAAAATAACCATAATCTCAGTATCTTCGTAGATTTGTTGTGAAGACTGAGACAACACATATAAAGTGCTTAGCAGTGTAAATGGCCCAGCAAATGGCCCACAGTAGTTTTACTCCTCATTAAGACTATTTAATGAACTGCACTTGACACACAAACAGTCAGGTAAGTAATTTATTGTTACTTTTAAAAGGTGGGAATTAAAGGAGGGGATCTCTTGTAAACACAAAGGCTGCAACCCCAAACACCCTTTTCTCACCTCAACATATGGCATCACCAAGCCTGTGTCTGCCCTTGGTGACTTTCTGTCTGTCCACCAGAACGTCCTAGACCACTTGGACTTGGCTACACGTGTCAGCCCATTCCCCTCATAATGAATAGACATGGGTTCCAAAACTGTAGCTTCATATAAAGAAGTGTGTGTGTGTGTGTGTGTGTGTGTGTGTGTGTGTGTGTGTTGTGCTCTGCAGAAAAACATGATGTCTGGGCTACCTACTTTTTTCTTTCTCTTCTTCACTTCTAGTTCCTTTTCTTTTTAAAAAAAATATTGTTTCAATATATACCATTTAAAATATTTTTAAAATTTAGGGAAAGATAAGCAAAGTGGCTTTTGAGAGTAGTATCTATATATTTTTTTTGAGGTGGGAGTGAAGGAGACATAATCTTTATTTAAAAAATCAGCTCTTCTTTGTCAAATATCTATGTATTTGGTTAAATTCACTAGGCATTAAGATGGGGGTAGCAGCCAAAACCAGTTTGGCTCAGTGGTAGAGCCTCGGTCTGCGGACTGAAAGGTCCCGGGTTCGATTCTGGTCAAGGGCATGTACCTTGGTTGTGGGCACATCCCCATTAGGGGGTGTGCAGGAGTCAGCTGGTCAATGTTTCTCTCTCATCGATGTTTCTAGCTCTCTATCTCTCTCCCTTCCTCTCTGTAAAAAAATCAATAAAATGTATTAAAAAAAAAAAGATAGGGGTAGCATATTTCTCCCTGCCTCTACTTCCCAACAAGGTGTGGGGTATATCAGAACAACCAGAATATTGGAAGAGGCATGAGTAGTTTAAAAAGTCTCCTGGGTTATTCTGATGTTCTTCTGCCTACATGTCCTGTATCTTACTGAGACTCACTATTAGAATCAGAAAAGAGGACAAAGGACAGAGCTGACGTTGTCTGGAAATGTAAGAAGCGGCAGAAACAATGAAGAGAACTAAGGGCAAGTGGCTAGCAGAATAAGCACAAAGCCCGGAACAGGGCCTCCTCTGCATTTAAAGCATTGTGAAATGCTTCAGAGAAGTGAAGTAGTATGAGGAGTAAAAGCAGGTCATTTGAACTTGGAGTCAAGAGGTCATCTGTGGTGCTTCTGAAGGGTCTGTTTGTGTGTTTTGTTGGGAGTGAGTAGAGAAAATGGGAGCCAAAGGGTAAGAGGGAGATAAGTCAAGTCAGGTCACTCCTTTAAGAAATGGTTTAAGAAGTTCAGCAGAGAAGAGGAAACAAAACAAAACAAAACAAAACAAAAAACCACAACAAAACAAAACAAAAAACGTGGGAAATGTTTATGTAACTGAGGGCAAGTTATTTCTCTGTGGCTCAGTTTCTATAAAATGGGGTGATACTCTATATCATATAAGATTTTGTGAGAATTAAATAAATAAACAAGTTCCACATGTTTAAAACTGTTTGGGGAACATGAAAAGCACTAAAAAATGTCAGCTATTATTATGTTATTGAAGGAGAAATAGAGTATTTTTTTTTATTTTATCCCAGAGTCTCAGGGATCATTAAAGCTGCCCCTTCCCATTACCTCTACCTGCCAGTCCATTTAGGTGCCTCCTCCAGATGGCAGACGCTCTATATCCCTAATTCAATTTCCGATTGTTCCTCAGCTCAACAGTGCCACAGCAAAACTCTTTAATCTTTGAAAACGTTTTTTTCTCTTCAAATAACTACAAGCCTAGGATAGCAAAAAACACAGCTAGTGAGGGAGTTACAAGAAATTGGAAAAGAAATGGTATTAGTTCTCATTGACTTTCACTTCAAAGTAAATTGGTACCGGCCCTCAGTGCTTCGGGCACCACACTTTTTCTACTCTTCGTCCTTTCTCTCCTCACTGTCATTCTAGTTCCTGCTTCACAAGGCTTCCCAACTAACTATACTACGTTTCAATCCTGGGGCCTTGCCTCTTATTCAGCAGTTCTTGCTCTTTTTGCCATTTTAAAATACCGCCTCCATTGTCTGACTAACCCTATATTGGATGTGGGATCCTGGGGAAGTGAGGGAAGAATAAACAAACACAAGCGTTAGAATGGAAGATAACAGTATGGTATCAGGAAAGGAACAGTGGTTTTTAGCATCAAGAGAGTTTAAGTTTTGAGACGAACAACACTAACTAGATGGCAACATTACTTTGGTTCTTGTGATTTAGTTTCTTCATTGTTAAATATTATTAAATTGGGACTAATAACATGAGGAATAAATTAAATCATGTGAAATATCTGTTAGTAGTATAAGTCCTATATATACCCATCAGTAATTATTCTCTCCTGGATTTTCAAAAAGGACTAAATAATTATAATTTATATATTGAGAATAACTTGGCTTCATTCACCCCATAGTGATTCACGGGAAAAAACAACAACAAAAAAAACAAAAAAACAAAAACAAAAACAAAACATCATACACACACAAAAACAAGCAAACAAAACACACACACAACATATTAGCTTTTTTTCCTAACAGGATTTATTGAAATGGAATAAATCTATTTCAAGTCTTGGTGAATGGAAGCTTTGAGATTGCTATAACATCCTGTTGTAAAAATGTGTATTTATATAAATGAAAATAGAGCTTCCTGATGTTAAAGCATAAATGATACATAAAGGAAACACATGCCCATCTAAGAATGGAAGGCCAGGGGAGAGGGCTTAATCCTAAACTGGAATCCCCTTAAGTTAATATATTTTGTGAATTCTATGTAACGTATGGACAGAGTGAGAATTGTTCTGTATGTCTTAGAGAACCAAACAGGAAATAGATAACTGGCCTTATTTTGCTTCACCTCGAGTATGCGAAAGCCATGGTGTGCTTAACAAACTGCTTTTGCTGGATCCATACTGCTGTGTAACTCCCTTGCCCTGACACCTGCTGCCTGACTACTGCCTCAGAGGTGGGGCATCTCCCATTGGAAAACAGAAGGAGGCGCTTCCCCAATAGAGCTGAGAGGATTTGCTTCACACCCATGGCCCCGCTGGTCTTCCTACCAGGACATGAGTCGGCCGGAAGAATTCCTTCCTCACTGTGTCTTTCTAATAATAGATTTTCAAAATGGGGAGAGACAAGATTGGATATGGAACTTGACATCAGCTCCCTCGGAACTTTTGTAGCCATTCCTTCTAAAAAGTCATGGTCACATTTATTGTGGATAAACAGCTATGCCAGCCCTCATCGGGAAAGCTTTTGATCCAAAAGCACTTCCTGTTCTGCTCAAGACGAGACCAATCACAGCGTTATGTTTAATGAATATTCTTGTCATTATGTTTGGCTTTGTTTGCTTGTTTATGTATACTTTCATGGGGTTTTAAACACATGGGAAAAGCATATTTAAATTCTTATTTTTGGATTGTATGGTGTGGAAACAAGAAATATCAGCTTGAAGCCACTCTGGCCAGTTTTCACATATATATTGAGTTTCTCTTCCATCACTAAGACAAAAATCAAATTGCTAATCTTTCTGTCCATAATAAGAATTCTTAAAAGCTAGAGGTATGGTTCAATGAGAAATTGATTTGGCTTGAGCCTAGGTGACCTAAAGCAGATAGTTTCTATGGAGATGATTTTTTAACATGAAAGAATCAGAGTAATTCTATTGGCCATTTAGAATGGATGTGTAAATATACTATAATTGGGTAATTTATAGCCATTTAAAGATTTTCATTCATCCTCCTCCTTGGTCTTGGGCCTTTGCGTCTGGACTACCAGCTTTCTTCAGCTTCCAGATTACAGATGGCAGACCATGGGACTTCTCACACCATAATAGCCCAAGTGAATTCCTGATACTTAATCTTTTTCTATAAATCTACTTATCTACTGATTCTGTTTCTCTGGAGATCCTTGACTAATATACCCAGCAACTGAAAGCTTTGTTCCCACCGCACAGAGGCATCAAGGCCCATTTTGCACAGAGTTCCTAGTGCTTGAATAGTGGTTAATAGAAAGTGAACAATAAACATGGGCTTAATTTATCAGTGTAGAAACTGTAATGATGTTAACAGTTTAAAAATTGACCTAAACTCAGTAGCCAACTTTTCCTGGCCGAACAATAAAAAAACTATGATATTTATTTATACCTATAGATGATTTCTAAGAACTATAATGGCCAATTTTCCACTATGAATGGTCTTCAGGAGTTTCATACCTTCTCAATTGCAAATTTGAGTGAGACTTTCTCAAAGGCTAGTTAATTTCATACCTTACATGCATATGTATGTGTACCATATATAAATATATAAATATATAATATATATAGTATGTCTAAGATAAAAGGCTTGTGAAATTCCCAAATAACAAGAGGGTTAAGTTCTAATAGTCATTTATAGAGGTAGACTTTTAGGTCTCAGAATGTATTAGGGATTAGGTTCTAAATCAATTGTCAGTTATACCAATCCATGATGTTCTAGGATAAGATAATCACACTGAACTAATTAGAGAAACTAACGACACATTTCAGTATTTTTCTTGTCCATTCTTCCTGTGCCCACCTCTCCCCATTTAAGCCTTAGCTGATGCCCAGTCCCCCAACCCCCCAGTCCAGAACTAGCACTTACAAAGGAGTTCTCTGCTGGGATACAAATTCGATTACAAAGCCAGCTGCTATCTCTGATCCACCACCCCTCCTCTCCCAAGTCAACAGCTTTTGCTAACTTCAGGGAACAGCAGGAAATGGTTCCAGATGCTCTGAAGCTCTATTAATTCTGGTGCTTTTGTGGAACTGATTTGGTGGTACATGGGAAGTTTTTCAGTGTACTAGTAGTTCTATGTCATTTGTGCTTATATTTAAAAAAAAATTGATCTATCATTTTTCTGTATTTGGAACAGAAACGATGCATCAAGATGCTCTTCATTTCCTATGTGAAGGTGAATTCATCTCTTCTTTCAACTTGAATTCCAGGACACATCTGTCTTCAGGAGCAAGCACAAGTAGTGAAAAGGGCCTGTGCCTGAGTTTAAATCTTAGATCTGGCACTTATTGACTGTGTGACCTCAGCAATGATATTTAAGTGCCCATCAAGGTATTTGGCTTATAGTTGGTCCCTTCTTTCTCCTTAGTTTCAATTCCTTTCTGGACCTCCTCTTAATTCTGAAATGCTGAATAATAGGAAGAAGCCATTCCTTACATCCAAGCTTTTGGGAGATGGTTCTGAGGCTTGGCAGAGCTGTGAACATTATGGGATGTTATGACTTACTTCCGTGCCCTGATTAGTTTATAACTGTACTCTAAAACATCATGATTGGTACTAGACTAAAAATTAATTGAGAATGTAACCACTAACTTGTGAAAGAGGGGGGTGCTGAAAGGAATAATGGGGTTCCAGTATGGACTCCAACAGATATTAGGGTGGGGAATACAAAGTAATGGAACCAGTGGGAGGCTGGGTCTGTGTCACCACTCCCCCCTCAGTAAGACAACAGCTTCCTATCACTCTACAGAGAGTAGTGGGCAGCAGTTTTCCTTTGGCTTGGTGAACTGGTGGAATGAGCCCCATTCCAACCTGAATCCATGTAGTAAGCAATTAGACTGGCCCCAAGACCAAAGGAGACTCAAAGAGTATAATGGGAACAGGAAGAGTGGCATTCAGAGCTTTTCTATCATTCCTGTTTTCTAATGGAATCCTCACTCTAGAAGTCATGAGATTCCTTTCTTTCACTTCCCAGCTTTGGCCTCATTTGTGGCTAAGATCAATAGTGTGATGTAATTCTAACCAGTCTTACCAAAGAGTAGGGGAACAGAATTTCCCATGGCCATTCTCAAGTGCCTGTTCCTATAAATGGGGTTGAATAAAGCTAAATCGGTACTTCGCATAAACAGTGTTTATAGAATTAAGAGCCAGAATATTTGTGCTCAAATCTAGGCTTCATTGCTTTCTTGTTGTAGTTGTAAACTTGGGAAAGTGTTTTGAACTCCCCAAATTTCTTAACACCTTATACTTCTTCCACTGGAGCACTTTGAAGACTGCATTCTAACTGTATGGCTACTTCACCTGGTTTCTCTGTTAGACTAAATCATCTTGAAAGAAGGTTCTGTGTCTACAGCAAATGACACTGTCTTGGAACATGAAAGATATGGAAGAAGTAATTCAAACAAATTAACAAATGAGATGAGATCAACTCCTATGTCTTTTATATTATTTTTACTTCTGATAAAGTAACCTAAGATTGTGGTATGCTATTCAATGGTGAAATTGACTGCTCTTCTTAATAAGGAGAGTATGAAGTTGACAGAAGAATCTGACACATGTACTAAACACTTCATTGAGGTGGTAAAAAGATGATAATATGCTTCAAACTGAGTCATCAGTAGTAGGAGGGATTGAGAGAATTCATAGTAGGTCTGCAAGAATTCATCAACCTCTAGAAATCTTCCTATTTACTTATGGAAATTTCAGAAACAGTTTATTATGAAAGATTTACTTTTCATAATATAATTAAAAGCAAAATTAGCTTTGTTTTCAATAATAAAGTTATACTTTAAATACTGAAGCCATTCAATTTCTAGAGGTTTGATTTCATCCTAGCCAAGTACAGCTACAATATGATAATTCTAGAATCTTGACATATTCAACAGGGTGCTTCCTCCTCATTGGTTATTCTATGCAATCTCAGTCTCATAACACAAGGAGCTAAGATATTTTCCTATTCTAAGGAACATTACAACTATTCAATCCCTCCACACACACCCCCACCCAGCCACCCCCAACCAATTGATGCAATATATTGTATGAACTACTATAGATAGAGAGCAGGCTGACAGCTGTGGGGGATTGGATGGGGGTGGCTGGATGGGTGTGTGGAGAGATTGAATAAAAAAAGGAAAAAAAGAGGGGAAAAAACCTCATGAACACTGACAACATTGTGGTAATTATTAGGGGACCAGGTTTTGGGGGGAGTTGGAGGAAGAGATGGGGGGAATTTACGGTGATGGAAGGATATTTGACATGGGATGGTAAACACCTAAATAGAATGCACAGATGATGTGTTGTGGAATTTTAAACCTAAAACTGGTTAAATTATTTTGTTAACCAGTGCCACCCCAATAAACTCAATAAAGAGAGGAAAAAAACAAACAATATGCCAATTTTCAAAAGAGCATACCTTCCATTGCAACTTACTGATCAACAAGGACTTTCCTTGAACAGCTTGCATTGCCATTTTTTGCCTTCATGCTGCAGAGAACTATGATCAAGGCCATGACAACTAGATGCTGATGATCATCTGAATGTTATTCAGTGAATGCAAATTGCTCTTCCAGTATTCTTAGGAAAGCCCTTTGGTAGGTCAGTGCTGTGACAAGGCATATCTGAAAAAGGAGGTTTAACCATGGATATTACAGTACACAGATAACCTCACAAGGTTTAATATGTAATGCTTTCTCTGAAAAATAAGTTGGGAGCCATATAAAACCTGCTATTAATACTTGGGGCAGGGAGGTACTGCTATTCAATCTGGGATGAATGGGGAGATTTTTGTGTTTTCCATAGCTACTACCCTGTCTGTAATTATTGCAGGACTGACATTCAGGAGATGTAGCCATAGAGACTCAGTAATTACAGCTAAGGGAGCTTGGTCCATTCTTCACTGACTGCACAGCAAACACTGTAAAGGCAGGGGAAGCCTTTTATTTATGAATATATATTTAATACATATAAATGCTCTGTGCCATGAATATTTATCTCTTTCATGCATTGCAGCTGTTGGGTATTGAAAACTATTAACAGGTTGGAAACCATCCTTTAGAAATTTGTGTCTGTCACTTGTGTGCAAAACCATCTCTGGAAACTTATCTTTCCCCCCTTTTTTTGTGTGGGATAGATAGAATACTTCTGGGGCTCAATAGACAGAGAAGAGAATTTGATCAAACCTATCTTGCATATATATATATTCCTAATTTAAATTGTTTATGTAATTTTAGATCCAAGGCAGTGTTCTTTTGCCAACCAGTATTAAAACTTTGATGAACTTTATTTATTTATTTTTTTAAATATATATTTTATTGATATTTTACAGAGAGGAAGGGAGAGAGATAGAGAGCTAGAAACATCGATGAGAGAGAAACATCGACCAGCTGCTTCTTGCACACCCCCTACTGGGGATGTGCCCGCAACCAAGGTACATGCCCTTGACCAGAGTCGAACCCGGGACCTTTCAGTCCGCAGGCCGAAGCTCTACCACTGAGCCAAACCGGTTTCGGCACTTTGATGAACTTTAGCTGGTTTGGCTCAGTGGATAGAGTGTCAGCTGCAGACTAAAGGGTCCCGGGTTCAATTCTGATCAAGGGATCATGCCTGGGTTGCAAGCTCAATCTCCAATAGCGGGGGTGTAGGAGGCAGCTGATAAATGATTCTATCTCATCATTGATGTCCCTATCCCTCTCTCCCTCTCATTTCCTCTCTGAAATCAATAAAAATATATATTTTAAAAAACTTTGATGAATGTTCCATTGTTAACAGAGGTAAAAATATCAGACATTAAATAGCATACAATTGTGGGGGGTGAGAAATATAATACAATTTTTATTGCCAAAGATAAGATTCTTAGGCATATAGATAATCTAGTTTTTTAGAAATGAAATGGATTATTTTTCAGACTTCAATCTTATATCCACTCATGTGTTCTATAATATAACCACTCTTAACTCTTCTATGTTCCTCAAACCATGCCTTCTCCTGCTTCAGGGCATCTGGTAATTTCATTTCTATTATCTGAAATATTTTTCATTCCAATAATTCTGAGTACCCTTACAGGTTTCCTCTTAACCTCTTTCTCCTCAAGAACTAACTCAAATATGTATACGTTGTGAAGTCTTCAATGACCTACCCGCATCTTTAGACAACATCCCTACCTTTAGTCCTTACGTAGACCTCACCTTTAAAAAGCAGTATACAACTTAAATGAATATCACATATTAAGTACAGAGCTTTTATAGTTATCTAGTGTATTATCCAGGTTTCACTGGTTTTCATCCCAGGAATGTGGTCTGTGTCAGTGTTTGATTTTGTTTAAAATGTGTTCAGTGTTAAGCTGCTGCTTGGGAAAAAATTTTTATTGAACAATGGTTTAGATTGCTAACATGTTCTGGGCTTTACTTACCATTATTCGGGGTAAAGTTAAAGCTCTTTTGGAAAACTCATTTGTACTAGGTTAATCCCATACTAGTTTGGGGTTTATAGATTACATTAGGTCTAGGCTAACATCTTTCCTTAGCTATTTATATTTAACCTCAAAATTTCTTTACTCAATTCCTCAGCCAAAGTTATTGCCCTTGTCCAGATTTTATCCAAGATCCCTGCACTTGAATTAAAAATTCCAAGTGAAGTTTTAAGAAAAGTCTAACACCACCCAATCAACTTTAATCAATGAATAAAAAACATTACCATTTCTCCTATCTAATCTAATAATAGAAATATGCAAATTTGTCCATTATAGCCTCATGTCATGACTGGATCAGCAGGCTTCAATTCTGCCCTCTGCTCAGGCAGCTGCAAGGCCTGGGGTAGGATAGGATAAGATAGGCACAGGAATGGGAAAGGGAAGGAAACTGCACGTAGAAGGGAGTGGTGAGCACAAGGCGGTGGAACAGATGCACCAGGCAAGGGATGGGGTGCAGGCAGCTTGGAGCAGGGAGACCCGCACAGACACTGGAGGAGGGCAGTGGTGGCCATTGGAGGGGAGGCACTCAGGGTTCAGGACAGGGTGGAGGATGGTCTGAGGCCTTCTGGGAGGAGGTGCTCCTGCCTTGCGGCAGCAGTGCCCTAGCTGCATGGGCCTCGGTCACCCTGCTGGGCTGGGCATCCCTGACAGAGACTGGGAGCAGGACAGTGGCAGGGAGGCCAGAGAAGGGGGTCAGTGAACACCTGGCCGGGGACGAACTCTGGGCTGGAGGTTAATGCCTCCCCCACCCCGGAACGGAAGCAGGTCCGAGGGAAGAAGTGAAAAAAAAATTAAGGTGGGAAAGAAGGGACCAAATTCAACAACATCAGAGCAATCCACTGAGCTCCACAAATAGCAGATCCAAAGGTTGTTGAGTGTGTGAGTATGTGCTCTTTTGTCTCCTTGTGTGTGTGTAAGTGGCTATTTGTGTGTGTGTGGTTTATTTTTTATCCTTGTATTTCATTTTTTTTCTTACATATCTCTTATTTCTCTTTTCTTTAAATTTATTCTCACTTTGTCTCATTATTATTATTAATTTTTCTTATTTTAGTTTTTCTTATTTTTTTCATTTTACTTTTCCTATCTATATCTTAATAGATCCATTATTACTACATTTTAAATTCATTACTATTATTTCATTTATTTTCTTTTTCCTTTTCTTTTTTTATTCCTATATTAGTTCTTTTAACTTCCTCCTCTTTTTTTCCATATACCCATTTTTTTCTTCTTATTTCTTCATTTTTCTTTATATCCTCTCTAAGTCTTTGGTGTTGTGTCTTTTAGTATTCTTTTATTTTTGCTTCACTTTGTTTTCTCTTCTTTTACCTTCTTACTTACAGAGAACCCGTTTGAAGAAATAATTACAGAAAACTTCCTCAATCTGGTGAAGGAAAATGTCACACAAGTTTAGGAGGCACAGAGAGTTCTAATAAAGATGAACTCAAAGAGAACCATACCTAGACACATCATAATTAAAATGGAAATCATTAAAATCAAAGAAAGAATCTTAAAGGCAATAAGAGATAGACAGAAAATTACCTACAAAGGAGTTCCCATTAGAACGTCATCTGATTTTACAATAAAAACACTTTGGGCCAGAAGGGATTGGAATGAAGTATTCAAAGTAATGAGAAGCAAGGGCCTAACTCCAAGACTACTGTATCCAGCAAGGCTATCATTTAAAACTGAAGGTGAAATAAAAAGCTTTCCAGACAAGAAAAGATTAAGGGAATACATTACCACCAAAGCAGCAGTGAAAGAAATGTTAAAGGGTAGCTTCAAGAAGAAGAAACAAAGGTGAGGGAGAGGATAATAGATATAAAGAAAATAAAAGTGGCAATAAATTAATACCTATCAATAATAATCTTAAATGTAAATGGATTAAATGCTCCAGTCAAAAGACATAGGGTGACTGAATGAATAAGAAAACTAAATGAGATAACAGAGTGAGGTTAGCCAGGGTTAAAACAGGGTAGGTAAATGTATCTCTTGGGTTATGAGAAGCTCTATCAACCCAGAATTTTCCTACACCTGACATTTATCTCTGGGTTAAGACATCTTTTCTAGTCTTTCCTGTTTGGGTAAACATAGAAAATTGTATAAACATAGATGTTTCTATAATTCAGAGAAGAAACCTTTCAGCTAATTCTTGGAGGTCCTGTAGAAGTAAGCCAGGTGGACTGGAGTGTTTGGGGAAAAGCAGGTAGGAGTGCTTTCATTCTCTTGTCTCAGCCAAGCGAGGCCAATTCAAAGTCCTGAGAGGGTAGCAGGGGATTTATGAGTGCCCAAGGAGAGGAACCTGGAGGAAGTGCAGTGACAGACTTCATCCACTTCACAACTTCCTCTGGGGTGACTGTGTAGCCAGACAAGCACTCCTTCCTTTCATATTTCAGAGTTTCCCTCTTTGTTTCTCAGTAATTTTTATTATTTCTGCATTAAATTGCCATAAGGATTTTTGATATTCATTGATGTTAATGGCAAATATGAGTATAAATAGAAATTCAGTTCTTGGGGTACATACACTTCCCTTGTAGAATATTTTCCATTATGTTATTGAATAAACCAAATTTGGTCTGGGAATATAGAAAAACCTACCAATCTGTTTGCAAAATACTACTACTACTACTACTAATGATAATAATATTGCCCCTTTTATTTAAAAGTTAAATCTCATGAAATTCAAGCCAATTTTATAAATCTGAGATCAATTTTACAAAAAAATATACGAGGTTTTAAGAGAAAATGTAGCCAAGAGAATGCTCTTTCTTTTGTACTACCCACAGATTACATGTTAATATATGTCTATGTGATTCAAATGTCCTTTCTACCACATCTCTCTGCCCTACCTGATTCAGTTTGTTTTCATTGCTTACATTCCTGTTTTTCCCCTTGAGAATACTGTGTCCTCTAAATTTAAAGAAGTCTTGTGCCTTTTAAGTTCTACAAGATCTCCAAAATGCTAACTGCATCCCAAATTCCTACTTGTAATTCTTTTGCCTAAAATTAAAGAGAAAAATAAACAAACGAACAAAACAGATACACATTCAACTTCCAAAAAATGAATTCCACAGGTTTTCATGAAAGAAAAGAGCTGAAGAGGAGAAGAGGGAAAAGTGGGGCTTATGTGGCAACTTTAGGGTCAATTATTAACACTCCTCTCTTCCCTGCCTGAGTGAACAAACTAAGGAATGAGAGTCAGGATGACCATCAAAGTATCAGCTTAATTTCAGACAAAGACCCACGGGAGGCCTTGGCTTACATGTGTGGCAAATGGACTTGCTAATTCTATATCCCAGAAAGGGACAGATTTCTTAATTTGGCCTCCAGGCAGAGGTAGCAAATCATGCTGTTCCTGACATGGAAACAGTGGCAGGAGGCTTGTGAGCTGCTATAAATTTTATAGCAACAAAAACACAGATTGTTTCTTTCTTGAGAGTTGACTGGATTCCAAAGAGAGCTGAGGAGGGAGCTAAGAAGCGAATTGTCTACTGTCCGTTCCTTCTTTCCATTTGCCCATCTCATGAAGAGGAATGAGAGAGGGTGTTGGCAAAAGACAGGGCAGTTTTGCTAGTAGTGGTCCCACCACAGAGAGATGTTAAGACAGGGACAAGGGCGAGTCCACAGGTAATGCTTAAGGACTTCTCTCAGCCCCTGTCTAAATTTAATGAAGCTGCTTTGATTTTTTTTAAGGCCTTTGGCAAGCTTCACGGACACTGAACTATTCTTGGTTTGCTTTTGCCTTTCAAAATTACCCTTAGGATAGTGCTGAGGGCTGGCTCTTGGGAAAGGGTATACATCGTCCCAAATGTGTTCTTAGTGAAACCAGAATGGGAGCCAGATCAGGTGCTTTCAAATAGAACCTCTGTATTAGTAAAATAATTAGTGGCAGCAAAACCTATCAGCTCACCTGCTCCATTCTTCTGGCCAGACCAGGGAACATGGGCTGCTCAGCCTCCTGAGTTTATACTGCTTATCAGAAAGGCAACTAAATCAAGGATCCTCAGAAATAAATACAGAGGACTCATTACATATCAGTGTATACACACCCAGAAATGTCTCCAGAACATGTAAAGAATGTTCTCTGACAAAAGAAATCTCTGCTGAGAGGTTTTTTCCCATTAAGCCAATTTAATTCCTTAATCAATTTCCTACCTAGCACTCAGTTCATATCAAATTTTTAATAAAAGTTTATTTATATTCTGCTAAAGATATTCTCATAGGATCATATCCCATCTGAAATTTTCAATGGGAATGAGTTTTGCTAATCAAGTTTTTATGCATACCAATAATTCTAGCATCTACAATTGAAACTTTTGTTTTATGGACACTATGTCTACCAAGCCCATTTCTTTTAAACCAAATTTTGAAGAGATAAATTTTACCCAAAAGTTTTGTTTCTGTGAAGTTGTAGTTAAATAACAAACTTTACTATGTGCAATATCTGTTTGATTTTGTATGATTATTTGTATCATTAATATTAATTATAAATTGATAGAAGAAAATAGTTTGTTTTTATTTTTTAGATGATTCTTGAAATAGTAAAAAATTCACCTTTCTTGTTTCAGGATTACTTTATTAGAGAGGATTGGACTACTATATTGCTCACACAGTTCTATATATTTTCCCATCACTTTGAACATTGCGTTTTAAAGTGCTCTTTCTACTAGTGGATCAAAGAGCAAATCGTCAGTTCAATTTTCATCTTTTAATTTACATTTATCAATTATTGGGAGGAAAAAAGATAAGAGCACTAAAAGGAAAAAAAAAGAAAAATTCTTTGTTCTTTTTTTCTTCTAACTTTTCTCCTGTTTGTGTTCTCTCTCTAAACTTTTCAGCCTTATCAAAGTTTCTCCGCCACCCTTTTATTCTTCGCTCACTATTCTAATCTCACTGTCTCTTGTTCCTGTGCTCTTTTGCCTGCTATTGTCTTTACTGTCTCCTTCCTGTTGCTTCTGAATTTCACTCACTTTTAAGTCTTTCCTTTAAGCATTTACTCTTCCTCCTCGGTTGTCCTGCTACCCATCCCTTACCAGAGTGTTCAATGTCATGATTGAAAAGGCTCTTGTCCCTGTCACTCAGAATTTCACCTGGTTCATGTAACCATAACCACAAGTGGTTGTGAAACCATGCTTTAGGTAGGCTTTGAAAATGGCCCCCTTATTTGGACTTGGTTTTATGGTGCAGAGGGATGAATGTCATGATCTCAAGAGAACCTTGCCAGATCAAGGAACTTGGAATCTTCACTTTAAGTTTATGGACACTCTTTGGGTGCTCAGGCCTGTGCTAATGGTTTCTCCCTTCATGCCCTGAAGTAAAGTTCCTGCCTTTTTTTTGTTTTTAGCTGTTTAAAATAGTGTGGTATTTGGCCGTAGTTTTTAAAGTTTGTTATGGTTTCTGTCATTACTTACTACAAACTAGTTCTCCTTATTTGCTTATCTCAAAGTTCAGTGGTTTCTAGTATATTCAGTTTTACCAACATCCCACGATCTAATTTTAGAACATTTATAAAATGCCAAAAAGATAATAAATCTATATATATTGCAATCACTCTTTATTTCTATTCCCCATCATAGAGAGACTACTACCATTTTACTCTCTCTCATGGATTTAACTGTTCAGGGGACATTTCACATAAATGCAATTGCACAATATGTGGTCTTTTTCTGACTGACTTCTCTCACTTAGCATAGTGTGGTCAGAACTCATTTTATAGCATGGATCTCATTCCCATTTTATCACTAAACTATATTTCATTGCATGAAAATACCATATTTTATTTATTGACTCATCAGTTGATGTGTATTTAGATTGTTTTCACTTTTGACTATTACACAGGGTAAGGCAAAGTAGCTTCACAGATGTTCATACAGAAAATAATATAATAATTAATAAATAATAATACAAAAATAGTTTTGTGTACTCACAACTGTAAACCTACTTTTGCTCATCCTGTAAATAATGCTATTATTAACATTCATGAATAAGTTTTTGCATGAACATGTATGTTATTTCTTTTGGGCATATCAAGTATCAGAATGGTTAGTTCTTATGGTAACTCCATGGTTACCCATTTGAGGAACTTCTGAACAGTTTTCCAAAATGTCTGCACTATCTTATATCTTAATGAGCAATGCATGAGGGTTCCAATTTCTTGCCATTCTCATTAACTTTTGTTTTTGTCTGTTATTTTTAGCCATTCTAATGGGTGTGAAGTAGTAACTTATCATAGTTTTGATTTGCATTGTTCTAATGACTAATGATGTAGAGCATTATTGGCCATTTATATATCTTTTTAAAATATATTTTTATTGATTTCAGAGAGGAAGGAGAGGGAGAGAGAGATAGAAACATCAATGATGAGAGAGAATCATTGATCAGCTGCATCCTGCACACCCCACACTGGAGATCAAATCCGAAACTCAGGCATGTGCCCTGACTGGGAATGGAACTGTGACCTCCTTGTTCATAGGTTAACACTCAGCCACTAAAACATGTTGGCCAGGCCATTTATATATTTTATTTGAAGAAATGCCTGTTCAAATATGTTGCCAATTTTTAATTAGGTTATGTCTCAATTAATTCAGGTTGCTATAATAAAAATACCATGGATTTAGTAGCTTATACACAATGGAAACTCATTTTTCACAGTTCTGGAGACTGGGAAGTTCAAGATCAAGGTGCTACTATATTCCATACCTGATGAAAGACTGCTCTTGGTTTATAGAAAGCTGTGCTCTTTCTGTGCTTCACATAGCAGAAAGAGTAAGAGAGCTATTTGGGGTCTATTTTATAAGGGCACTAATTCCACTTACTAGGGATCCATTCTCATGATCTCATTACCTTAAAGGTTCCACTTCCAAATATCATCACATCAGATATTAGTGTTTAACACATGAATGGGGACAGTACAAAAACAGTCTGTAGCATTCTGCCTTTAGTTTCTCAAAATGTATGTCCTTGTCCCATGCAAAATACATTAATTACATTCCACAACCCCAAAGCTCTTAACTTGTCCTAGCATCAGGTTTAAAGTTTAAGTCCAAGTTCTGATATAAAGATAATTTAAATCAGATATGGATGAGATTCAAGGTATGGTTTATTCTGAGACAAATTCCTTTCCAGATGTGAACCTGTGATGGGAGGGGCTACCCTGATGCTCTCTAAATTGTCTTTAGGGTCATTCTTCATTGTCCAATTACACATTACTCATTTCCATCTGAGACTCTTCAGAATGATCTTTCTTTTCAATAGGACATAAGTATTCCCTGAGAAGATCAATACACTCTCTACAGTTCTCCTCTTGCCTTTCTGAGTTCTCATTTTTGTCACCCTTAAGAGTCCATTCCCAGCAACAGAGGCTTTTTCTATGATACACCTCAAAATTCTTTCAGCCTCTACACAGTACTCAGCTCCAAAGCAACTTCTGCATTTTTAGATATTTGTGACAGCAGCACCTCACTTCTTGGTAGCAAATTCTGTCCCAGTCCACTGGGCAATATAACAAAAGTACTATAGACTGGGTGACTTACAAACAATAACAATTTGTTTTTCACAGATCTGGAGACCAGAAATTACATGATCCAAGTGCTGGTTGATTCCATGTCTGGAGAGGACCTGCTTCCTGACTTACTGAAGGCTGAATTCTTGCTGTACATCAAGCTCTCTGAAGCCTTTTTTTATAAAGGAAATAATTCCATTTCTGAGGGCAGTGTATGAAGTAATGATATCTCAAAAGCCTGACTACACATTGGGACTTAACATATGAATTTGGGGTACAAACATTAAGTCTATAGAAGGTCATTTGCCTTTTTATTATTGAACTAGAAACCCGATGGACTAAGATTCATGCCAGAATGGGCCTTCCTTTCCCTGGCTGCCAGCGCCACCTTTGCTCTGGCTGGCTCCACCTTTCCACTCCAGCCCAGAGCTGCCTTTCTGCCTTCCCATGCTGCCCAGAGGCCTAGAGAGGCCAGGTATGCAGAATGTCTGCTTTATTGCGATGGCAATGACACAGTGTCCCACCCTGACCCCAGCCACTCAGAGCCTGTGTATGTAAATTAACCCACCATCTTTGTGGGGTTAATTTGTATACTCACTCCTGATTGGCTGGTGGGCATCATGAAGGTATGGTCAATTAACATGTTACTGTTTTATTAGGTAGATTATTATGAGTTCTCTATATATTTATTATAAATTCTTTGTCTTATATGCTTTGCAAATATTTTTTCTTATTCTATGGGTTATCTTTTCATAGTCTATATGGTCTTTAAAGTTTATATATATATATATATATATATATATATATATATATATATAGTTTAATGAAGTCCAATTTGTTTTACTTGTTGCTTGTGTCTTTCATGTCATATTTAATCCATTGCCTAACCTGAAGTAACAGAGATTGACTTCCAAGTTTTCTTCTAGTTTGATAGTTTTAAGCTCTTCTGTTTAGATCTGTGATTTATTTAGAATTACTTTTCACTTATGATATAAAATAAAGGTTCAACTTCATTCTTTTGCTTAAAGATTTCCAGTTTTCTCAGAACTATTTGTTTAAAAAACTGTCCTCTGCCCATTGAATTGTCTTGTTACAAATCAATTGGTCATAAATGTAAGGATTTTTTTTTCCAGGACTGTCAGTTCAATTTCCTTAATCTCTTTGTCTAATCTTATGCCAGTACCACATTATAATGATTGCATTGATTTTGTAATTCAACTTACAGAGTATTACATCTTCACAAAGTTAAATATTCTAATCCATAAATATAGTGTGTTTTTCTATTTATTTAAACCTTTAAACCATCTTGATTACTATAAATGTATAGTAAGTTTTGAAAATGAGGACAAGTTCTCTAACTTTATTCTTCTTTTTCAAGATTGTTTTGGCTACTATTGTCATAAGAAAGAGACCTGGATAGAGGCAGCTCTGTCCAGACACAGTCTGGGATGTGTGGGTTCTTGACTTCATGCAGTAAAGATTTCACTACATGAGTCCAGGTGATTTTGAGAGTAAATTAATTAAAAATGGGGACAATGGCATAAAGGAAGTACTTAAGATAGAAGAAAGCAAGAGCATAGCAATAGGAGTAAGCTTAGATGGAGTGCCTTGGCCATTTGGAAACATAAGGAAGAGTCAAACCTTGGCCCTTTAGGGAAAAAAAAAAAAAGTCCTTTAGAGCTTAGGAGAAAGAAAGAAAAAATACATACCTGAGGAAAGAAATGTGTGTGTGAGGAAAGTGTAGGCATATTCAAGGCTCTGAAACTGGGTCCTTTGTCTGAGGGTTTTTACCTATTTTCTAAAAGCAGAAATTTTAGGAGAAGTTTTAGGGAGGATCTTAGAGTATTTATCAGCTTCCCAGGTGTGTCTTTTAATATGCTGATTTATCAAAAGAGATCATCTGGGTCATTCTGTGGTCAGTGTCACCTTCAAATGTCACTGGAAAGGGAACAGGATGAGGAAGGTCTGCTCTGGCATGGTCTGCATTATGTAAATCCCTTGTTCTTAAGTGTCCTTGATTAGGAAGATAAGGCCTTGTGATTTATTATCTGGCTATAAATTGCTCAGTCATTTAACAACATGTCTCAGTTTCCCCATTTTTCTTGTCAAGAAATTTTCTTAGCTTCTTACTATTCTGCCTCATTATGATTTCCTTAATTTTCTTATAAACCTTAGAAGTACTTTGTCATTTACTGCAGGAAATACAGCTGAAATCTTATAATGATTACATTGTATTTGTAATTCAACTTGCAAAGTATTACATCTTCACTAAGTTAAATATTCTCATCCGTTAATGTGGTATGTTGTACTATTTATTTAAATCTTTAATTGTTCAGTAATAGTACTACACTTTAAACTTTTATTCCCAGATATTTTATATATTTTGCTATTATAAGTGGGATTGTTTTCTTAACTTCATTTTTGGATCATTCATTGGTTGTGTTTACAACCAATTGTTTTTTGTATTTTGTATTTTGCAGTTTTTATCCAGGCACAATGTTAAATTTGTTCATTAGTTATAATGATTTGTTTTTAAAAAATGAATTTCTTTGAATTTTTTTACACTATTACATGCATGACCATGTCTCTTACATTGT
This sequence comes from Vespertilio murinus, assembly GCA_963924515.1. NCBI lineage: Eukaryota > Metazoa > Chordata > Mammalia > Chiroptera > Vespertilionidae > Vespertilio > Vespertilio murinus. The sequence continues at coordinate 114,052,254 of OZ004707.1, forward strand.
TTCTAATCTGTATGCTTCTAATTTATTTATTTCCTAATTTATCTGACCATAAATTCTAGTGCTAGAATTTTGAATAAAAATGAACTTTCTTGTCTTATTTCTGATCTTAGAGGGGAATGATTTGGTGTTTAAGTATGTTGGCTATGGGTTTTTAATAGATGCCTTTTATCAGTTTAAGAAATTTCTTTGTAGTCCTAGGTTTGTTCATTTTTTAATTGTTTTTATTAAAAAAAGAGTTCTGGATTTTGTCAAATGCTTTTTCTTCCTCTTTGGGATGAACATGTGGTTTTTGTCTTTTATTCTACTAGCATAGTGTGTTACATTGACAGATTTTCAGATGTCAAACCAGCCTTTCACTCCCAAGATAAATTTCATTAGTCATGGACTAAAATCATTTTTGTTTGTTGCTATATTTTACTTGTTAGTATTTTATTGAAGATTTTTACATCCATGTTCATAAGAAATATTGGTCTGTAATTTTCTTTTTTTGGTAATGTGTTTATCTGATTTTGATATCACTATAAAACTGTCCTTATGCAAAGAGTTGAGATGTTTTTCTTTGGTTTTTTGAAAGAGTTTTTGGTATTAATTTTTAAATATTTGATTTAAAAGGTGAATGCAGTTTACCTGTGAAGCCATGTAGACCCAAGTTTTTATTTTGTGAGAAGTTATTTGATTATCAATTCAATCTCTTTATTTGTTATATATTTATTTATATTTTCTGAATCTTCTTAACTCCATTTTACAAGTTTGGGTGTAACTAGGATTTTATGTGGGTAATCTAATTCATCTCTTTTATACGTGATCCAGTAGTAACTAAATAAATCAATGTTTGCCCACCTGGCCAGTGTGGCTCACTGGTTGAGCCATCAATCTATGAACTAGAAGGTCATGAGCACATATAGATGTCAATATGGGGTGTGCTGGAAGCAGCTGATCAATGATTCTCTCTCATCATAAATGTTTCTATCTCTCCCACTCCCTGCCTCTCTGAAATCAATAAAATATATTTTTAAAAGAAATCAATCTTCAATAATTTCTTATAAGAATAAACATAAATAAAAGCAAAGCTGTGATGGGATATTTAAACCTATAATTAAACCTTCATAGCAAGTGGGGTCAAGAGAAAACCTTTCAGAGGTAATAACTTTTAAATTGTGCTCTGAAGTAGGAATAAAATTAGTAATGCAAAACACAAGCAGAGAGGTAGAGGATATAGTGGAAAGAGATGAGAGGTAGAAAGAATTTTTACCTAGAAAAAATTTTTACATAGAAAAAAAAATGGCCTCTGTGGGAAAGTCCTAAGTCAGCAAAGAGTTTAACATGTTTGATGAACAGAGGGAAAAAAAAAAAAAAACCTATGAGGCTGTTATGTAGCAAATGAGGGGAAAAAATAAAACAGTGAGACTGGAAAGGAAAGTATTGATGATGTAGAGTGGTAGTCTAAGATATTGGGTTTTGCCTCCAGTGCAATGAGACATTGTCATTTTTTTTTTTTTTTTAGTTGTGAGCTCTCTAGCATTCATTCTTTATTGAGAGTGTTCAAACCAGGTTGCTTTTTCTTCCTCATTTTAGGTAAATTTTCCAGCATCCCCATTCCTTTTTTTTTTTTTTTTAGTGTTTTCATTTTCTTTTCTTTTTTTTTTTTTAATTTATTGGTTATGTTACTTTTTATTTCACATTGAAGTATATTATTTTTGTTGTATTAAGATGCAATTTATATACAGCATAGTACAGTTAAAGATGCGCAATACAATGAAGTGACATATATATTTATTATGAAATAATTACTATTTTTCCCTGATAGTAGAAGTTTATATGAATTGTGGAACTGAATAATGTTAGCTCTAGGATCTGCTCTTTGGGTGGGAGTAGACTTTTCATCTATGTTTCAAATATGTCTATGTTTCTTTTTTTTTTTTATTGATTACAAATGTGTCCTTATTTCTCCATTGTCCCTAACCAACTGCCATCCTGCCCTCACCCTCACCCCAAGTTGTCTGTGTCCATCACTTATGTTTATATGCACGTATACAAGTCCTTTGGTTGATCTCTCCTCCTTTCCCCCATGCTCCTCTACTTTCCCTCTGAGGTTTGAGCATATGACAGATGCTTCTCTGTTTTTAAATCTGTTTTTGTTCATCAGTTTATATTGCTCATAATAATCCACAAATGCATGAGATCATGTGATATTTATCTTGCTCTGACTGACTTCTTTCACTTAGCTTAATGCTCTTCACCTTCATCCATGCTATTGCAAATGGTAGGAGTTTCTTCCTTTTTATAGCAGCATAATATTCCATTGTGTAGATGTGCCAAATTTTTAATCCACTCATCTGCCAATGGGCCCTTAGGCTGATTCCAAATCTTAGCTATTATAAATTGTGCTGCTATGATCTCAGAAGTGCATATATCCTTTCTAATTGATGTTTCTAGTTTATTTTTTTAATTTATTTTTTTATTGATTTGAAAAGGAAGAGGGAGAGAGAGATAGACAGATCAATGATGAGAGAGAGTCATTGAATGGCTGCCTCCTGTAGGACCCCACTGAAGATTGAGACCACAACCCAGGCATGTGTCCTTGACTAGAACTGAACCTAGAGCCCTTCAGTCCACAGAACGATGCTCTATTCACTGAGCCAAACCAGGTGCACCACTCTGCATTCCCACCCACAGTGCATGAGGGTGGGTTCCTTTTTCTCTGCATCCTCACCAGCACTTTTCATTTGTTGATTTGATGATGATAGCCATTCTGACAGGTATGAGATGGTATCTCATTGTCATTTTGATTTGCATCTCTCAGATGATTAGTGACTTTAAGCATATTTTCATATGTCTCTCAGCCTTCCTTATGTTGTCTTTTGAAAAATATCTATTTAGGTCTGTTGCCAATTTTTTGATTGGGTTGTTTGTCTTTTTTTTGTTGTTGTTAAGTTGTATGAATTCCCTATAAATATTGAAGATTAAACCCTTATTGGAGATATAATTGGCAAATATGTTCTCCCATGCAGTGGGCTTTTTTGTTGTTTTGTTAATGGTTCCTTTTGCTGTGCAGAAGCTTTTTATTTTGATGTAGTCCATTTGTTTATTTTCTCTTTAGTTTCCATTGCCCTAGGAGCTGTGTCAGTGAAGATACTGCTTTGGCATATATCTGAGATTTTGCTGCCTGTGATTCCTCTAATATTTTTATGGTTTCCTGTCTTATGTTTAAGTCCTTTGTCCATTTTGAGTTTATTTTTGTGTATGGTGTAAGATGGTGGTCTAGTTTCAATTTTTTTTTTCTTTTTGCATGTGTCTGACCAAATTTCCCAGCACCATTTATTGAAGAGATTGCCTTGACTCCATTGTATGTTCTTGCCTCCTTTGTCAAATGTTAATTGAGCATAGTGGTTTGGGTCCATTTCTAGGTTTTTTATTCTATTATATTCTATTGGTCTTTATGTCTATTCTCATGACAGTATCAGGCAGTTTTAAGAATAGTAGCTTTGTAATATATCTTGATATCTGGTATTGAGATCCCTCCTACTTTGTTCTTCTTCCTCAGGATCCCTGTAGTTATTCGGGGCCTTATTTAAATATAGATGAATTTTTGGAGAGTTCTTTTAAGATCTGTGAAATATGCTGTTGGTATTTTAAGGGGGAGTGCATTGAATCTATAGACTGCTTTGGATAGTATGAACATTTTAATGATGATGTCAATTCTACCAATCCATGAACATGGTATGTTATTCCATCTGTTTATGCCTTCCTTTATCTCTTTTTTCAACATCATATAGTTTTCTGAGTAGATGTCTCTTACCTGCTCAATTAAATTTATTCCTAGGATATTTTGTTTATTTATTTATTTAGTGCAACAGTAATAGGGTTATTTTTTTAAATCTCTCTTTCTGTAATTCATTATTGATGTATAAAAATGCCATAGATTTTTTGGCATTAATTTTGTATCCTGCTATATTGCCGAATGTATTTATTAATTCTAATCATTTTTTGATGATGTCTTTAGGGTTTTCTATGTATAGTATCATGTCATCTACGAATAATGAAAATTTTACGTCTTTTCCAATTTGGATATCTTTAATTTTTCTTCTTGTAGGATCACTTTGGCTAGCAATTCCAGTACTATGTTAAACAGGAGTGGTTAAAGCGGGCATCCCTGTCTTGTTCTTCAGTGAAATGATTTTAATTTTTGCTCATGGAGTACGATGTTGGCTGTAGGTTTGTCATATAAGGCTTTTATTTTATGTTGAGGTATGATCCTCTTATTCCCACTTTTGCTGAGTATTTTTATCAGAAAAGTGTGTTGGACTTTGTCAAATGACTTTTCTGCATCAATTGATATGGTTATGTGATTTTTGTCACTCAATTTGTTTATGTGATGTATCACATTTATTGATTTGCAGATATTGTACCAGCCTTGCATCCCTGGAATAAATCCCACTTGGTTATGGTGTACGATCTTTCTAATGCAATACTAGACATGGTTTTCTAGTATTTTGTTGAGGCTTTTAGCATCTATATTCACCAGGGATATTGGCCTGTAATTCTTTCTTTGTGGTGTCTTTATCTGGTTTTGGTATTAGGGTGATGCTGGCTTCATAAAAAGAGCTTGGAAGTGTGCTTTCCTCTTGAATTATTTTTGGAATTGTCTGAGGAGCATTGGTTTTAGTTCTTCTTTGAATGTTTGGTAAAACTCCCCTGTGAAGCCATCTGGTCCAGGCTTTTGTTTGCAGGAAGATTTTTGATTATTGTTTCAATTTCATCAGTAGATATTGGTGTGTTCAGGTATTTTTTATTTTTCCTGATTGAGTTTTGGAAGGTTGTATTTTTCTAGGAATGTGTCTATTTCATCAAAGTTGTCCAGTTTGTTGGAGTAGAGTTATTCATATTATTATCATTATTATTATTATTATTTACAATTCTTTGTATATCAGTGTGGTCAGTTGTTACTTAACCTCTTTCATTTCTGATTTTGTTTATTTGGGCCCTCTCTCTTTGCTTCTTGGTGAGCCTGCCTAGAGGTTCATCAATCTTGTTTATCCTTTCAAAGAACCAGCTCTAGGTTTCATTGATTTTTTTGTATTTTTTGTTTGTTTGTTTGGTTGGTTTTGGGTTTTTTTTTGTCTCTATGTCATTTATTTATGCTCTGATCTTTATTATTTTCTTCCTTCTGGATACTGTGGGCTTTTCTTATTGCTCTCTTTCTAATTCTTTAAGTTTAAAATTTAGATAATTTATTACTAGTTTTTTTGTTTGTTTGTTTTTTGAGGTAACCACAATGCTATGAACTTCTCTCTCAGGATTGCTTTCATTGTGTCCCATAGATTTTGGATTGTTGTGTTTTCAATGTCATTTGTTTCCAGAATCTTTTTTATGTATTCTTTGATTTTTTGACAACCCAATCATTGTTTCATAGCATGCTATTTAGCCTCCAAGTGTTTGATTTTTTTGTTGTTGTTTTTATTGTAGCTTATTTCTAATATTATGCCATTGTGATCTGAGAAGATGCTTGTTAAGATTTCTATCCTCTTGAATTTGAACAGATTTTGCTTGTGTCCTAATATGTGGTCTATCTTTGAAAATTTCCCCGTGTGCATGGGAGAAGAATGTATATTCTGTAGCTTTGGGGTAAAATATTCTGAAGATGTCAGTTAAGTCCATCTGATCTAGTGAATCATTTAGGATTGCTGTTTCTTTGCTGAATTTTTTGTTTAGAGGATTTATCCAGTGATGTCAATGGGGTATTAGAGTACCCTACTATTGATCTCTCCCTTGATATCTTCCAGAAGTTGTTTTATGTATTTGAGTGCTTCTATATTGGGTGCATATATGTTTACCAGAGTTATATCTTTATGTTAAATTCCTCCTTTTAGTATTATGTAGTCGCCTTCCTTATCTTTTGTTATGGCCTTTATTTTGAGGTCTATTTTGTCAGATATGAGTATCACAACCCCAGCTTTTTTCTCATTTCCATTTGCATGAAAAAAATTTTTTTTCCAGCCCTTCACTCTCAGTTTGTGTGAATCTTTTGTTCTGAGCAAGGTCTCTAGAAGATATCAAATATATGGATTATGTTTTCTTATCCATTCAGTTATCCTGTGTTTTGATTGGAGAATTTAATCCATTTACATTTAATTTTATTATTGATAAGTACTTGTTTGTTGTCATTTTTATTCTTAATGTTTCTGTTTCTTCTTGCCTTTCTGCTTCATCTTTTTATAGCAGTCTCTTTAGCATTTCTTGCATTGCTGGCTTGGTGGAAAACTCTCTTAGCTCTTTTTTTAATCTGTGAAGCTCCTGATTCCACCTTCAATTTTAAATGATAGCCTCACTGGGTATAAAATTCTTGAATTCATTCACTTGCTTTGTATCATTTTGTATATTTCATTCCATTTCCTTCTTGCTGGTGTGTTTCTGTTGAGAAATCAGTTGATATTCTAATAGGAGATCCCTTGTAGGTAACTGTCTGTCTCTCTCCGGCAACCTTTAAAATTCTTACTTTGTTGTTGGTGTTTGACAATTTATTTATGATGTGTCCTGTTGTCTGTCTTTTGGGGTTCATCTTATTTGGGACTCTATGTGCTTCTTGGACTTGTGTAGTTTTTTTTCTTGCCAATATCATGGAAATTTCCTGTTATTATTTCTTCAAACAGGTTTTCTATTCTTTGTTTCTCTTCCTCTCCTTCTTGTAGCCCTATATGTGTATGTTGTTTCATTTTGTGTTGTTCCAAAGCTCCCTTAGGCTCTCCTCTTGCTTTTTAAATTTTCTTTCTAGCTGCTGCTGTACTTGTCTCTTTTAATCTACTGTTTAAGCCTTCCATTGTGTTCTTTATTGTATCTATGCTGTTCTTTATTCCTCTTGGTTTCCTTTCATGTTGGTGACATTCTCATTCAGCTCCTTATGATTCTCATTGAGTTGTATGTACACCGAGTGACCAGATTATTAAGATCTCTGAAAGCATAATAATCTGGCCACTTAGTGTATTTGTCATTGAGTAGTGTGTATTTGTCATCCAGCTGTTTGAGCATCCTTATAACCATTACTCTGAATTCTTTCTCTGACATGTTATTTGCTTCAATTTTATTTAACTCCCTTTCTGGTGATTCCTCTTTTTCTTTCTTTTAGGGATTTCCTTTTTGTCTTTCCATGTTTTGCTGTAACATTTTAATTGTAGATCCCATTGCTTTGCTTCTCAGGTTCTTTTGTGGTCTCTTAGGTCTCTTGGGCTTGGTAATCTAGGGTAGCTCCCTAGAACTATTTGGATTCTCTTGATGTAGGCCTATGATCTGGAAAGGCAACTTTGGTATCTAGAAGTCAGCTGCCATGGAGCGGATTGTCCCAATTTTTGCTGTCTTGCATCCTTGGTTGAAATTGTGCATGCCCAGCAGGGACTCACATTGGCACCCAGGAGCTGTCTGTTGGGGTGGTGGGGTTCCGGAGGCCTGTTCTATGGAAAGGTATGACTGTGGTGTCCAGAGTTCTATGGTTATGGTGTGGGCAGACTCACCTTTTGCTGCTGCCTTAGTAGTTGAATACACATGCCCCCACTGGTGGCCACAAGGGGCACCCACAGTGCATTTGATTATAGGGTGTACTGATGCACTCTGAAGGGCCTTGGAACTGAAGTTGCTCAATCTAGGTATCTGTGGGCAGGTATCCAGGATGAGTGAATTAAGAATTTCTACTTCTGGGGGAGGGCATCCCTATTTGTTCAAAACCACACCCAGCAGGGGCTCACAGTGGCTCCCAAGTGCGCCCTGTGGATAAATGGGCTCGGGGGCCTGTGAACCGGAAACATGCATCTGTGGCAGTGCCTTTGGTGGTGCAAAGCTTAATGCACTCTGAGGGACCCTGGCTCTCAAGTTGTGCAGCTGGGGTGTCTGTGGCAGTTATTCAGGAAAAGGGAATTCAGAATTTCTACTGCAGGGAAGCGTGCCCTTGCCTGTACAAAATCAGACCCAACAGGGGCTCACAGTGGCATCCAAGAGCTGCTGGTGGAGTGTTGTGCCCAGGAGGCCTGTGTGCTGGAAACACACACCTGTGGTATCCAGAGTTCTCCTGCTGGGGAGGGGGAAGTTGTACTTACTCCTGTTGGAGTGGTACACCTTTGGAAGTAGAGGTTTTAGGGCCCACGGGTCTGTGAGTAAGGCAGCAGGATTTTGGCTGGAGTGGCTTCCGGGTCATTGGCAGTGTTCAAGTCCTATCTGGATGGTGGTGCTGATGAGTTCCTAGAAGAGGCAGCTCTCCCTTTCTAGATGGCATGGGCTCCATGCACAAGTCCCCTGTCTATGTTTCTTTGGACACTAAAATATATAGATCAACATTAAAGACCTCACAAAAAATAATTTCCTATTTCTTTCCTGTTATGTAGAGATGTGTTTGATTCCTAGAAGACATAATTTTTAACATAACTCAAGTAGTCTAGAAACTCCTTAGAAAGCTATAAATCACTGTTTTACTGATATTGTCATTCTTGGGAGTAACAGGAAACCTCTAAAATTTATTTCATGTACTTCATTATGAGAATTATTTCTCACTCTGTCCAAAGAGTTGCAGGGGATAATCTGTTATGCTGGAGATTTTTTTCTTATCTTGGATCTCTAATATTAATAAAGTCCCTCAGCTTTGCTAGGTATCAGAAAAGGTAGAGCAGGAAGTTGAGAAGAGAATTTAAAAGTTAGAATCATAGAGTCATGACAGACAAGTTGTCTCCAGTTCAGATTCTAGGAATGCAACCTTGCTCAGCAGTCTATGTTGCCTCTCTAGGTAAAATGATTATATATTCATATTCTGTGTGACAGTATGGCCTTACTGGGGGAAACTGTAGAAATTATGTTGTCAGAATACCATTAAAACTCTTTCGAAATAAAAAGATTTTGCTTTTTATAGTGAGAATTTTGTATGATTTTTTGGGGCAAGAATTAGGGATAGATTTTTTTTTTGGGGGGGGGAGTAATTTCAAATGTATTTTGCTATGTACTAATCAGCATAGACTTCTTTGATTTCTTTTCAGGAAAAAAACAACACAAACTATTTTTTAGTTGCAAATAATATGTCTTCACAAATTTACTTTGTCAGTTTGAACAATAAATAATTCTTATATTTCTTACATCTTTTACTATATGATTTTATAACAGTCAATTTGTATCATTTAGTTTAATATCTTAATTTCTCCATTTTAACCAATGTAAGCTTTTGTGATTATTCCTAGTATAAGTGTATTGCCATTCATAAACAGAAATTTAGCCCTTTTGTAAATTGAATAATTTCTAAAAATTAGTTAGAATATATGTTTCCATTTAAAGTGTCCCCTATTAAAGTGCAAGGTGTTTTAAGGTGACTTTTACATACATATAGCATATTGCTTCAATAGATACAAAGATTATCAATTATGGTGCCAGAATGGTAAATGATACGAGGAGAAACCCAGATTGGAACCTAAGAGATATATACTTTAATTTAGTTGGAATGAATTTCCATATATAAATGAAAATAATAGTAGCATTCAGAGAACATCCCTTGCCTTTGAGATTCACCAACTTTCACTCTGGAATTTTTGTAGTTATCAGGTAGTAAAACTATAAATGCAGAGCAAAGGCAAATAGATCAGCCGTACAGGTCAAATGCTATGAATAGAAAATCTGTAAGTTCATTGCTTAGGTAAAGGCTAATGTTCTAGGAACTAAATTAGAGGCTGTTTGGCTAGAAACATTTTCTTACCCAGAATCAATTACCCTCTATTAAATTGCTCAGTACAATTGTCGAAGGAACTTCTTGGAAAGCCACTAGATAATAAGCATGTGAGGAGATAGCTGAGTTAATTAGTAATCAGGTTACTTTATATTGTGACATCAAGGAAATGGAATTTTACACCCATTTGACTGAAACATTTAAAAATTTGACAATACCGATTATTGACAGGATGTAGATCAATAGTGTGCCATGCATTGTTGGTAAAGGAATAAAATGGTACCACCACGTTGGAAAACAATTGGCATTATTTTGTGAAAATAAACATTCCCAAATTATATGACTCATCAATCAGTCCCTTTCCTATATTAAAATTCAAGTGACACCCACTTATGTGCATCAGGAGACATTTATAAAAAATGTATATAGCAGCACTGTTCATAATAGCAAAAAGAAAAGAAAATAATTTGTATAAAATATATGTAACTATCAAAAGGTGAATATTTTTTACACAGGTATAAAAATGAATGAACCACCACTATATATAACATAGATTAATCACACCTATGATTGAGTGACAAGAAAATCTCAGAAGTTGTATATAACGTGATAGCCTTTTTTTTTAAGTGACATAGTTCAACGTAAAGAGCATTTCTTAAGCATATGCTATATAGACTAAAAGTATTATTTACAAACAAGGGAATAAAAATACAGAAGGCTGAATGATGGATAACTTGGGTTTGATTTGTAAGCAGGTGCACAGGATAAGGAGGAGCACAGAGGTATTGTAAGCCATTTTAATTGTTCTAGGTTTTGTCTTGGATGTAGGGTTCACAGATGTTTATTGGTTATTTAAATGAATGAGTGAATAACTAATAATGTAAAAGAGGGCCATGCATGGATTGGCGTTGCTCGTGTGTCATGACCCATGGATTAATTCAAATCTGTATACCACAGGATGTTTTAAATCAAGCAAGAGAGCAAAATAAAAATTTTAAAAGCTATTGTTCTATTTTTAAAAATTTTTTAAAGTGAAGAAATAAAAGGCACAATGAATTCGCACATGTTTATGATATATAAAATGAGCATTTGAATGGGCATTTGTGTTGGAGGATTTACAACCTAATGTCATCAGGATAAGTACTACAAACATCACAGACTGTGTGGCACAAGGCTAGGACCCTGACTCTTCTAAATCTAGGTTTTATTAGGATTTTGTTTTGGATGAGAGGATGGGCAGCAATGTTTCCTCTGAGAAATGACATATCTTTAACATAATGTATGGATCATTCTCTCAGCAGGGATTGGTTCTGCCATGTGATACAATTAGGTTTTTATATTTTAATGATGATTTGTTCTGTATAACTGTGTCAGTTCCACTGCAATTCGTCCTCTCCTATATAGAGGTTTTTCTTTCTTTCAGCCTTTAACAGAGATACCGCCACCTGTGTGAAGGCGACATTATGACTAGTACCAATAATAAACAACCAGAACCTGTGGCTACAGGGACTAAATGAAATAGAAAAACTGGTCAGCGTTCACTTTATGTGATTTATATCGTCTTGATCTGGACAATTTAAACTTGTGAATTCTAAGCTTAGAGCCATATTTTAATAAGTGGTTGTGTCTTTCATAAACAAAGGCCAGACCCTTCAGTCTTCCACATTGAATGGTGAAAACGTCAAGAACAGTAAAAAATAATGGTTGGAACAGACTTCAAACGAGGTGTCACAAGTTTTGGGTCTGGTGTGTGTGTGTGTGTGTGTGTGTGTGTGTTTTAGAATTTTTGTGGGGAAGAACGCTCTACAGATATAGCTCACAATAGAGATATCTTTGTACACATTGTATTGCCCAAGTAACTGTATCTATCAATGGAAACGAAAAAGCATTTTTTACAAAATTTCTTTCAGGCCCTAATTAACTAATTGTGGGATTTTTCAAAAACTCTTTATGTTTGTTTTTTGTCAGTGTTCTTTATACAAGCATTGGAACCCCAGGGCAGAGGTGATGGCTCACTTACTGCTTCACATTCATTTCAGTGCCAGCTCCAAGGCCAGGCACAGTAAATATTTGTTGAATGATTGACTAGGCTCCCATTAGGCAATGAGGCTGCATTAGCAATCAGTCTTCTTAAATGGCACTATTTACTTGTTGAAAACGTGCTTTCCACATTAGCTTAGATCTCTCATTTACATAGGCCCGTTGCCACTGTACTGTGACACAGATCTCTTTCCGAACACTCTGTAGCTTTTTCTGACCTCATTCTCACATCAAGGCATGTTGAAAATTGCATCCATTTTCATTCAGCAGACTGCCTTGCCCTACCCCTGCCTCTAAATTGCAGTTCTTTGATTCTTTACTATAGCTCTAACGTGCCCCAGCCTGGTCTGTAATTCCATAAAGTCCTGAGCTTTAGATTATAAATAGGGCTGCACTCAAGTGGAGTCTTGTCTGCCTGTTTACTAGACTGCTTTCAGGATTGTTAAAACCCAAAGAGCCGAGGGAGAGATGGAAACTTAATTTATTTCAGGCTCCAATGCCCGGAGGCAAGGCAGGCTCTCAGTTTCCCATGAGCAGACTACTAAATGTTTGCAACTTTATTGAGCAGAAAAGATTTTGTACGCAGGCCATACAGAGATTTTCCTAGTACAGAGCATACTCAAATAACAGAGTTACCTGTCAAATACTGAATGAGACCCACCCACACAGGGAGTTGAGCAATTCTTTGCTTGTTCAATACTTTAATCCTTAATGCAGCTAAACAGGGGCCCTGGCATACATAACAGAAAGTACAGCAAACATTTCATGTGCCAAACATGATGGGGCGTTAGCCTACCCTCCTCTGCCCTCACCTTCACCAATCCCTATTGGAATAACAAGTTTGAAAGTTATTTCCGTTGCCCTGGAAGCTGTTACTGTTGAGACAAAAAGCTACAATCAGGGTCAATGGAATTATTAAGCAAGACTGAAACCAGCTGTTTGGAAGAATAAATTTCAGGCAAGAATTAAGCTTGACATTTTAAAGTGCTAAGTGACTTAATACAAAATAATTACTGTTTTGTTAACCATGTAGAGGAAAGATGGTAAACTGAGTATATCACAAACAATGCAATTTAACGAGCCCCAGGGATTATTTAGGTACACCAATCATAAAGGCTTGAACTGGACAGTACGCTTGACATTGAATAGGAAAAGAATAGAATCTTGTCTTTAAGAATTCTATAATTTGACTGATTCACGTAGGCCAGTGATTAATATAGAGACCAGGATATACTAGTAATTGGTATTTAATAAATCTTGTGCTATTGTGTTTTTGTCATATTATTATTAACTAGAGGCCAAGTGCACAACATTCATGCACTTGCTGGTGGTGGGGAGAGGTCCTTCAGTTTGACCTGCACCCTCTTGTTGTGTGGGAGCCCTTGGAGGATGTCTGACTAATGGCCTTGGCTCACTTCCCACAGGGAGTGGGCCTAAACTGTCAATCAGACATCCCCTGGGGGAAGGAAAAGCTCCCACCACCACTGCTGTGTTCACCAACCATGAGTCCAGCTTCTGGGGCTGAGCGGCATTCCCCCTGTGGGAGCATACGGACCACCAGGGCGCAGTTCATGCATTGAGCGTCTGCTCCCTGGTGGTCAGTGCCCATCATAGTGACGGCTCATTCCACCATTTGGTCAATTTCCATATTAGCCTTTTATTATATAGGATGTGACAAGTATCATATTACGGATATGTGTCAAGTATTAGAGGAGAGCCTTGATATTTTTATTATGCCTAAGGGAGCCTTACTAGAGAAAGCAATATATGGGCTGATTCTTGAATAGTGATCTTGCCAGTGGAAAGCAGGGAAGAAAGAATTTAGATAGAGTGAATGGCAATTCACAGCATCCACGGCATAAAATAACCAGTTCAGGGTAAGAAGTGTCCAGATCCTTCTTGGTTGGCCAGGGCATATTTGGCAAGGGAACTGTCCACAGTAGTCCAGACCAGACCTAGTTGTCCTGTTAGGTCTAGAACAGTCCAGGATAGCTTGAGGCAGTGAAGCCAGAGGAAGGATTTGGAATAAAATAAAAGTATGCCACTAAAGCAATCAAAAAACAATGCCAATGATCAAATTTGAAGAGGCAGCTGAAGCTGTGGGTGGAGATAAGTAATGCAGTAAAAAACTAATAAAGTGTACTCTAAGTAGGTTGAAATGCAAATGCAGAAATAGTTCAGAATGAAGGGCATTTCATTTGCATCATTATTATTGGCAGCAATGAAAATCAATGAGAGACTAGAAGGAAAAGTAGTGTGAAGAAGCATTGCAAAATCCAAGTTAATGATAAAGATTTGAAATAAGGTGGTAATACTGGAGTCAAGTGTGAGGAACTTTTAGGAGGCAAAACGAGTCACAACGGAATATGAGATTGAGAAGATAGTTACTAGTTATAAAAAATGTTTCAGTGGTCCTCAGGGATAGCACTTTGCAGAGTGTGGGATGTACATTGAACCTGTGACTGATACAATGTTGAGCTTATAGATGGAACATATTAGTCTGGGAACCTAAGAGTGGAAATAGCATTACCCTTCTCATCATTATTTCTAATGACTGACGCATTTGAGCATTGCTATTTCTCATCATCTCAACCTTAGGTTCTTCCAAATTAGAGGTCCAAATTCTCAATAGGGAATGTTTCCACTCATGGATATGTAATAGATTCTCAGAACTTGAAGCTATGACTTGAAGCTACTACATGACTTTGCAATCCTCTTGCTAGTTAGCCTCCAAGGAAACAAACAAAAACGGATGAAAATGACCCTGATAATAAATAAAGGTGGAAGTGATAATTCTAAAAAAGAAAAATATAAAAGAATGTCAGATATGTGGAAGGTTGAGAAATTTGATAAGATTTAGAAATGCAAAGAAAAAATGATTAAAAAATATGAATACTGCCTTTTAGGAACTGGGATATTTGTTCCAATGATAGTATATTATTGCAAAAAAAGTAATTCTGTCAGTAAAATAGTGTTTTTTATACAGTCAAGAATTTAAATTCAATAAATATTCATTCACCAACTGAATTCAAATTTCCATCTTCCTTCAATAGTAACTATCTATTTTATAATTAAAATATATTATTAAGTTTTACTATATGGATAGTTTTTAATCCCTTAGCTTTTAGAAATTAATTTTAATTATTTATACATAAAATAAGGTAATGTCCACAATTTGGTTCAAAATATTTCAAAAAGAGAGAATAAATCATGGGAAAATAGATTACATAAATGTGGTCATGTGCATTATATAATGATCCAAACAACACAACACAATTTTCACATTATATGTATTTACATAATATAACTTTATATTTAATTATAGGTAAATAGATAAGAGAAAATTCAATTGTAAATAATAGCTAGGTTTGTAGGGTATAATGCCAGGGTGATATTCAGCATCTAGACTAGTTCAGGAATCTGGAGAAGGTGCTGCTTGTAAGTTAATAAAGAGACTAGAAATGAAATATAAATTTGGAAGACATTTTGGGGAGCCAGAAGAGGGCTTAGTTTCAGTACCAAGTTCTCTGAATCTCCAGACCCCTCACTCTTTATTGACACAAATTGCCTTTAAGCAAAGCAGATATACATATCAAAAGGTAAGGTTTAGTATACAGTAGGCCTTGTCAGTTTTGGGGGAACTGCCTTAGGCTGTTTAGGTGTTTGGCCAGCAGGAGGTAATAACTTGTAGACTGAAATGCCCTCAGCTGTCTGGTAACAGGCAATAATACATGCAGATCTTCAGGTTTGGGGAAATGCCCTTGGCCATCCCAACAGGCAATAACACGTATTCTTCAGCTCTTACTGAAGGCTCAAAGATCACTAACCTTTTGATGAATTTCTTGCATTTATGACCTGCTGGAATTAGCCTCCAGCAAGGATTATAAATCGTTTTTATCCTTTTTGAGTTCTTTTTGTATTTTATAGAACAAATATTTGTGACTAATATAAACAGAAAAGAACTATAAACAAAAGTTTTAAAAATTATAAGTATTTAGAGACATTAAAAATTGGAGACATAGCTCTGGCTAGTGTTCTCAGTGGTTCGATTTCTGGTCAAGGGCACATACCCAGGTTGCATGTTCAGTCGCCCGGCTCTGGTCAGGGTGAGTACAGGAGATAACCAGTCTATGTGTCTCATCTCTCTCTCTATCTCTTTCTCTCTCTCTCTTCCCTTCCCTCTCTCTCTTTCATTCTCCCCCCACCAAAAAAAAAAAAAAAAAAAAAAGTGGAAAGACATCCTCAGATAAGAATCAAAAAATAAAAATAAAAGATAAAAATTAGAGACAAAATATTTGGAGGTATTAAGAATTGGAAGACATTATAAAGATGAATGTATGTATACAAAGCTGCATCCGTTTTCTGCTGGTATGTTATACATTGTAGCCATATCAAACCGTGACTGGTATTTAATGAGGGGTTAGATATTTCATATGAAAACTACAGGCAGATTTATTCTTTTTCCAACTTTCTATACTTATTCCTTAAGGTTTTTTTAGAATAGTGGTTTTCAAACAAAGAAAACCCCTGCCAACCTATGGTATTTGGCTATGTTTGGCAACATATTTAGCTGTCATAACTTGGGGGAGAGAGTGCTACTGGCATCTAGTAGATGGAGGCCAGGAATGCATCAAAACCATCTGGCATAAACTACAAAGCTATCTGCAGATGGCTGTTACTTGTGCTGGGCTTGGAGCTACCCAGGAGAGACCAAGCTGGGAACCAAAGATAGCTGCCACATAGTGACATGTATGGAGCACACAAAGGCCAAATGATGATTATTGGAGATATTTTAGGAAAGTCAGGAGCCTGAACCAAGACAAACCATTCACATGAAAAACCACCGGAAACAGCTTGGGTGGAACAGCAAGTTGGAGGGGCAAGGTCTCAGGGAATCACCAGGGCAGTGTGAGCCAGGTTGAAGGAGATGAAGATATAGGCAGGTGCTGCCTGCTATCTCTTTTGGGTGCAGGCTCAATAAAGAAATAATTGCCTCTGTTAGCACTTCTGTCTAGGAGAAATCTGTCCCTCCCTGTGTGTTCCTGATGCCTTTCAAGCTGCTGCCCCAGTGCTGGAGCTCAGAGGGAGTGAGTCCAAGTAAGTCTGTGCATGGACCCTGTAAGAGTAACTGTCTGGGACTCCAGCAGCCTTCCGTCTCACTCAGCTACTATCCTTGCTGGTTTTCACAGCCAGAAGCTATGGCGGCTTCTCTTCCTGACACTGGATCCCTGAGTTGTATAGCCTGTTGAGAGACTGAGACCCCTCTCTTCTCAGAGGGGACCTCCACGGCCAAGCTCTCCCTCTCAATTTTTATTCACCACAAGGGGGTGTTTCACCAAACCATTCCATGACTCCACCCCTCCTATCAGTCCTGATGTGGCTTCTTCTTTACATCCTTAGTTGTAGGACTTCTGTTCAGCTAGATTTCAGGTGGTTTTGAATGATGGTTGTTCTCTAGTTTTGTTGTAATTTTCATGTGATTGTGGGAGGATGCAAGTACTGGATTTATCTATGCCACCATCTTAAGTGAAGTTGTAGCAATATTTTTTTCATATTTTAGTTAATCAGCACAATTGTTTCTTTGACAGAATGAGGGGTATATTTTAGGCAGAGATTTATGATAGCCTTGTTTATCCTCTTGGTAGCCTCCTGGTTGTCAAACTTTGGAAGTGTTTTTTTTTTTTTTGGTTGAGTATGTAAAAAGGTGTGAGTGTGTATGTTAGCATGAGTTTGAGAAAGATGGGGAGAAACTCTAAGTCTTAGATAGGACAAACACTTTTAGAGTCTAAGATGATATTATGGAGCAAATGCTAATGCATTTCTTTGCTCACTGGCAGAAATACTCTGGGGTCCATTGATAGCTGCCTATCATTGCCTATCATTTAGGTTGCAAAAAAGCTAGGGAGCTTAATTAAATGCAGCTCAGTAGAGAAACTAGAAGACCATGGCCTGAGTCCTCTAAAGTCAATCCTCTAGATCAATTTGAATTTGAATTTTCTATTTTATAAACCTAGGAATCATAATAAATGAACTGTCAAGCCCCTTAGAATCCTCCTGACTATACAGTTATATAAAATGGAAACAGTAACATCAATAGCTTCCTCAGAAAGTAAATGTTTAGATAAATATTGCAGTTAAAGTATGCTCAATTTAAAATGCTTGGAGAAAAAATAAGCACATTCTCTTCTCTTCTGATGAATTACTTGCAATACTCTTTTTCAAAGAATTAAATTTATAAATATTTATTTATTCAAAAATGTTACTGAGATCCTGTAACAGACAATCTACTCACCATTTATTGGGTTAAGAATGAGAAGAGGAGGTGAGAAGAGAAAAAAAATTTCATATAATTTGTCTTAAGAGTTCATAATTCATAGACAAAAAAATTCAAGTGACCTAGAAATTCAAGAGTTATAAAAAAGTGAGACCTATCTGGTATGGCTCAGTGGTTGAGTATCAACCTATGAACCAGGAGGTTACAATTTTGATTCCTGGTCAGGGCATATGCCTGGGTTTTAGGCACCATCCCTAGTGTGGGGCATGTGAAGGAGGCAGCCAATAAGTTATTATCCCTCATCATTGATGTTTCTATCTCTCCTTTTCCCTTCCTCTCTGAAATCAATGCAATGTATGTGTGTGTGTGTGTGTGTGTGTGTGTTTTAAAGTGGGGCATGCCTTTAACCAGCATAAAACAAGCCGATTACATGCAGACATTTGAATATGAGTTCTTAACAGTAACAGTTATATTAATTGAGCTAGTTGCTTTACATATATTATCTCATTTAAACATTATAATAATACTATGAGAGAAGCGTTATTGTTATCTTTATTTTACATCTGAATAATTGAAGACGTCCAAAGCCCAGGTAATTTGCTCAAAGGAAAAAGCCAAAAAGAGATGAGATTGGAATTTATGTTTTTAGCTTGAGCTCTTAACCATTCAACTACATATGATTTTGCTCTTGGCACACTTCCTGGTTGAACTATTGCAATACTCAGGACCACTGTTCTAGAGGCAGGTTTTTGTCAGAGAAGACTACATTTTTACTTTCTTCAGTCCCAGGGTAGTAAAGTAGCAAGGCACTAAGTATTTTCATTCCTTCAAAAAATTTTTGTGAAGAAAGTACTAAATGTAAGGAGATTTACAATTCATCCATGCTAGCAATTAATTATTAATAATAATTATTTTTTATTCTGGTAAAAACACATGGAATTTTTAAGTGTACAATGAAGTATCAAATTTTCCTCTTGCTTGACTGAAACTCTATACCCATTAAAAATGTGATACCTTAATCAATAAAGAAATTAAAATAAATAAACAGTAACTCCCCATTTCTTCCTCCCCAGCCCCTGGCAACCACTAATCTGTTTTTATGATTTTGATTACTATAGCTTTCCCAAATGAATAAACTCATGCAGTGTTTGTCCTTCTTTGACCAGCTTATATCACTTCACTTAACATAAATACCCTCAAGTTTCATCATGTAGCATAAGCCAAGAGTTCTTTTTTTCTGTTAAAGCTGAGTAATACTTCATGGTATGCATATATTACCTTGTCTTTATCCATTCATCAGTGGACATTTGGATTATCTCTACTTCTTGGCTATTGGAATGGATGCTACAATGAATATCTCTTGGAGATTTTGTTTCCAATTTAAAAATAAATATCTAGAAGTGGGATTGCTAGATCATATGATAGTTCTATTTTTAATTTTTAAGGAACCTCCACTGTTTACTATAGTGGTTTCTCCATGCTACATTTTCACAAACAGTGCAAAAAGGTTTCAATTTCTCCACATCCTTGCAAATACTTTTCGTTCTTCTTTTCTTTTTTAATAATAGCCATCCTAACAGGTGTGAGGTGATTTCATTTTTTTTTTTTTTGCATTTCTGTGATGATTAGTGATGTTGAAAATATATTGTAATCTTTGACCACTTGAATATCTTCTTTAAAGAACTGTCTATATTAAGATTATCATCTTTGCCTGTTGAAGCAAAGCTTATTTCCTTTTCATGAATAAAAAATATTAATTCTTTGCAAAGAGCATGCGGTGAATATATGCTGCAGAAGGTATGCTGAGCCCACAAGGATTCACATCCCACCTTCTTAAAAAGCAGTTTGCATCATAGAGGAGTAGAAAAGTTCTGCATACTCAAACTCTACTACAATGCAAAGTTCAAAATGTGTTAATGATGGTACTGGTTATAATAGGAATATGGTGAGGGAAAGAAACCAAGATTTATTAACCAACTACCATCACAAACAAATTTGATTGGCTGAAGAACGTCATCGGAGCTATCTGAGGCTCAGAGAAGTTAAATCATTTGCCCAGAGTCACCAGCAAATAGATAGCTTGAATTGAAAAAAAAAAGTTTTTTTTTAAACAAAAGATATTTATAATGTATTATGAAGGTGTATCTTATATAGTACTAATACATACATAGGATGACATCCATATAATAGAGTCCAGAAATAGACTCAACTATATATGACCATTTAGTACATTGTGAATATAGTTTTTAACATCAGCCAAAATGGGGAGAACAAACTTGCTAAAGAAGGGAAGAAGCAAGAGAGGGTAATTGTCTTTAAATCAAATTTCAGGTGGATCAAAGATAGAGAAGTAGAAACTAAAACTGTACAAGAACTCCGTTTCCCCGAAAATAAGACAGTGTCTTATATTAAGTTTTGCTCCCAAAGATGCGCTAGGTCTTATTTTCAGGGGATGTCTTATTTTTCCATGAAGAAGAATATGGTACACATTTATTGTTAAATGAAAATAAAGGAAATTTATCACCTGTATACAGTACGGTAGTACGGTAGTTGTCAACACAAACGAGACAAACTATGAATCCTACAGTATCAAGAATTTACTCATTTATTCAATGACAATTATGTCATCATCTTCTGGAACATCATCATAACAATCCAATTCCTAAATTTCCTGGTGAATTTCTTGTGACTCCATTTCTTTCACAATCAGTGGACCAAATTTCTCATGTTTAGCAATAGCACTGTCTTTAAATGAGTACTTCTTGTCAAGGTAGTCTGCTCACAGTGCATTTGCAATGCAACTGTCAGTGATTTTCTTCCATGAACTCTTCACCCAAGTCACAACTTCTTGCAGTTTAGATTTCACAAAATTTCCCCGCTGATTTCTCTCCATTCACACAGCAGTGACGTCAGGACTCTGAGTAAGGTCACTGGTTGCTAGACGCCAGTGAGGGAAGCCCTAGTGACCAGCTTATGGTAAATTAATTTTCATTCTGAGACAGAGCCTGGAGGCCTTATTTTGGGGGGGGGGGATGCCTTATATTTCACTGAGAAGGAAACATGTAAGTATGTCTTATTTTCAGAGGATGTCTTATTTTTGGGGAAACATGGTAGGTAAAAAAGGAATGGGATAATGCAACTTTGGAATAGAAAAGCTCTTTTTGAACATTTCAAAGAAAAAAGATATACCATAAAGTAAATATCAGCTCATTTGACTACTTTGAAATTTATAATCTTCAATCAGGAAAAAATACACCATTATCAAAGTCAAAATATGGACAACAAAGTGAGGAACATGTCACTTATAAGACAGATAAAGCAAGACTGTACTTTTTAAGAAAAAAAAAATTAAATCCACCCAAGACAAAAAACATGCACAAATAACACATCACAGGCAAAGTGATTAATCAATATAAAGAAGAGTTTGACCTCACTAACACATACAGAAAGTCAGTTAAAAAAAAAGTAAAATATCATTTTTTTGGATATCAAGTTGATAAATTCTTTGAAAGTAAAATATCCAGTACTGGAAACATTGTAAAGAAACAGCTGCCCTCATTTACTTTTGGAGGAAGTTTACCTTAGAAGAATTCCATGGAGATAGTTCATCAATTTTTACCCAATTATAAAGTGCTTATATCCTTTGATCTAGTGCATCCATTTCTAAGAATGTGTCCCTAGAAACACAGCATAAGTCCACCAAAAACATATGGGACAGAAAATAAAATCAAAGCATTGTTTAAAATAATGAAAAACTGAAACAACCCAAATACTCATTAAGAACAGATTATTATTTAAATCAATTATGGTTAATGCATCCATACAACAAAACACTACATGGCTTCTAAAAGAGTTACATGTCCTTGAATGAAATGATGAATTGAAAATGTATTTTATATGAAAACAATGAGACAATAGCATGTATAATTTAGCCTTATTTATTTATTATCTAAAAGGGTCATTTGTTCATGGAAACTATCTGGAAGAACATTCCCCAACGTTTAACTGCCTTCATGGGAGGCAGCAGAACAATGGAGGACCCTCACATTCAATTTTATTATTTATTCTTTTATTGTTTGGATATTTTCCAATGAGAATGTATTATTTTTGTGACCAATAAAAATTTTTGAAGGAAAAAGAAGAAATGAAGCCATATGCTCTGGGACATAAGAGAAAAGGGACTTAAGAGAAAAGGGAGGATGGTTCTCTGAAGTATGTATTACTAGCCCCATTCACCCCAGGGCACTGTTTGGTTTATGAGGGCCTCCTCATTTCAGAGACTGATATTTCTAATTATTCAATTAAACATAACCTTTCTTCTGGTGATTCAGACGTGTGCCCATTACCTAGGGACCTCAGACCATCACTTCCATCCAGAGTAATTGCCCTAAAAAGTGAGCTTCTCACAACAATGATTTTTTTTTCCTTTTAGGCATCAGCTGTTTGATAAACGTAAAATGTAAATTATAATGCTTTGATTCTGAGGGTGATTCTTGGAACTGCACTGTTCGGCAAATCAGGATTTTGGCCCAAAGGTGAGATCTTTAATGTCACCAGAGACTCAGGGATATGTTGTAAGCAAGATTTGGGAGCTCTGCAAAGAGACTGAACTTCCCCAAGGGAGGCTGGCCTTGGGTGGAGGAGGACCTCTGTGAACCGTTGTGGGATCCCAAGTGTTTATTTCGACCTGGAGTTGTTAGTAGAGGTATGTTTCTCATTACCGTCAACTATGGGGATTCAGGAGTTTCATAATGTCTCCATTTATTAATTTCTAGCCAAGAAAATAGTTAGAGGCTGCAGAACATTACTAGGGTCAGCATAAAGTTGTAATTGTTTAGTTATAATCCAAGTGGAGATCAGTGTTGTGTGGGTACTCTTGGACCCCCTGCCAGGCCACCTACTTTTATAGGGTGGCTTCCTGAGATTACTCAGGATTACTCATCTCCTTATCTAAAATATAGGGGAAAGATACAGCCACATGAATGTTACTGTAGAAATGATCAATTGTGGTTACTACGTGTTTAATGTCATCCTATATAATAAAAGCCTAATATGCTAAGTGTCCCGTCATCCATCCAACCAATCAAAGCATAGTATGCTAATGATATGCTAAGGAAGCTCAACCACTCACTATGATATGCATTGACCACCAGGGGGCAGACACTCCTACTGGTAGGTTAGCTTGTTGCTGGATCTGGCCAATCCAGACTGAGAGAGATGGGCTGGACATGTCCTGAAGCCCTCCTGCAGTTCTTCCCCTGCTGGCCAACCTCAGGCATCCCTCATAGGCCTGGATAGTGCACTGGTGGGGTCCCTCAGCTGGCCTGCACTCTCTCACAATCTGGGACCCCTCAGGGGATGTCGGAGAGTTGGTTTCGGCCTGATCCCATAGGCCAGGCTGGAAGAACCCCACTGATGCACAAATTCATACACCGGGCCTCCAGTCTTTTCACAACCTGAATGTTAAATTGACAGATTGTCACCACATATTGTATAATGAGCTGTTCTTAGTGAAGTACTGTTATATGGCGGAGAGACCCAAACTGGAGAGAGGAAGACTTTGTTCTAAATCCTGACTGTCATTGGCTGTGTGATTTGGGGCAGGCACTTTCCCCCTTGAGTTTTAGTTTCTCCATCTGTAACATGGGCATATTAATACATGTGTTTTGCAAGCAGTAAGTCAGATACATTTTGTGACTGTTTCTATTGTATTATTTAACACTTGATGTGTGTCTAGTGAGTAGCATTTTCCTTTTCCACAATGTTTAAGAACAAAGGAAAATTGGGGTAGTGTTAAAGAATTCTCCCCAAGTCAGGAAAAACCAACACATACTTAAGCAATGTTGAAAAATGGATGATGAAATTGGGATTATTGTCAGAAAATAATGTAACAGAGTGAATTGCTCAGCCTCTCAGATTCCAAGCCTATTTTGTTCCTGTGGTCTGCCGGGTAATAGCTTCTGCTAGGCCTTGCATACAGACATGCTAATTATTAGAGGAATTCTGCTGCAGCTTGAGTTTTACAAAACAATTCCTTTTCAGAAAGTGCCTTTCCCAAGGTGATAAGGAAAGTATATACAAAAGTAATAATTATTTATCAAAGATTTGCAGGAACCTTGTGCTAGACTCACATCTACTAGGGTCAATCGACTGAAAACAGAAGTTTCACAATCTTCCTCAAACCTCTGCTGGCATCCAGATGTCTTTGGTTGTCAGTCACCTTTTGCTCCTCCTCATTCCCAATTCCCTCAATATAAAAAAAGCCTGAATTCTGTACTTTCTCAAGATGGTTCTTTAGAACACCAGTCTGCCACCTTCTCGGCTTGCTGGCCTTCCAAATAAAGTCATTTTTTCTTGCCTCAAAACCTTGTCAATTGACTTACTGACTGTCTTGTGGGGAGTGGTATGAGTTTGGCCTACGTTTCAATAATAATCTACATACTTGGAAAGGAAGTGAATTTTAAAAATTTACCAACACATGCCAAAACCGGTTTGGCTCAGTGGTAGAGCGTCGGTCTGTGGACTAAAAGGTCCCGGGTTCGATTCCGGTCAAGGACATGTACATTGGTTGCGGGCACATCTCCAGTAGGGGGTGTGCAAGAGGCAGCTGGTCAATGTTTCTCTCTCATTGATGTTTCTATCTCTCTATCTCTCTCCCTTTCTCTCTGTAAAATATCAATAAAATATATTTAAAAAATAAAATAAAAAAATAAAAATTTACCAATGCATTCATTCAGTAAAAATTCTTAGAATTCATTTTATGTTTATACAATTACATTAAACTAGAAACTAGGTGGTGAGGATGATTAAGGTAATATAAGAAGATCACTAAAGTAATATAACATGACCTAAAATAAATACGCAAACAAATAAAAATGGTACTTTTAAGGAAAAAAATATTTGCAGAATTAAATAGACTTTATGGAGGACAGAATCGTTTCTAAGCTGGACTTTAAAGCACAAATTGAGTTTCAAATGACAGAAATTAGGAATCCAGCATTCTGAGGAGGATTTGAGAAAGACAGGAGAGCACCAGGCCTGCCCAGGGCTTTTTTAACTGGAGCCAGGCCAGGGTCCATATATGTGTGACGTGTGCAGTTCCACAGGGCTTGCTTTGTTGCTCTGTTGATGCCATGTTTAAATTTTAATAATTCTTGAATAAGAAACCCTATGTTTTATTTTGTGCTGTGCCTCTGAAATTACATAGCCAGTTCTAACTGGAAAAAATGACTAACGTAAACATCCTGAAATATTGCAGAATCTTAAATGTCAGTGTAAAGAACCTAGATTTTATTGTGTCAGAGAATGAGGAAACTTTGAGCAAGGGAGTGATGTGACTGGAGTTAAGAATTAACTATGCAAACTATATACATGCTGGGTAGGAGAAGGGAGATGCAGAGGTAGGGATGGAAGTGGTTTTTGCTGGGATTCCCAGACATTCCTGTTGGCTTAGGGTAGACCTAGTTTACTGCAGCTATCACAGTGTAATTGTGAATGCTGACATCTTTCAGTTTAGAAAAACCTTAGTGTGGATGACAAATTATATGGTCAGCTAGTTATTTATTTATTTTTTTTTTTGTCAAGGCAAATTAAGCCCTGTATTTGAATGGGAGCCATAGGTTTTGGGAATAGATTATAGAGAACTAAGAAGAAGCATATATGGCAAGAATTACCAAACTTTGAGTCTGAATTTCCCTTTTAGCATCAGAAATTCTTTAAATACCTATGTACTAATAGTTGAATTTTTTGTATCTGTTGCTTTAAAAAAATCCATGATGTCATAAAATTACTCTGACTTTAAAGTTCCTTTAGATAAATATATATTGTATTAATCACTAGACACTTGAAGATTTGTTTTTCAAATTTGAAAAATATTATTCATCCTGTCTAAAGTCACTGCTTGCTGTGCTTCTAGATTGGCAGACCTCCTGCAAAATTCCAGTCATCACTTCATGTCAAAGGATCCTTAGCCCAGAAAGGCAGAATCACTGATTTATAGGTAAAGCTAAAATTATTTTTCATTACGTTCAAGATGTTTAATGATTTTGGATAATTTACCAGTGTTACAGAATTTACCAGGTGACCAAAAAACATACAGGAGTACTTGGAGGTCCAGGATAAACCCATTTATTTTCAGATGTTTCACATGAGTACAGTAACAAAGGGGGTCAGTTCTCCAAATCCTGAGTAAGCCAACGTGGAGGAGACTTATACCCTTTGGTTTCTTTGTTTTCTATGTTTCCTTACTACCAAGCTTTTGTGGTGGGCTTCCACAGCCCCTCCAGAGTCAGTTAGAATGGGGAAGTTAGAGTGTATCTAAATACCTGGTCTGGGTGGTGTCAGTGATATCCCCTGTAGCTAAGCTGTTACATGCTTTGTTTATGGCCCCTTTGTAAATTGGGAGCAATCAGGAAAACAGGCCCAGCCATATCCATATCAGATTGTGGAGAAAGGGGGCAGTGACCTAATTATAGGCTATCAAGAATGTACATTAGGTTACTGGCACAGATTCAGATTGCTAGTCCTCCAAAAATGTCTTATTTTCCCCATCACCAGAAGATAGCTGATGTCCACTCTAAGAATAGGTAAAAATGTGTGTGGGGATGGGAGCAAATATGGCTTTGTAAATTCCATATAGTTTCATTTATGTAAAATAAAAATCTGATTTTATCTAATTTATTCATTAGGCCTTCATATGATATTTCCTTCGAGACATTTTTGAAATCTCTGAACGTGGTAGAAAACAAAACAAAACAAGAAAAAACACTGAAATTTCAGGTTCAGATCCTGGCTCTACAGTTTACAAGTACATGAACTAAGCAAGTCCTTGCTGTTTTCTGAGCCTCCCTTACTTCATTTATGAAACGGGGTTAATGGTGCTACTCTGTAAAGCTGTCATGAGGAGTCAAGTAGATGTGGCATGTGAAATGCCTTAAAAACTCTAAATCAGTGGTTCTCAGATGTTAGCATAGATTAGAATCACTTAGAAGGCTTGCTAAAGCATAGATTATTGGGCCCTATCACAGAGTTTCTGGTTTGGTATAACTTGCACTTTAGCAAGACTCCATTGTTATGGACTGAATGTTTGTGTCTCACAACCTCCCCCTGTTCAAATGTATATGCTTAAGTCCTAAACCCAATATGTTGGTGCTAGGAGGTGGGGGTCTATGGGAAGTATTAAGTCATGATGGTGGAGCCATCACCAGTGGGACTAGTGCTCTTATAAAAGAATCCCAGAGCTCTCTTATGGCTGTTTGAGGGTAAAACATGAAGTCAGTAGCCTGCAACCTCACATAGGGTTCTCACCCAGAACCCGACTTTTCTGGTACTCTGATCTTGGACTTCCCGCCTCCAGAATTATGTGAAATAAATTTATCTTATGTATATGCCACCCAATCGTTGGTATTTTGTTATAACTGTGTGAATTGACTAAGTCTCCATGGGATTTTAATGCTGTATGAGGACCACATTTTGAGATCCACTGCTTTTAGCAAATTTAAATCTTAGCAAAATTAAAACAATTACTTCCCATCTGCTTAGAGGATAGGATTTTTGGAGGGAGGTTGCACATTATGAAAGAAAGGAGACATTGACCAAGAAATGCATGAGACTAAATATTCTACCAGAGAAGCAAAACCCTGGCTATGTGACGAAAACAATGAAAGTTGCAATGAATCATCTATTGGTTTCATGCAAACTAAAACCAAGGATTATACTTCCAGCTTAATTTCAACTTTAAAATGATTTACTTTAATTACTGTGTAGGGCTGAGCATGCAGATGCAATAGTGTGAAATTAATACTGACAACACTGGGCTTGCCTGGGCTCTGCAGATTAACCAGCATTTTACTGCATTAATAAAGAAGTGAGGAAATAAAATTAAAAACTGATAGTGAATAGAATTACTTATTTGAAGCTAGTGATTATGCCAAGCTGTCACTCCCACAGATGGATTAAGTACAGAAAGACAACCAGATAAATTATAATACGAAATCCGTATCCACCTAGTCCACAAGCTAGATAACAATGGAAACCTAAAATCAACTTGGTCATGGCAGATTTGGGTTGCATGTTTAGCATTTCATAGACTCCTAGCATCTTGATGAGGAGAGATCAAAAAGACCTTAGAGGTCATGTGAGATTAGATTTCACATTTCAAGGCACTATACTGAATTATTTAATCTAAACCGGGGGGAAAAATATGTAAAAAGGTTTTCTTCCCTTTTTTTTATTAACCACTGAAGTTCAATTTTAAGAAAGGGAAATATACCTCAATCATTTGAAAATATAAAAAAAATTACCTTAATATGTAGCAAATTTAGTTTTCTGCACTCTTTGAACACACTGTGATTATTCAGGGCAAAATTTTTATTTTATGATTTCTCCTTTTTTTTCTCTCTGCAATTCTTCTCCCTTATGTTCTTCTCTTTACCGCTATTTTTTTTATAATCTAGACTCTAGTCACCCAAAAGTTTCTTAAAATTGACTGGAGCACTGATGTCTCATTTATCAACTGATTTCTGGGCAAACTGTGTAGGATTATAGAGGACCATGTCTTTATCAGAAACAAGGCTGAATTTGAGAGTATTGGAGAAAGGAATTAGAACATCATACAATATCTGCCGAAACCAGTTTGGCTCAGTGGTAGAGCGTCAGTCTGCGGACTGAAAGGTCCCAGGTTCGATTCCGGTCAAGGGCATGTACATTGGTTGCGGGCACACCCCCCCCCCCCGGAGGGGGTGTACAAGAGGCACCTGGTCGATGTTTCTCTCTCATTGACGTTTCTAGCTCTCTGTCTCTCTCCTTTCCTCTCTATAAAAAATATCAATAATAAAAAAAGAACATCATGCAATATCAAGGTTGAAGGTGATCTTAGAGAAGCTCTCCTTCCAATTCTCTATGAAATGTGGTTTTCTGTCACCTATATTCCTTGTATTCTCACTATGGAAAACAGATAGAGTCATTTAAAAAAAATCATAGTCAACCATTAAGATTTTGCTGGAAGGGGCGCTCATTATTAGCAGTGAGCTTATGCTTGTTTTGTAGATGATCCTTTCTGAAGAGTGTGAGGAACTAGCATATTCCTTTTAGGATAGAACTTTGATCTCAAAGTACTGATGTAGGATAAAATCTGAACCCTGAAGAAAAAGCAGAAAAGGGAAAAAAGGAGACTATGGGACTCCAGGCATCCAACAGCAGACTGACTCTCTGAGGCCTGAAAAGCAACCTATCTGGTCATGTTGAGGATCAAGATTGATTTCTTTCAGATAGTGGACAGAATCTGACCATCCTTCTCGTCACTGGTAGTACAATGACTATATTTTATCAAATATGATAGAACTCAAAATTATAGTGTGTACATTTCTAAACCTGTTGTCACAGAATCAACTTCCACTTTTTGGTGAGGATTCCCAGTGGAAAGAGAAACGTAACAACTGGAGTTCTTCCATAAGAATTTACTATCAAACAGTTGCCCCTCTGAGGCAATTTATCCCAGCAGGCCTTGGACTGCCCTCTCCAATAATCTCAAAACTTGGGGAAAATCATCAGCCTTGCAGTTAGGAAGGTTGCCTGGTCATCCAGAAAACAGCTGATCTGATTGAGGATGAATCTCTTCATTAACCACGATAAAGGTACACTCAGTCTTCATTGAAGCTTTTTGATGCTAGACCTCTGTACTTCATTTTTTGAACAGTTTTGCTGTTGAAATAGTCTTTCAAGTAAAAAAATCCTCCTTCTATCTCTGAGAGAGTGCAATTCATTCAGTCTCAGGGGTAAGCGACTTTTCTTAAATGCACTGTATACTTATCCTGTATTGCAGCTAATGTCCTTAGTACTTACTGTTCAAGAACTTTACACTGAATCTTCACAATAATGCTAGGCATTACTTTTATACCCACTTTATAGGTGAGGACACCCAATATACTTTAATGTCTGAGGTCACTTGGAATTTAAACAGAAGAACTGGTATTTGCCACCAGGTGATCTTTTTCCCTGATCCCATGGTCTTAACCACTAAGCAAAGGGCCTTTGATCTGCTGGTGAAAAATACTTCCTCTTTCTTCCCTATCCTATGGATATTTCTATTTTTCTAATAGAAAAGTTGCACCGGCTCTCCAATTAGACTCAAGACCTTTAATGCATATGAACAGACAATCTTAATATTTAGGCATCTTTTTTAATGTCATTCAATAAATTAGTCTTAATACAACTACATATACTTCCTAATGGGGGATAAACTTGGTAGAATAGGCAGTTTTAAAGCTTATGAGTGATCTATTGACAAATGTTTATTCAATGCCATTATTAAAAAAATGGATCTCAGAGATAGAGAATGGAAATCTCAGACACATCCATATCAAGCATATCTTTTTCACAGTTCTTTCCAGCTGGCTTCCCACTTACTGTCAGAGAAGAAAACATGCAAATGGGAAGAAATACTGTAATTCAAAATTCATCTGAACTCAACTGAGGGAAACAGATATTTTTAAAACTTTTAACCTGTGCTTTCTGGCTGATCTAATGATAAACTGAAAAAGGCAAAAACTGTGGAAAGCCTGCTTTCTGTGGAGAGTTTCTTTCTCTTTCTTTCTCTCTCTCTGGCATATAATTTATTAATATAACTTATGTCTGGTTTAAGAGTTTTAAAATTATTTAAGAGAAGCAATTAGTACACTGTATTAAAAATACAATGAAAATGGCCCCACCCAATGCTCAGTGGTTAGGGTATCAACCTGCAGATTGAAAGGATCTCAGCTTTGATACTGGTCAAGGGCACCTTCCTCAATTGTAGGCTCAATCCTCAGCCCTGGTTGGGGCACATGTGGGAGATGGCCAATCGATGTGTCTCTGTCCATTGTCTGTCCCACACCCTTCCACTCTCTCTAAAAATCAATGGAAAAAATATCCTCAGGTGAGGATTAAGAACATAAACAACAAAAATACAATGAAAACAAATCTGGGTGCTAAATATTTTAAAAATAAGAGCAACTTTTATTCAAAGCTAAAGGATCACAATAATAAAAGTAATATCAGAATATCAGAAGGTATTTCTTCAAGCCCAACTAGTTATGGATATTTATAGTAAACATATGTGTATTAAACTCAAGAGTTTGTTAAGAAACTAAGCAATAAACAGAAGTAAAATATAGATTTCCTTTCTTACATATTGACCAGAAATGCACTGGTTAAGAGGTGAAAATGTAGAGTGTGCTGTGTATGTGTGAAATTTCCCTTGTGAAGTGTTGTTAGTTTAGATGGTCCCGGCAATATTATTGCTGGGCCTGATGAAGATGTTTAAGAATTACCCTACATTTTCTGTACAGTGAGGGAATATCTTTAAGACAAAAGTCTCTCTCTCTCTCTCTCACACACACATACATTCAAAAATCTAAGACAAAAACCTCTAAGACAAAATAATACCTTTAAATGTACTAGTATAATAAAAATAGATTATACCAAATATTAAAAACAAAAATATACCTTAGAGTTTAATTTTGTACTACCGGTATCTAGTAACCTTAGCCATAAATTTTACTGGGGATAAAGGATGCTGAGTCGGTATGGCTATGTTTGCCTCATTATGATTAATTAACTACTCATTTGAAGTTAGAGATTGATAATGTCACCACTGGATGTAAGTATAAAATCAGATAGGTTAACACTATACTTTTGTGTAGTCTATTTTCTAGAGGGTGGGTGGAATAAATAAGAGCCCCCAACATGAAATTGAGACGACATCTGTCACTGTGGCCAAACCTGCAGTAGGCCGGATAATGATTATGAATCCATGATTGGTATGAATCTATTACTGTTGATATATTACATAAAGCAGTGGGAATAGAAAGCTTTTCAAATTACACCGAGAGTAATCAACAGCCACAACAATAGCTCCATGCTCTCACACCTGCTGCATGTGTCCAGTGGGAATATGCATCTCCAAGCCTGGAATTATTGACAAGACAGAGGAGTTTTCTTTCACCTTTAGTTGGGCTTTCCAATGGTAAAATAAGCCATTGGTTAATCAATGCCACAACAGGGGTGGCAGGAACCGTGCTGTTAAAGCTCTGTTAATAGAGGCACCCTCTGCCTCCTGTCCTCAACATCTCAAACCCAATTACTACACCGTGCTCTGCTGTGATCTCCTTCTCTCTTTGGTCTCTACCACATAAAATACATATTTTAAAGCAATTCTAAAATCTCACAATTTACCTCAAGGAAAGGGAGAAGCAGAGGCAGAGGAGGAAAGTGAGGGAAGAAAATGAATAGAATGAGAATGGAGTAAATATGAGTAGTATCTTTAGAATTTTGAATAAAATTTTAAGACAAGAACTTCTCTTTCTTATGAGAATAGAAATTTAGCTCTTGTGAATAATATGATAACCTAAATCATAAGCTACCAAGGGCTGGTTACTATCGTTAGATATATAACTTGGTGGTCTGCATCAATTGTGGTCAAAAGATGAAATGTCCAATTTCATGCCCACAAATATGTTGTCCATTCTTGAAAAAGCATAGTTGTTAACATTGATCAGAGGTTAAAGTAACCTTTATAACCTTTCATCTCATTTGCATCCTATCTATACAACAATGATAGCTGGTACCACTTTAGCCTATTGAACAACTTTATGTGAATTTGAAAAAGGCACACTTTCCTCAAGATATGTTCTTATGCCCTGGCCAGTCTTGCTCAGTGGTTAGAGCATCAGTCCTCAGGCCTAAGGGTCATGGGTTCAATTCCAGTCAGGAGCACATACCTTGGTTGCAGGCTCAATCCCAGGCCCCAGTCAGGATGGGTGCAGGAGGCAGCCAATTGATATCTCTCATATAGATGTTTCTCTTTCTCCGTTTCCCGTTCCTTTCTACTCTCTGTAAAAAAAAAAAAAAAAAAAGAAAGAAAAGAAAAAAAAGTTAATGGTAAAATATCCTCAAGTGAGGATTAACAATCACAACAAAAAGATATGTTATTATTATTTGCCATAAATTTGTAAGTAATATACGAATATATTCCAACATGTGAAATGCCCCTAGACCTGTGTAGTACACCACTCATACAACCAAATGTAAATTTTTGACAAATTGTATGTGACTGCTTCCCCATGATTTCAGTTGATTGGTTCTTGGCCATCCCACACTCTGCTGTATTCACCTAGATACATCACGATCTTGTATTGTCATCCCGCCTGGCATCTTCTGACATACTAGCTTGCACATTAGATGACAACATACATACCAGTAGTAATTGGGGAAGACATCCTGGGCCATGTTCACTTATACTTGTGCTTGAGTTCTGATCCTGTCAACTTCCTGACTCTTGACTATATCTCTTATTTAAACCTTTGTTTACAGCATGGCTTTTATAGTAATCAAGCTGTATTTCATATCTCTCTCTCTTTCTCTCTCTCTCACTACACACACACACACACACACACACACACACAAAAAAAAAGGGTCCCTTTGTTTATGTAAAAGTAGAATAAAAAAAAAGAAGAAGATCTCTTTGAAAAATGATATATGTCAAGAGACATCTGCAGATTGAGAAGCCTAGGAAATACTCCAATAAGATCGAAATGGTATCCTTAGGTCTGAACTGTAACCAAAGCAATTGCCACTCAGAGAAAGCAGACTTCATGCAAAAAGAACAAGAATTTTCAGTGTTTATCCTATACTACCTAAGGAAACCACTCCCTAGTTGTAGAGGTCTGTCCTACTTTTTTAGATAGAAATGTCCTTTCCTTGGAGAAAGGGCAATTCACCTACAATAATGATCTGATGTGATTGTGCCTGTTTTTATCAGGCAGCTGATCTGTAATTTGGTATCCTGAGAGGCCTTACATTGGATCAGTCATGATTTTTAATTCAGGCCTGTTTTGCACTGTATTAAATTGGGGTTAAGGTTTTGTTGTTGTTTTATCTCTCTTCCATGTGTTAGTTTTTGGTTAATTCTCTAGAACCTGAAATGCTGTTTAGAAACAATTATATTGTGTTGTTCAATTTGGGATTTTAATTAATGAAATGCTTTCTTTTGAGTTATTTCTTATCTGCCTTAATTACCCTTTGGCTTCGGAGGGAAAAAAAACTGATAAAAAATATGTTCTTTGAAGATAATTCTGTAATCTGTAGTTAAATGGCAATGTTCATTTAATAAGTAAAAGAGATACAAAGATGGGTATATTTTAAGCATTATTATTATTCAGGTAATTGAATTATTAAGATTGACATAATCCCACTAGGGATGATTATACATACCTTCACCCTGATCATTCTCTGAAGAGATGGTTCTTTGATGTCTATGGACATTTGCTGCAACTGGCCCACTGAGTATTTGAAGCTTATGTAAAAGGTCACATTTGGGGGCGAGACTTCAGTCATAAGGCCCAGATGGGATAAAATACAAAGGAATGTAAATACTTCAAACTTTGAGCTGTTAATACAAGGATTTCTGGACTGATCTTCTTAGATGTTACTTTAACTTTAGAAAGTTCCATTTGGAATTGGAAACGTCAGGAATAAGTCTCACAGGAATTAGGGTGGACCGCCACTACCACCAAGACCACACAGTAAAAACCGGGCAAAAAAAGATGTCGATGAAAAGGTTTTTCCTGAACAGTTGGAAATGGTACTCATAGAAACTAGTGAAAATGTAACTGAAATCAACATTTGCCTTCTTGACTCATTAAGAGAGCTGAGAAAGTCAAGCTAGTAAACCAAACTTGTATACTACAACATGATATCAATAGATTTTTACCCCTCATAAATTGCCACGATGCACTTTATTGGATGTTTTCTAGTTTAGGAGATTTTAGGATTTAATCTGATGCTTTTCTACCTTAATGCCTTATTTATTTCTTACCCTAGAAATCTCAACTGTATCAGATAAAACATATTTTTAATACAAACTAGAGGCGTGGTGAACAAATTCCTGCACTGGGGGGGAGGGGTTCCTTCAGCCTAACCTGCACTCTCCACTAGTCCGGGAGCCCCTGGGAGGAGCTGACCTAAACTGTCAGTTAGACATCCTTAGTGCTGCTGTGGAGATGGGAGAGACTCCTGCCACTGCCACTGCCACTGCACTCGCCAGCCATGAGCCCAGCTTCTGGCTGAGCAGCACTCCCCCTGTGACCACTAGGGGGCAGCTCCTGCATTAAGTAGAATCAGGCCCAAACCAGCTCTCCTACATCCCCTGAGGGGTCCTGGATTGCTAGAGGATGAAGGCCATGCTGAGGGATCCCACTGGTACAAAATCAGGGCCAGGGAGGGACAGGGGAAGTTGGCCAGCTGGAGAGGGACCGCAAGAGGGATCCAGGGTGTGTCCAGTCTATCTCATTCAGTGCTGATTGGCCAGATTCTGGCAATAAACTAACCTGGTCAGAACATCTGCCCCCCTGGTGGTCAGTGCACATCATAGGGACTGGTTGACCATTTGACTATCTGCCCCCTGGTGGTCAGTGCATGTCATAGCAAATGGTTGAGTAGCCTTAGCATATCATTAGCATATTACACTTTGACTAGAGGCCCAGTGGATGAAATTCATGCATTGGGAGGGGAGGTGTCCCTCAGCACAGCCTGCACCCTCACCAATCTAGGACCCCAGTGGGATCGGGCCTAAATGGGCAGTCAGACATCCCTCTCACAATCCAGGACTGCTAGTTGCCAACTGCTCTCCTGCCTGCCTTCCTGATCACCCTCTAACCATTCCCTGCCAGCCTGATTGATGTCTAATTGCTCCCCTGCCAGCCTGTTTGGCCCCAACTTCCCTCCTCTGCTGGCCTTGTCATCCCGAATTGCCCTCCCCTGCAGGCTTGATTGCCCCCAACTGCCCTTTCCTGCTGGCCATCTTGTGGTGGTCATCTTGTGTCCACATGGGGCAGGATCTTTGACGACATGGGGGCAGCCCTCTTGTATGTTGGAGTGATGGTCAATCTGCATATTATTCTTTTATTAAATAGGATAGAGGCCTGGTGCATGGGTTGGGACAGGCTGGTTTGCCCTGAAGGGTGTCCCAGATCAGGGTGGGGGCTACCTTGAGGTGTGGGGCTGCCTTGGCGAGGGGCCTGTGGTGGTTTTCAGGCTGGCCATGCCCCCCATCGACCCAAGTGGAGGCCCTGGGATCTGGGGTTTATTCATCTTCTATAATTGAAACTTTGTAGCCTTAAGCAGAAGCCTAGGCTTGGCCAGGGTGTGTGTAAAACTTGGCTTTCTCCATGGTTGGGGAAACCCAAGCTTTCCTCCTGCTCTCAGTAGCCACAGCCATCTTGGTTGGGTTAATTTGCATACTTGCTCCTGTATGGCTTGTGGATGTAGCGGAGTGATGGTTAATTTGCATATTACTCTTTTATTAGATAAAACTGGTTGAATGGATGACTGAACTACTGGACACTTATCATATTAGGCTTTTATTACATAGGATATTTTGTTATACACTCTTTGCTCTTCTAAAATGAAATTAATAGATAACAAAACTACCAACTATGTAATTTTAAAAAAATCAATGTGATATCCTGGCTTTAATAATTTTAAGAAATAAAAGGAAAATAATTTTATTAAAATTACATGGACAACTAGAATAGAAAATAAGTGATTCCAGCTGATTTCTGAACATGAATGACTGGGAAAGTATTTAGAAGTTGAATACAATAACTCTGTGCATTTTCAGAACATCTTTCCCATTCACCAGTGCCTTAGCACAATCATCATTGACATTAACAAAAAATGCCCTCCAAAACATCCTAAAAATCCCCCAGAACCTAGAATTATTCTCATTGCTAACCATATCCTTTACCTTTTCTTAAAGGGAGTTAAACCATAATTCCAAATGACAGTTTAAACTATAATAAAATAATTTAGTTATAAATATTTGCTGCATATATATTTACTATCTTTTAAAATTCTATTAATAATTCCCAACTCTCCAAAATAAAGAAATAATTATGTCTAAAGAGTTTTTTATTTAAAAAATTAACAAAAATTTTAGGCATAGGAACATGTAAGTACTATTTTATTTTTTAAAGAAAATGCTAAACTCTCTTATAAGAAATTGTGTCACTCTTGATGTACCATTATAAATTATGAAGAATTTTAAAGTGAAAAGATTATTACATGGAAACATTGGGGTCCATTAAGAGTTTCCATGCATTTGCACTAGTCCTGTTTCCAGAGAACTCTGTTGTTAAGAGCACACACAATCCCAATGGAATTGCATTGGCAGATTAGGAAAAGGAAACTTATTTCACCTGCCCAAGCAGTGCGTTGCATTCGAACCTAAAATAATGGAGCATAACGATCACTTTAAACTATAAGGTTGAGAGATGTGCATTTATGTTAATATTATTTTTAATTTCTGATTTGGTTATAGTTGCAAAAATGTAATTTCCCATCTTTTAGTTTAGATGGTTGACCTAATGTCTGTGTTTATATCAGTAGCTCTACCTATATTTAAACTATCTGTGTATTTTCCATTTTTGTGGCAGCACATACGATATTTTGGTGCCTGAAATAAATAAATAAAAATGACCCAATGTCAGAAGAAATATAACAACTGTCTTCAATCATGATGCCTCAATACCTTTGCAATAGTACAGTCTTTTAAAATAAAAGTTTAGTCAAAATCAACTAACATTTTAGAAATCCCTGGGCAACTGCTATTAGTCATTAATGAGACAGCTATTAATAATATAAATAGCAAGGGTAGTTTAGAGAGGCAGTAACATTATTAAGCATTCATTTTGATCTAGATTGCCTGCTTCCTACCTGTGCTAACATGAGTAAATTATATATGTAGTTTAAGCTTTGATTTCTTTCTATAAAATGGTGTAGTAATAGTATATCCCTCACAAATGACATAGAGCTGTAAGGAGATTCACATGTAAAAGTGCCTTTGATACTGCCTAACACAAAATGAGCACTCAGTAAGTAGTAAGTATTAATTAATATTAACTGTCTCTTAAGGGCCATCAATTTTTAGAAAAAATTCTGGATCCTGGAGGTATAAAGGGATAAGTTCTGAATGGAGTACCCTTCAGGCCACTCTGTGTCCACTATGGTTGGGGTACCTATCATACAATAACTTGTGTCTATTTAAGATTTTGCATCTACGTGTCATCTGAGTATAAAACAGGGTAGAATAGGTATGAATAGTGGTCTTTCTGTTGGTAAATCTTTTTTCCCAAAAGATTCCAAAGTCCTTCTGCTGATTTGTGATAGGACTAAAGTCTAAAGGAACTATTGCTGAATTGGTCTTGAAAAAGGAGCAGAGACCAAATCTTTGGTCCAATAAATAATGCTGATCTTTGATATCATGTGGTAAAAATAACTCTCCTATCCAAGATTTCTTCACCCACCAGCTTTGTTTTCTCATTCCTAAATCCTTTGTTCCATGTAGCTTCTTAAAAAAACATATCCAACCTGAAAAAATATGTCCCTGCAAATGAAATATTCTATATAATAAAAGGATAATATGCAAATTGAACAACTGGTCACTATGATGAGCACTGACTACCTCAGCTGCTCAACACAGGAGCTGCCCCCTGGTGGTCAGGGCGCTCCCACAGGGGGAGTGCTGCTCAGCCAGAGGCCAGGCTCCTGGCTGGTGAATGCAGGGTGGTGGCAGGAGTCTCTCCCACCTCCACAACAGCTCTAAGGATGTCCTACTGTAGGTCATCAGTCGGGCATCCCCAGAGGGCTTCCAGACTGTGAGAGGACACAGACCAACCTGAGGGACACCCCCGAGTGCATGAATTCTGTGTACCAGGCCTCTAGTTCTATAATAAGACAGATCTAGTAGACCAGTTCCTATAGGTTCATATAATAGAAAAACTTTTGGTTTCAGAATATTTTAATGTAGTAACTTTTATGGATTTTATTTGGAAAAATTAGTTTATCAATGGTCATGGAATTACTTGAAATTGACATAAAAATAAGTAACAAAAATATTTTACTTCTAAACTTCAGCCAAATGAGCTTAATTTGCATGAAACCAAAGTAGAGAAGACAGAGCATTGAATGCAGCAGCTTTGCCTGACATCAAAGACACTCTAGAGATCAAAACAAAATCAAACTCCGAGGAAGCAATTCTCTTAGTCTCCGTGTTAATATGCATGTTTTTGTTTTCTCTATTGGCATGGGTCAGTTCAAGGCAATATCAAAGACTGTGGAGAACATCGGCATTATAATGATTCTGTCTTAACCTCAGAGGTGAGATGGCAGTTAATGAAAATGTGGAAAGGCTGACATCAGAGGAGCAGTCTGGGATTGGAATCTGAAAACCTGAAGCTGTGCTGAGAATGAAGGTCCTTTCTATTCTTTCAGGGCCCCTCTTGCAGACAAGGGCAATTGCTGTCACAGGATTGGATTTATGTTGTGACATTTCCCCTTTTCTTCCTTTTTTGTGTGTGTCTGAAATCAACATGAAGATCATTGATTGTCCTTGTTAAGCCTACCTGAACCAAAGGACAATGACTTCTTCCATGTTCTGGCATGTGTTGAGTGGGTTTGTCCCAGTCTTGCTTTGTTTTTCTCAGGAGAAAAAAAAATCAGAAGCAATCAAACTATAAGATCCTGACTGTGTTAAAATCAGGCCAGAGTTGCTTAAGCAGTGCTAATACCTTTACAGATCATTTTTTGGTGGCAAAGATTGAAAGGAGTATAGAAAATAGCACAACGGGATTGAATTCATGTGACAAAAGGAAATTGTACAAAGTTTAATCCATTCCCATTACAGTTTCAAGATTGTAATCTCCTTAGATGCTGAGCCTAGGCAAGATTTTTTTTCCCTACACTATGCATAATCAAGTTGCTTTAGAAGTGGTGCTGTGGGCTGGAGGGAGGCAGCACGAGTTATATAACATGCAATTTAAGATAATGGCCTTTGAAAAGGAGAAATTAATATAAGCAGATGAGGCCAACAAAGCTTCAGTCATCTGAAAGGTAGTTTCAATCACCACTGACATTAAACAATATTATCCCCCACTGAGCCTACACTATGTTTATTATCATTTAATTTCTCACCCAAGTCAGCTCATTCTTATCATGATGTCTCAGAGATTGCAAGCTCTGTTGTGAATACACATGGTAGAAAACTGCATTCATCTAAATGAGTTACAGGATACAGAAATACAGCTCTCTATCTTAACCTTTGTGGCTTTTAATATTCTACTAACAACATTAGCAAAGATGGAAGCTATAGCGTTTCCATAGTTATTACAGCACAGTCTTTGTTCTTATAATGATAAAATCCATACTTTCAATGTGAAGTGCTTAATAATAGCAGCTGCCTTGTCTGTGTGGTTTTAGGGTTTCCATAATTATTCATTTTCACTGACTTGATAGTGGGTGTTTCCTTAAAATATTTCAGGCCACATCAGAAGATAGAACTTTAAAATCCTTTTAAGTGTTCTGCTATACATAACAATATTGAATTATGCATTAAAAAACCAAATTTAATTGACTTGGAGGTGCACAAGCCCTAATTAACATTCTGCCTCAATACTAAAAACGGATTGCCACAAATCATCACACACACACACACACACACACACACACACACACACACACAAATGTAGGCATAATTATTGTACCATTATGTATGAAGGGCTTCTGTCCTTTGGTCCCTAAAACCACATGCCTGGCTTTTTTCTCTCTTGCTCTTTTCTTTCTCCTATTCCTGCTCTGGCTTTCCTTCTCTTCATCTCTTATTTTTTAAAACAGTTTATTTTGGAATAATTTTATATTTACAGAAGGGTTGCATAGATTGTACAGGGATTCTGCCTTTTACTCAGGCCTCCTCTTATATTTTACTAAAACTTATTAAGGGATAGCTGAAAGATACAGGGAAAACACAGAAATCTCTCCTTAGAATATGCAAATTGCACTCCATCTTTCTGATATGCACCAAGCTAATTACAATAATAAATAAAATATGAATATTGGGAATAAACTGGGTAAATCATTTTCCATTATTAAGTCTGAGTGAACGGGCTCTTTCATAGTGAGAGATTATAATGTACGTGCAAAAATGTACTGCTAATATAGCAGTGTGCTTTTTGATGATGGGTGAAAATTATGTTTCTGATGAGAAAGGCAGTTTTATGGACAGGCTGTGGAGATGCTAGAGAGGATAATTGAGAGAGGGAGGTCTTTATGATATAACAGAGTGCAGACAATGTGTGTGTGTGTGTGTGTGTGTGTGTGTGTGTGTGGTGGGGACAGGGACAAGGTATGTGGGGATGGGTCAGTGGTTATAAGGTACTCTCAGAACATTTAAGCTGGAATTCATAGATTTTTTTAATGCTTTGTATGTAAAAGCACATATTCCAGGGATAATGCAGAGGCAAGGCCTCATACTGTGCATGACACCCTAAATTTAGTCTACAAAATTCATCCTAACTTGAAAAACAACAATGAAGTATTAATACAAAAATATTGCAAAATTTAATTTTATAATTGAAATGAATAAAATGTAGCTTAAATTTTAATAAGATCATTTCATTGCATAACATTTAAAACATTCATGATAGCACTGAGAAGTGACCTCTCCTAGAGAGTCACTGCAAATAATTTCATGCATTCTATTTTTAATTTACCAGTATTTCCTTCATTTTTCTAAATTATAGCATATAATTGTTTTTAACAGCTTTTTTTGTGATTTTTCTTTTAATTTAATTTGATTTTCACATAAAATTAGGGCTCCAGATATACCATCTATTTCTCTAAACCATATACTAGTAAAAATATTATAGAAAATTTCTCTCACTACGCAAAGACAAACATGTAGATATAACCTCTAGAAAGCATTACTGAGGCAGTTTCAATGATAAAAGGTTTCTACTGACTCCCAAATACATGCTCTTCTTTGTCCCTCACTGAATGAAAGGAACTGTTTTATAATTGCAATTTAAGAACTCTTGGTGCCAAATGTAACTCTCTTCTCATCCATGCCATTTTCACTTACAGCTACTGCTTTTCATTTATCACAAGAGCTGTAGTCATACTTCTTACAGATTATCAACCTTAACTCTATAGGTGCAACACCTCACACTGTGTCTAGTAAAAATATTTATTGACTATGTAAATTAGTTTATCTTGTGAGGAGGGTATATTAGTCAGTGTTCTTCAGAGACATAAAACCAATAGGAAGTAGATACAGATGGATGATAGATAGGTAGCTAGGTATATAGATACATGATAGATAGATGATAGATAGATAGATAGATAGATAGATAGATGAAAGTTAGATGATAGATATAATAGTTAGGGGGGGGAATACATTATGAGGGATTGGGTCACATGGTTATAGATGTGGAAAAGTCCCATAGGCTCAGGATGGCCAGTGGTGCAGTTCCAGTCCAAGTCCAAGGATTGCGAGCCAGGGGAGTCAAAGGTGTGAGTCCAAATCTGGGTCAGAAGATCCAAGATCCAAAAGTGCTGGAGTCCAAGGACAAGAGAAGATTCCTGGCTCAAGTAAAGAGTACATTCATCTTTCCTCAACCTGTATATTCTATTCAGCCCTCAACACATTGAATGATAGCCACCTACCTTGGTCAGGATGATCTTCTTCACTCAGTCTACCAACTCATATGCTAATCTATTGTGTGAGTACCATCACAGTATCATTCAGCGTAGTGTTTTACTAGGCTCTGGGTATCTCTTAGCCCAATCAAGGTGACACATAAAATTAACTAGCACAGAGGTTTCAGTATTAAACATTGTCCAGAGAAACTGAAGCACTGTTACAGACTGTTCAAGGATGCCAGAGTTAACAAACTATTCTAAGAGCAAAGATGGGTCAGGATGTCACCCATGATGCCACTTTGTAGTTGTGCCATTAACACACCTAAGAAACATTAGTTCCTCTACTTATGCTACAAGCTTCTTGGATCTATGTCTTCAGAGAGTTATCTAGGACATAACAAAACTATTTTTCTGGATTTTAAGAACCAGCCTCAAGTCTATTAGATGGTTGGAAGAAAGCCTTACAGTGGATATCTCAGTAGTTTAATAATAGCTATAGTGCATATAGTGAAATAAACATCGTGTGGCCTTTTTAGAGGGAAAAGAGCATATCATGGAATCACACCCACTAAAACAGAGTGTGTAACTCCCAAAGTCTGGAGACCTCTAGCTTTAGCTGGTAAACTATACTACGACTTCACTATAGGAACAGGTTAAAATTACATTAAACTAAATGAGGTAAAGTAAAACAAAAAGAGAAAAGTAAATAAAATAGTGAAAGTTATATATCCTAACATAACTTAGGTAAAAAACACAATAATTTACTGAGACTCTGTGACTCTCTTAGTCTAAAAGCCTAGGAACATTTCTCTAAACCAGTGTTTCAGGATAGTCACTTAAATTTACAAAGTATCTATTTAGTATTTCTTTTTTAAAATATATTTTATTGATATTTTACAGAGAGGAAGAGAGAGTAATAGAGAGTTAGAAACATCGATGAGAGGGAATCATTGATCAGCTAGCTGCCTCTTGCACATCCCCTACTGAGGATGTGCCCATAACCAAGGTACATGCCCTTGACCGGAATTGAACCCTGGACCTTTCAGTCCGCAGGCCGATGCTCTGTCCACTGCTCTATCCATGGTTTCAGCTATTTAATACTTCTGATGTGCCAAGAACCATATGATATGCTGGAGTTAAAATATTTAGAAGACAACAGGTTTATGGGGCTTTTCATCCCACAGGGAAGCAAGATCATCAAACATTCTATCTAATAAAAGAGAAATATGCAGCCAAAACCAGTTTGGCTCATTGGTAGAGCGTTGGTCTGCTGATTGAAAGGTCCTGGGTTCGATTCCGGTCAAGGGCATGTACCTTGGTTGCGGGCACATTCCCCGGTAGGGGGTGTGCAGGAGGTAGCTGGTCGATGTTTCTCT
This sequence comes from Vespertilio murinus, assembly GCA_963924515.1. Taxonomy (NCBI): domain Eukaryota; kingdom Metazoa; phylum Chordata; class Mammalia; order Chiroptera; family Vespertilionidae; genus Vespertilio; species Vespertilio murinus. The sequence goes on from OZ004707.1 coordinate 114,096,139, forward strand.
CTCATCGACGTTTCTACCTCTCTATCTCTCTCCCTCTCTGTAAAATATCAATTATATATATATATATATATATATATATATATATATATATATATTAAGAGTAATATGCAAATTGACCATCACTCCAACACATAAGATGGCTACCCCCATGTGGACACAAGAGGGCTACCACAAGATGACCATCAGGAGAGGGCAGTTGTGGGTGATCAGGCCATCAGGGGAAGGCAGTTGGGAGGGACCAGACCTGAAAAGGAGAATAGTTGAGGGAGATCCAGGCCTGCAGGGGAGGGCAGTTTGGGAGGACCAGGCCTATAGGGGAGGACAGTTGGAGGCAATCAGGCCAGCAAAGGAAGGCAGTTAGGGACAATCAGGCAGGCAGGAGAGCAGTTAAATGTCAATCAGGCTGGTAGGGGAGTGGTTAGGCAGGCAGGTTGGCAGGCAGAAGTGGTTAGGGACAATCAGGCAGGCAGGCAGGCAAGTGAGCAAGCAGTTGGGAGCCAGCAGTCCTGGATTGTGATAAGAATGTCTGACTGCCCATTTAGGCCGAATCCCACCTTTATTTTGCTACCAAGACCAGGCCTAAACAGGCAGTCAGAATTCCTTCCTTGAGGGGTCTCAGATTGAAGAGGGTGCAGGCTGGGTTGAGGGACAACCCCTCCCCCATGCATGAATTTCGTGCACTGGGCCTCTAATACAGTTATAAAGAAAGGTAACTGTAGCTATGACATATTAAGTGGAGAAATATCACAGCTGTGTGTAAGTGGGGTATTAGATTCAACTTCCCAAGGGAAGTGAAAGGTAAGCTTGACCTAGAGTATTGATAACTTTTAATTTATTAAAGCTGGAACAGCAGTATGAGAGAGGGAAGAAAAAAATCTAGATAAAAAGGATATCCTGTGTAAATAGCATGTGTAATATGCCTTTGGCCTCTATTTTCAGATACATAATGGTAGGAGTGAGACCATTAGATGAGACCAGCTAATTGGACCTTATTTTCCATGTAATCTGTGAGAATTAATAGATGTTATAAAAATAGTCAAATAAATTTAGAATATGTGGGTCATCCCATAGGACTTCTCAGAGCCTTTCCTATGGCAGTAAGCACCATAAATATCCAATGTTTAGAGTTCTTGAATTAAATTGCTGTCTTACTATTGTTGTATGTATTAGCTGCCTCAAAGAAGTAGGAGCTATTACCACTTTCTTCTTTCCCTTTAAGGAGAAAAAAATGTAAGGGAAAGAGACTACATGGGATTGAGGTAGCAATATATGATTTCTTGGTATATGTTCACTTAGTTCCACAAGTGCTAAATCCAAAAGGAGATCTGGGCAGGTATCAGGCCCATAGCAATCAAGACTCACAACAGAGTACCTATCCACAGTGTATCTTGCCCACTATGGCATCCTGACTAGTTTCCAAAACCACCTTCTCTCCTCCCTCCGCTCCCCCGCCCCCCCCACACCCCAGTAAGTTATTGGTATCCATGTTCACCTCCATGCAAAGTTCACAATAGACTGGAACCATAATGATTTTTACTACATTCCTAAAATAATGTTTTCCTATATTGGGTGCACATTTTAAAGTCTTTTATGTATTCTACTATTCCAGAAGCTTTTTTTTTTTTTTAAATTTGGCAACCTTAGCTACCCCAGTGCAAAATGAATGAGTAAATAAATATATATAAAAATAAGAATACAGGCAACACACTCCAAGAGCTGTATATCTTTCTGACAAAAAATCAATTTACAGTAGGTCTGGAAATTTTTGTTTACCTTCCAGATCATTCCAGTTTCTGTTGTAATCAGGATGCTGAAAAGAGAGCTGTCCTACTTTCCCATCTCATAAAACCCTTATGGGTCATGACAAGCTATTTGCAATTACATTCATTCAAATTCTAATTCTGCCTCAATGCAGCTGACAGGCTGTAGACAGTTAAGTGATGGGAATGGTACAAATACATTCTGTATATGATAATTATTTATTGATCTGCAAAGTGCATTCTATTTAGATTATTATGAAAGCTCATAATAATCATACTGAGAAGAATGTGGATAAGAACATCTTCCTAGCATGTGTCAGTTTAAATGTCATTACTAAAAGAGTAAGACTTCCTTTTGTTTCAATTTATTTTAACAGATGGATGCTTAAAAGTTAGTGGTTTCTGTTTTTATGCCCAAATACAGATTCAGGAAACTCCTTTAAAATTATTTATTAACACCTCTGCTACTAAACCACTACCTCATTATTGTTTAAAATTGTATAGTCACTTTAAAAATGTTTTGCTTTTGTTGTTGTTTTAAGTTTAAATTAGTAAAATGTCCATGACAGTGAAAATTCCTTCAATAAGACTTACATTAGTAAAATAGGATATACAATATTGAAGCCCGAGTTCTAGAGAGTTAAAAAATGTGTTTAGAAAATTGAATACATAGCTGAAAAGGTCTCCAAAAGCATGTGGTTGATGGTTATATGCTTATCAAAAGACTTATAGATTTAACCCAAATAACTGTAAATTCTTGCAGGGTTGAAGTTAGTGTTTTGTATGACATATAACACTGTGAATTAGGAAAATATATGATATGTCTGCAACATATTCAAAGAAGAGGGAGAAGGTTTGTTATTGTGTACTCACTGCTGGACAGGAGTAGAATAAAGATTAGCTAGACAGTTTAAAAATTGTCTGGAATAAAAAAAACAATAAACTTCCTGTTAAAAGATCAGTCAAAAAATTGATTGAAAAAATACCTATAGAAGAGATCCAAGATAGCAACACTCACCTCGTCCCAGGACCAAACAGGAATGAGAACTAAAATATAGAGCAAGCAACCTTTTTTAAAAAATATATTTTATTGATATATTACAGAGAGGAAGGGAGAGAGATAGAGAGCTAGAAACGTCGATGAGAGAGAAACATCGACCAGCCGCCTCCTGCACACCCCCGACTGGGGATGTGCCCACAACCAGTGTACATGCCCTTGACTGGAATCGAACCCGGGACCTTTCAGTCTGCAGACCAATGCTCTACCACTGAGCCAAACCAGTTTCGGCAAGAGTAAGCAACCTTAATAACCAACTGAAGACTGGCTGAAGAGAAATTTACAGATTCCCTTTTAGATAGGTAAAAATGGCAAAGATTCAAAAAGGGTTGACCCTGCTTCTATGGGCAGTGGCTAACATTCCTGTGGAAAATCTCAGTTGTAGGGTTTCCTCCTGAGAAGCATGAGGCTCTCAAACCCAAGCTGGACTCCCCTGAACAGAGTATCTGAGCTGGGGAGAGGTTGACACATGACATATAACTGAAAATCAGCAAGGATTCTGTCTGCCAGGGAGAGAAGGTAGTCCACTAGAGATACAGGCATCCTCTTAAAAGGCCAGTGCACAAGATCTTGTTTGCAGTCACTGACCCTGGACTCCAGAGGAGGGAAGACAGAACAGACTATAGTCTCATGAAGAGAGACTGGGGTTTGTGGCTCTGGGAGGAGAGGTGAAGGGATAGCCACCAGGATCCCTGTGCTGAGTTGCTCTCCAATACCATAGACACCATCTTACTTAGATAAAGCACTCTCCTCCATATGGCATCAGCCTAAAGGAAACCAGAAGCCCCACCTCTTGGACCCCTTCTCTCCAAGCTGTGGAACTTGCACCCTGCTGAGGAGTCAGTCGCCTGGGCCAGAGTGTAAAGGTCTGGGCAGACTCAGAGATGTCAGCAGCTGAGTCATGTGGCTTTGGGGCAGGAGCTATTACCCCCACTTTCCTGTGAACCTAACTGGTGCTTTCTCCTCCTCAGAGGTCCTCTAGCCCACACAGTGGGCTCCCAATGGCTCCACTCTCCCAAATCCTGGAGGCTCCACCCTCCTGAGATCTGGGCAGAATTCAGGATAGACTGATTTGTGTGGCTCTGGGCTGGGGGCCACTGCCCCAACTCTCCCAAGACTGATGGGTATATCACTGGAGATACACTAGCGCCACCTGCCCTGACGCTAGACATCCCTACCCTGCTGAGATCAGGCTCCCGGCAGAATCTGGGAAACACTGAGATATGTGATTCTAGGATGGGGGCATTTTACCTTGCACACCTGACTGGTGCAGAGCTCTCCCTTCACACGGCCAAATCTTGGTTTGGTTGGGCCTGATACACATTGCTGGCCTTACCCTGACATATCCCTGAGACCCCTGCCCCACCATAAAGATCTGCAGCCACTGGTGGGTGGAAGCTAGACTTAGTATGCCATGGGACTTTTGCTGAGTGGCCTTAGACCAAGCACGGGCAGAGTTTGAACCTGTATCAATCTGGTGCACTTAAACCACCCCTACCAGGTATCTCACTGAGAACCTACTTCATGCAACTCAACTACTGCCAGAGACTGTTTCAGTGGCTGAGCCTAAGAGGCAGCTGGTAAGCAGAAGCAGGAGAACGTGGATCTCAGGTGCCTTGGGACTTTAGCTGACCTTCCCCTTACCAGTGTTGGTAAAAGCCAATGTGGGAACCCTCATCAGTCAGTGTATTCTGGATGTTCAAGGTCACTCTGAGCATAGCAATCCTAACCAGGGTGTTGCCATACACGGTGCAAGGACAGCAGTTTCACTGTATGCCCTGCACAAGTGTGCCCTTTTATAACCCAAAAGATTGAGATCACTATTTGGCATAAAGCCTCTTTTGTCTAAGTGGGTATAAAGCATGTTACCTACCAGCCAGTAAGAGGCTTCTATCATGTGAGGCTGCTTAGGCTCACTGGCCTCTATATAGCTCCTATGTTGGATGCTGCATTGTGGGGAAGATGTGTTACTGACCAGCTAGTGATGACTGTTTTTGCTAGGACATCTCTTGTGTTTGCTACTATATTAGCAAGGACTGCTTTACTGGAATGCTTTGTCCAATAGCACCTTAGTAGCAATGGCTACTTGGGCTGCAATAAAAGCTCTCTTATATACCCACAACTTCTCATGTCTTCTCCATTTTATAATACACAGCATCTAAGGAGGCCCAGCCCTTGGCAGAGGGACCCAACAGTTGGCATCGTGGAGTAGGATTCAAGGAGTGAGTACTCCAGAATTATTGCAGTGAGCAGAGTCAAGGAGAACCTTATTCCCCAGCAGCCAGTCTTGGTGTGCAGCTTGGGCCTTCCCTCAAACATTCAGACCCGCCTAAGACAGCCACAAACTGTGGATCACATTGAAGCTATAAACAGATTACCCAGGGCCAGTCATAGGCAACATCTAACATTGGTCTGCACCAGAGTCCCATCCAAAAGACTCCAGAGCAGACACACTCAGCAGTCAGCTTCAGAGGACATTAGAACAGGATCCAATTAGTTTCATAAGGGACATATCCAAAAGGTGATCTGGGCAGGACCATAACCTGCTTAGGTGAGTTCTGCTTTGTGTGCTCAGCATCTGCACAGCAGCTTGTGCACTGTGGTTAAAACTAAACCTCACAGACAACTAGCCTATGTCAACACCATGCACAAACAGGCCAATAGCAATCAACACTCAACTACAATAGTAGGGCCAACGTAGCCCACACAAAGGACATTCTTGGAGAACCCAGCTCAGCTGTTCAAAGAGATGGGTCCCATTGGATCCCACAGGACACATACTACAGAAAGCCACACTACCAAGACTGGGGATAATAGTAGATCTACCTAATGCATAGAAACAAACAAAAAAGTGTAGCCAAAGTAAGGAGACAAATGAAAGAACAGAAGAAGTCTCCAGAAAAAAAGAACTAAATCAAATGGAGGCAAGTAATTTATCAGATATAGAGAAATAAAAAAGTTATAAGAATAAACATTTAGTGAGAACTACAGCAGCATGAAAAAGGACATAGAAACCATAAAAGAAAACAAGTCAGAAATGAAGAATGAATGTGGAAATACAGACTGGTATAGCCACTGTGGAGAACAGTATGGAGTTTCCTCAAAAAACTAAAAATTGAACTCCCATTTGACCCAGTGATCCTACTCCTAGGAATATATCCTAAGAAATTAGAAACACCAATCAGAAAGAATATATGCACTCCTATGTTCATAGCAGCACGATTTATAATAGCTAAGATTTGGAAATCTTAGCTATTAGATCTAAACAATGGAATACTACCCTCAGTAAAAAAGAAGGATGTCTTACCATTTGCAACAACATGGATGAAGATGGGAAACATGATCCTAAGTGAAATAAGCCAGGCAGAGAAAGATAAATATCACATGATCTCACTAATTTGTGAAATATAATGAACAACATAAACTGATGGGGGGAAAATTAGTTCCAGAGACAGAGGAACATCAATCAGAACGTCAAATCTCAGGGAAGGTAGAGGGCAGCAGGGGTAAGGGAGAGAAATCAACCAAAGGGATTATTTGCATGCATATGAGGCTAATCAATGGACACAGATAACAGGGGGGTGGAGTATGAGGGGGGGGTAATGGGAGAAGAATGACACACATGTAAAAAAAATAATAAAATAAATTGTGAAGTAACTAAAAAACACCCCCCCCCAAAAAAAAAAAAAGGAAAAAAAAAAAGAAATGAAGAATGCAATACCTGAAATGAAAAACACACTAGGTGGAATAAATAGTAGGCTGATAAAGAAGAGGATCAAATCATTTATTTGAAAGACAAGATAGAAAAAACACCCAATGAGAGCAACAACAACAAGAAAATTTAAAAATTAAGGATAGTTCAAATGACCTTTGGGATGACATGAAGTGTAATAACATCCATATCATAGGGCATAAGAAAGATAAAGAGAACCTATTTGAAAATATAATGACTGAAGACTTCCCTAACCTGGTGAAGGAAATGCACACAGTCCAGAAAGTGCAGAGTCCCAAACAAGATGGGCCTAAAGAAGCTTACACCAAGACACACCATAAATAAAATGCCAAAGGTTAAAGGGAAAGAGAGAATCTTAAAAGCAGCAAAAAAAAGACAGTTACCTACAAAGGAGCTCTCATAAGATTGTCAGCTGATTTCTCAACAGAAACATGTCAGGCTAGAAGGAATATTCAAAGTGATGAAAACCAAGGACCTATAACCAAAACTATTTTATCCAACAAGGCTATAATTTATAATGGAAGGAAAAAAAGAGCTTCCCAGAAATAAAAGAGCTAAAGAAATTTGTTACCAACTAAATTAATATTACAAGAAAAGCTAAAGGTCTGCTTTAAAAATAATAATAAGAAAAAACAAAAACAGAGGCCCATAGTTAAAAAAAATAAAATGTCAATAAATAAATATCTGTCAATAATAATTTAAAATATAAATTACTTAAATTTAAGCTCCAATCAAAAGACAGGGTAGCAGAATGGATAAGAAAACAAGGCCCCTATGTATATGCTATTTATAATTGACTTACTTCAGAGCAAAATATACACAGAGACTAAAAATAAAGGGAAGAAAAAAAGATATTTCATGTAAATGGAAAGAGAAAAAAGCTGTGGTAGCAATTCTTATATCTGACAAAATAAACTTAAAAACAAAAGTTATAGCCCAGCCAGTGTGTCTCAGTGACTGAGCATCAACCTATGAACCAGGAGGTCATGGTTCAATTCCCATTTAGGGCACATGCCTGAGTTACAGGGCATGTAAGAGGCAGCCAATCAATGGTTCTCTCTCATCATTGATGCCATTGGTGTTTCTCTTTCTCCCTTTTCCTTCCTCTCTGAAATTAATATATTATATCCCCATCAGGTTATAGTAAGAGACAAAGAAAGAGACCATATCATTATAAAGAGAACAATCCACCAAGCAGATATAAGACTTGTAAGCATTCATACACCCAACATAGTAACAAGGCTGTGGAGAAAATGTAACCCTACTATACTATTGACGGGAATACAGATTGGTGTAGCCACTGTAGAAAGCAGTATGAAGTTTCCTCAAAAGATAAAAATGGAACTGCATTATAACTGAAAATATTTCCAATGAAACTCAAAACACTAATTTACAAGAATATATGCATTCCGATATATGCAGTGTTATTTACAATAGCCAAGATTTTGAAACAGCCCAAGTGTCCATCAGTAAATGAGTAGATAAAAAGCAGTGGTACATTTACACAATGGAATTACTACTCATCGATAAAAAAGAAGGGGATCTTGTATTTTTGGACAGCATGGATGGACCTGAAGAGTATTATGCTAAGTGAAATAAGCCAGGCAGAGAAAGACAAATACCACAAAGCATTTCACTTATATGTGGCATCTAATGAACAAAATAAACTAAAAAAGAAAACATAAGTAGACCCATAGATAGAGAGAACAGACTGACAGATGTCAGGGGTTGGGGGATGAGGGCTGGGTGAAAAGGGAGAAGGGATTAAGCAAAATAGCAACTACAACAAAAACACTCAGACATAGACGATAGTATGGTGATTACAATAGGGAAAGGAGGCTGAGGGGAAGCTTAAAAGGTAAAGGGGAGTTAAATAGTGATGGAAAGAAATGTAATAAACACGCAATACAATATATAGATGATGTATTGTAGACTTGTACACCTGAAACATATAATTTAATTAACCAGTCACCCCAATAAATTCAATAAAATTTAAAAAAATAAAAAAATTAAAATTAAACAAAAAATACCTAAAACCCTCAATTTTTTGTTATTATATTAGGAATATAATAACTAGCAACACACTCAGATTAAATACAGTATGATTTTTGAAAATTTTAATGATTAAAAACATTTAAATATTACAAAAAGCAACACATGGTCTTAAAATGCAAATAAAATAAAGGGGAAATTAAAAATCTCTTGTCACTTCCTATTTTCCAAGTCTCAGATATTAAAAATTTTTAATTTATATCCTTCCAACCTTCCAATATACTTTTGCAAATATGCACTTACAAGCAAGCACTAGCACTTATATTTTTATCCACAATTATAAATACATATTGATCACATCAAGTAAAATGAAAAATAGAAGAGGGTTAGTATTTCTTCTCTTTTCTCCCTAATACCAAACAAAGTGTCTAGAACAACATAGATGTTAAATTGATCACCAGATGAACAAAAGACTCTAAAGTTAACAATATAGCTTAGTTCTCCATGTTAGCTTTGCTAGTTTTAATGGCAGTAGAGTATTCCATAATACAAATGTGTTATTGTAGTTCAAAATTTTTTCTATTGATGGATACTTAATTTTTTTTCTATTAAAATAATTGAGAAATAAACATTCTTATACATCAGATTTGTTCATGAGGGTAAATATTTATGTAGGACAGATTCCTGGAAATGGAATGTTTAGCTCATAGTCATTCTTGTTTAAAATTTTGATAGATATAAGTAAAATGGTTCTTCACCTTTTGAGGAGAAATCAGAGAACTAATTAACTATCTAATTAAAGTCAACGCACCTACTCCCAGTAAATTAGATAAATGTCCTAATTATTTCAGAGGTGTCTAGGCATAACTCCTATATGAACAACCCCTGCTTTCAAGTGTTACATTAACTACTGAGGTTGATTTTTTGTCATAAATAAGCTAGACTTTCAGTTGCAACATGATCTTCCAGCTTTCCTTCAGAACACAGATGGTCTTAAAAGAAGAATTTGTGTCATGGGAACCTTAAGCTCAGTTTACCCGATGTCAAAGAGAAATAGTTTGGTGCCAATGCTGTAGTATGGCCATAAGAACTCCCACACAAGTCACATTAAAATCCCAAGTTAAGCCATAATTTTCTTATTTCCTTCCTTAAATTTCCCTAACTCCTCTAGTGATATAATCAATTTTTTTTAAAGAAAAGGAAGACATACTAGTCTGTTTCCAGTTAGATTGCATCATATTGGATTAAGTAAGAACTTTAATTTTGCCCAGCCCAAACATGAATGTTGCACTGAATCATAAACAAGGAATTCCAAGTGAATTCAGTTACTAACAGCTAGGAGAACTGTTGGTCAATAGGCCCACAGAACCTGATCTCCCAGTGACCAATGGGGAATGCAGACCAGCCCACCAAGGGCAATTGGCTCAAAGCAATTACTGTTTTATAATTCTGAGTCAAAACAAGAACTTGTCAGGTGCCGGATACCATCATCAGTTACTCTTTCCACGTACACTCGCCAATTCTTCTGTTCTCTAAGTTATGTCATTTTTCTTAAAGGAACAAAGAAAAATTAGTTTAATTAGTCCTTTCCTAATTCCAGATAAAACAAGCTTGTGTTAGAGTAAGAGATGTATGTTTCAGCTGCCTTCAGGAGGAAAGATGCTTTTCATTAAAGGCCTGTGACCGTAACATTTAAAAACAAAAGTGGTCTTGGTGTACTCATTTATGAATGACAGAAGCCTTTTCTCATTTGCTTCTGAAAGAGGAACATTTGGATATTGCAGATAGCAGACTCTGACATCTTTACAGAGTGGAGTCCCTTGGCTGGGCTCATTTCCTGGCTCCTGTGTTTTCATAGCACAGAGTTGCAAAGACAGTGTCAAGCCAACACACTTAAAATTCTTGGTCTCTATCAAAACAAATCTGCCATTTCCTGCTAGTCTTTCAGTGAGGATCATTACAATCCTAAATTAGAACCTTATTAGAGAATAAAACCTACACCTGTCCTTAGATTGTTCCTAAAAGCTAACACTCTCCTATTTTATAGTAAATGTTATTGTATACAAACTTGAAATCAATAATTAATGTTATCTAGTAGAAATGTTACCAGATTTTCATTTTATGCTAAAAAGAAAATATAAATCCTCTCTCTGCTGTCTTTTAAGAAATCAAATTGAAATTCAAGTCAGGAGGAAACAGCTCAATACCAATAAAGTTTTAAATTGGGCCCTTGTTATGTAAAAAATGCAAAAATAGCATCAACATCATGTGGGAGCTGATTCTAACGGCAGAATGTTGAACCCTATCTGAGATCAACCCATTCTTGATAGAAATTTTTAGAATAATCGCAGGTAATGTGCAGACAATTAATGTTGAAGAAACACTGATCAGGCTGCCATTGTGAAGCTACCTAGAGATGCAAAATATATCATCCCTTAAAAAAATGTATCATCAGTGTGACTAATGCCAGCTCCCACGGGGATTAATGGTCCTCAAGATTACAACATTCCACCTTAATTCTCTGAACAGGACAGGTAGGGAAGAAATGTCCTTGAAGAAATCTGTAATCAAACTGTCAAATACACAACCAAGTTCTTTTATTTATTTTATTTTTTAACATATTTTAAAAAAATCTTTATTGTTTAAAGTATTACATATTTTCCCTTTTCCCCATTGGCTCTTTCTAGCCCACCCCCACCTCCTGTGCCACTGGGTTTTGCATATATGCATACAAGTTCTTTAAACAACCAAGTTATTCATAGCTGTGCTAAGATATGGGTGCCTAGACATTGATGCATAATGACCAAATGAGAAGAAGAATATGATGCAACTAAAACCAGAAGTTTTCATTAAATTTTTTTTTAAAAATTAAGGGCTCAAAATAATGATAAAAAAACAGGTTCACTTTATTTTCACTTTACACATTTATATTACTAATCTAATTTCCTTTTAATTAAAATTAATATTTAATAACTTTTATGAATTTAGTCCCAAAATAATAATACTAATTTTGTTGTTGTCTTTCTTTCTAAATAGAAGATCTGAAAAGTATTATTAAAACTTTATTCACATATTCAATAAATATCATTCAATATCAATTAACTATTTTAGGTATATGAGATATAATTAGCGGAAAAATAGTCTATTTTTATGGAGCTTACATTCTTTCATGCAAATATAGGAAATGAATAGATTAAAAAGGTAAATTGTGTGGTAGGTTGGAAATGGTAAATGTTATAAAAAGCAGTGTAGGGAGGGAGTAGAAAGTTGCAATTTTAAATAGGACTATCAATTGTGAAGGTAGCATTTGAGTAACATTTGAAGGAAGTGAGAAAAGTAGGAGAAAGTAAAGAAAGGCCCAATTCTTCTGGTCAGTGGATGATAAATGTCACCTACTTCCATGTATTTACTATTTTTCTACACTTAAGCTAAAGCAGCAGAGGAAAGTTTTATTTTCCTCACTTGAAATATGATCCATGATCCTTTGTGATAGCAATGGTAGAGAACCTCACTCTATAATTTTATCTATCACAAAGAGGCCCGATGCATGAAGACTTGTGCAGGAATGGGCCTTCCTTCCCCTGGCTGCTGACACTGCCTTTGCTCAGGCCCAGAGCTGCCTTTATGCCTTCCCACACTGCCCAGAGGCCTGGAGCAGCTGGGGCAGTGCAGAACTACTGCATTGTTGCCATGGTGATGATGCAAGCATTCCACCCCCAGCCACTAGGTGCCTGTGTATGCAAATTAACCCAGCATCTTTGTTGGGTTAATTTGCATATACACTCCTAATTGGCTATTGGGTATCACAAAGGTATGGTCAATTCATATATTTCTCTTTTATTAGTGTAGATTCTTTCTGGTGAACCATTTATTCAGCCGGGAGTAAATTCAGATTTTATTTTACAGTTGAATCTAATGCACAAAAGTGAGATTCTTATTTTAAATTTAATCACATATAGAAATTAAAAACGTGACAAGTACTTCATTATGTGTTTATAATATGTGAAGCTTTTCTAATCTAGGAAGGAGATAAGAAAGCACAGGGTGTAATGAGTCAACCTTGAGGTCAGAAAGCTGTGCTCATGAATTAGGCAAGAATTAAAGCCAAAGTCACAAGTTTTTACTAAACCACCTCTTCAATTTGTGCTTAATGCATTGTATTAGATACCTGTAACCTCTAATTTTAATGCAACTTTACTTATAGAATGGACTGCATAAATTTCTTACTACAGACTTCATACAGTATCAAGAAACAGAAAGATTCCACACAGGCAGCTAAATTATAATTTTAAGGCAACTCAATACTTAAACCAAATAAAACTTTAAGGAACTAAAATAATTTTATTTACAATAAATTTTTATCAATCTTTTTATGTGAAACCATCATCATATTCTATAGATATAATTATTTTCATTTATTTAATTCTTCCTTTGAGTTAGAGACAGAATTCTGTATTCCAAATATACAATTGAATTTCATCTCCATCTTAGAGATGAAACCTGAGGCCTAGAGGGATTAAGTATGATCTGTGTCCTTAAATTCCACAAAGTATGGTGTATCTTAGCTGCTTGTTCAGAGCCCTAGAAACTTTTAAGGAAAATTTTCTGAGGAATGTCTAACCTTTTTAAGGAACTATTTAAAGTGCACAGTGCAAGGAAGTTAAGAAGTAGTAGCCCATCAGAACATGGTAAATCAAAGGGATGGGTTACAAGTGACTATCTTGGACCATGAGAGCTGAGAAGCCAGGACAATAGCAATATTGATTCTAGAAAGAGGTTTCAGAAAACAACCATATTGCATATTAATACAGATCTGCCATTTCTGCCTGCCAAGCTCCATCAAAGAAGCTGAACTCTTTGGGTAACATCTATACTAATAAAAGGGTAATATGCTAATTAATTGGGATATCTTCTGGACATCTTCTGGATGTCCTTCCAGACAAAGCCATGGTGATTGGGGCTGAGGCAGAGGCAGGCTGGCAGGGGAGAGTACTTAGGAGGTGATCAGGCCAGCAGGCAGAGGCAGTTAGGGGCAATCAGGCCAGCAGGATAGCATTTAGGGGCATTAGACTGGTAGGTAGAGGTGGTTAGGGGTGATCAGGCAGGCAGGCAGTCAGGTGAGCAGTTAGGAGCCAGCAGTCCCGGATTGTGAAAGGGATGTCTGACTGCCAGTTTAGGCCTGATCCTGGCAGTCGGACATCTCTCAAGGGGTCCCAGGTCTCAGATTGGAGAAGGTGCAGGCCGGGCTGTGGGACCCTCCTCCCCTATGCGCAAATTTTGTGCACCGGGCCTCTAATATCTATATAAATCCATTCTTGCTGGGAGGTGGGGTAAAAAATTCCTCTCTCAGGGTCTAAAATGAATATTTTTAAAAATATAAATATTTATTGAATTTTTATAGAGAGGAAGGGAGAGGGATAAAGAGTTAGAAACATTGATGAGAAAGAAACATCTATCAATTGCCTTCTGCACACCCACTACTTGGGATGTGCCCTCAATCAAGGTATATGCCCTTGACTAAAATTGAACCTGGGACCCTCCAGTCCGCAGGCCGACACTCTATCCACTGAGCCAAACTGGTTAGGGCTGAAATGAATCTTAATGCCCCTGGTCATCATAAGCAGCTGGCAAACAGATGAAAAGGGAGACTAAAAAATAAAACCACAGTGTCTAGCTGTAAGTACAATAAGCTATTGATAACAGAGGACCTGAATCATCAAGAATGCATTTAAGGAACCAGAGATGTGTGTGGCATATGAGAAAGCTTTGCATTTAAAATTGTTAAACTGAAAGTCTAGGCACTTGATCTGGCAAATTATCTGAGCCTTCTTGGAGAATGCATTTCATGTGGAATTCTCATTTCCTGATAACCCTGGATAGACCAGGCATAGCTGTGATAATGTACATCTCTGTGCATTATAATGAAGCTGCCATGGTAACTCTAAAAGTCACTTTAAAATTGTGCAATTTCAAAAGTTCATTTCTTACAAAAAAGATTAGCACAGCTGTAACACTCATGATAATCTAATGAGACTTGAAAAGAACACTCAGGCAAAAAAAATTATAAATAGACTGCTCAGATTTCACAATTGCACAGTTCTTCTGAGAATGACGTGATCTATCCATGACTTCCCTAACCGATGAAACAAGGGGGACATTAGGTCAGAAACTTAATTAAATTTTGATATGTACAACCCAGCAGTAGAAGTCATTCAGCTCTACTTAGCTCAGGATTCTTGCTAAGTAAATCACAGAAGCACTTGCGTAGACAATTTTATGTACTTGTCATTTTCTTAATTTAAGGAGTAAGGTATAATAAATGTTCCTAGTATTAGTTATTTAGGAAAGGTTGACCTCACCTTTTATGACGAGTCACAGAAATTCAGATGGAAAAGGAAACAAAGATGACACATGGGAATTGGGTATATTTCCCAAGTAAAACCCTCTATTCTGAGCCTCATTCACCTCCAGCTTTTGAGAGGAAAAGGGCATAAATCAATGCCCAAGTTCTCTGCACCTTGTTATGGAAAATGTTTATCTTTTTCCTAAAGGAAATTGTAATTTTTTAAAGTTAATTGTTTTTTGGGAGACTAAGTCCGGTGTGACTGATATGGAGAGATGGCATGCTGAAGAAGTCCTTGCTATCTCAAGTACCTCGTGAGAGCCAGAAGTAGCATATGCTCCCAGAGGCACAGTCTGATGACTCCATGAAGTGGCATTTTTAATTGGAATGCATTTTTCAGCAGTTTTCTAGAAGACTAACAGTTTGGGATTGAGGCCCTAGCTACAGATTCAAATAAGTCAAATTTAGTTAATCTTTGTTAAATTAGGTTTTTTTTTAATGACCATCTGCTAATAAAAAAAAGGATCTTTTATCTACATGTAGCATTCCACATTGTTCAGAAAACTGTTCTACAAAGTTTAGGTAGTTATTACATTTACAATTGCCTTCTAAAGAAACTAAGCTACATGGTTCAGGAGTCACAGACTTCCACTCCCCCACTTAGCCTTGCTTTCCAAAACACCGAACAGTGATTTCATCATCAATGTCACCATTTTAAAGAAAAGGACAATGGAATTGTTAGGTTGATATCACCATCAATCTAACACCCCCCCCACACACACACACACATAATTCTTGCTATAGTCAGTTGAACTAATTGTTTGACATTGTGTGGAAAAACAAATAGAAATATGTTGTCATCTGTTTTGACTTCTTGTCAAACCAGCCTTGCCATCAAAATATTATTTTGGCTCTCTTAACAATTTTGAGACATGTTGGTGGCAGTGGAATCAGAGAGAGGTGGACAAGTTTCCTTGAAGCTGAATTATGTTGCACATAATGGAAAAGAAGTTGAAAATCAAATTAGGTCAGTCAGCCTGTTTGAAAGGCTTACAGGCATATTTGCTTGTCAAAGGACCAAGAAATGCTAACTCAGACTTCTGGGTTCTGCCCTGACAGTTGGGGCAGGGTTCATTCTATTTCACACATATACAATTGGATATGTTTGTGGGCATCATGCTAGTTTCTTGGGTTTGCTTCATGAATCCCACAACCTGAACACTGAGTGGCTGGAAAGTTTTGTTTAGCAGGTGAGAGCAAGAGTCAGTGAAGTCAGAGTCCCCACCATTTGTATGCCCCCTTGATCCATAATCTGATACTGGTTGGAGACATTCCACCCACTAAGATTTTATAATTAATGACAATACCTGGCTCTAGATTGTGTGTTAAGCATTGGGCCACAGGAGTGAGAGAGACATGCTTCCTACCTTTTGGGGAGCTCACCTGTAAGTGAACAGATCACTGTGACAGTAGTAGAAATGGACTCCCTTTCCACTCAGCTATTCATATTCAACCATCACTGGGTGCCTCACTTTCCATTCCATCTAACACTTTTCCAATTTCCTACTTATTTACCTTCAACAAAACCATTACTTCCTCAATTTTATCAAGAGTTCTTATAGCTTATTTTATCCACTAAAAAAATATACATGCAAAATCATGGATTTCCTCAACTTTTGTCTCATCTTCCTCAAATTTTATATTTTAAACTCTTTCCTCAGTCCCTTTCCTTTGATCCTATCCTTGCTCCTTGCAGGATTATTACTAATTTTTCAAGTTTTCTCCCTCATGCGTATGCTCCAGACTACTTGGAATCCATGGGTACAAATGACTGTTTCATACCCCAGTGCCTCTCTGAACTTTCCTACCAAGCCTAGAACATTCTTTCACATTTGACCTGAAGGAGTACTTTTAATTAAATCATACAACCCATATCCTTCTTCCTTCTACACCCTGTTACTCTTATATTTCCTTTCTTGTATCTTTGGTTTCTCTTCTCCACTGAGTCTTAGCCTTCAAATTGGTGAAATTCATCCCCATGAAAAAAAAATGGGGAAAAAAATAAATGCTTTTCTTTATTGTTACTCACTCATCAACTTACTATGATTTGCTTTCCCATCCATATGTGGGAGACTTTGAACTGTGGGACTCTTAGCTCCACTTTTTTAAAAAGCATATTACTTAAATATTTTATTATTAAATGAATATACAAATTTTTGGAAAAAGCTTGAGTTATAAGAAGAGAGATAAACACCATTCATAATTCCACCATCCAAAGAAAAATACTAAGGCGATATACTATTGGCCTACATAAGTAGCTTCCAGAGTTAGACTCAATTTTCAGGTATATGACATTGGCCAAGTGACTTCACCTCTCTGTGCCTTCATTATATTTTGTGCAGCATATATATCATCAGACCTTCAGATAATTGATGTGAAAATCAATGCACTTACTAATAAGTTGAACTAGTTAATAAAGTCACTTATTAATAAGGTGAACTAGTAAATAAAGCAATAAATTTTAGTCCTTTCATAGTTGATGTATATATTAGTCTTTTCTTTGCACATATACTTAACTAGATTTTTATTTGGGATCTTGCTATACAAATTGTTTAATAACTTGCTTTCTCACTTAACAGTATTGTGTTTCTCTGCTTTTTCAGTCTTTACTTACTCTTTATTTATTGCGGCATGGTGTGGGCATGGATGTAAATTCAGACATTTGGTCAAAGACAGACAATGATCTCTAATGATGCTCTGAGTTTATCCCCAGTTCTCATCCTTGCTGAAGTTTTTAATCCTGCGGACATTCCCTTATTGACACTCCTTTCTTAACTCCACTGACACTATTGTCTTATTGTTCTTAGTCTCCTATGAAATGTGTGCCTTCTGCTGTGAAACTGCTTCACACTGTTGGCTCTTCTCCAGACATCAAAGGCTTATTTCCTACTTCATGCTCTGTTTATTGCCTTACATACATCACATGCCCTACAAAGGTAAGATTTTCAAAACTGATCTTATTTTTTTTTTAAAAAATCATCCCATTGTTTATCCAATCAAAGTTAATGGCATGACCACCTAACCAGCCATCTAAGTCATTTTAAACTCTTTCATTTCCCTTGAGGGTAGTCTCATTCAAACAGTTCACTTTGGGTAAAACTTATCTATATCATCCACACTTCAGAATACACATCTCAAATCTGTTCTTACTCACATGGTTCCTATCTCAACCACTGATACAGAAATCCCCCTGGTTTCCCCAGCCAGAAATATTGGAGTTGCCCTGATTCCTAACGTCACTTCTTTGGCCAACCATGACTTCCTGTCACTGTGACCTCCTTCCTGCCTACCTCTTTATCTCATCGGCCCTGCTTTCTCTCAGTGACCTCACTTGCCTGCCTGTGTTATTGCAATGGTCTATGGTAGTAGATGGAATATTATTTTACAAAAATGCATGTCCACCTTAAACTTCAGGATTTTCCTTTATCAAGAAATGTGTCTTTGCAAATGTACTTGAGTTAAAATGAGGTGATTCTACTGGATTAGGGTGAATATCCAATAAGAGACAGAAAAAGACACACAAAGATGCAAACAGGGAAGAAGTGCATGTGAAAATGGAGGCAGAGATGGGAACAATGCTGCCACAAGTAAAAAAATGCCACGGGCCACCAGAAGCTGGAAGAAGCAAGAAAGGACCCTGACCTATAGACTCTGGAGGGAGTGTGGCCCTGTTGACACCTTGATTAATTTTCTTAAGCCATAAAGTTTATGGTAATTTGTTAGGGCAGTTCTAAGAAATTAATAGAACGCCCCTCACTAGTTTTCACTCTACTTCTGCCAGAACTATCAAGCCATACTATGTTTCTGATTAATGTCTTTCAATAAAATACAAACAAGCCTGGTTTCTCTTCCTCTGCTTGTGCTCCTGACCACCTGTAATCCCTGAGCACCAGCTCTGCTCACATCTAAGTGCCTTTCTGAATTGTTCCTCCCTGCTTGGAATTTTCTTACCAGCCTCTCTTCCTCATGCTGTTAGTCATCTATCACGGCCTAGTTCAGGGATCATCTCCTCTGTGTGGCCCTTCTTGAGTCTCCTCTGTCAAGGCCATATTTTGCATTTTATTGTGTTATTATAATTACTATACACTGTAACTATCTGTTTATATTTCTTATTCATCTTTACAGTCTTTTCTTTGGCAGATGGCCAATTACATAGTAAGTACTCAACATATGTTTGTTGAGTGAAAAAACTCCTTCTCCTTTATAAATTATACATAATTAAATATATATTCATTTTAATTTAGAAAAAAAACATTTTTTTGTTTTTTTTTTAGTTTTTTAGTTTTTCTTCACAATTTGCTCCACAATCTTGCTTTTTTAGGTTTAGGAGTTAAAACACTGCTCATGAATGGGTTTCCTGCCTCCAGTGACCTATATTTCTCCTTTGCCATTAATAAAATCTTTTGGAAGTGCATCAGTGATCATGTAGTTTTCTCAGTTGGAAACTTCAACAATTTTCCATTAGCTTCAAGATAAAGCCCAAACATTTTACTAGGACTTATAAAGTTGTTCCAATATCTCTCTATCATAAATGATTTCTCTGGATTTCCCATAAATCCTTAAACTCTTATCTATGTTTGTGTTTTCATATATTTGTTCTTCAACTTACTGTTCCCACTGAAGTCCTCCTTTTCCTCATTGGTGCTCAAGCATTGCTTCCTCTTTAAAATTCTTCTTAGCCCCTAAAATGGGCATGAGTTGAATCTTTATTCTTTTTCTTATCTTCCTGAAGAACTCTATTACAACCGCTTCATTTAAATTAGTACAATGTAGCATAGTTGATGGTATCTCTCTCTCTCTCTCTCTCTCTCTCTCTCTCTCTCTCTCTCTCTCTCTCTCGTATCCCACCCAGATTACAAGAACCTTGAACTTTGGGACTTTATTCATAGCCCTGATGTCTAGTATTACATCTCATAAGAAACAAGTTTCTCAGTAGTGTTGCTTCACAGTTAATGAACTATTCTTTCCATATTAAAGAATTCTCTAATTAATTTTCACATATATATATATATATATATATATATACACACACACAAACCTATATACAGTTCATTTGTGATGTTTAATTTATTTTTTAATATATTTTATTGATTTTTTACAGAGAGGAAGAGAGAGGGATAGAGAGTTATAAACATTGATAAGGGAGAATCATTGATCAACTGCCTCTTGCACATCCCCTACTGGGGATGTTCCCCTCAACCAAGATATGTGCCCTTGAACAGGAATCGAACCTGGGACCTTTCAGTCCACAGGCCGAAGCTCTATCCACTGAGCCAAACTGGTTTCAACTGTGATGGTTAATTTTATGTGTCACCTTAGCAAGACCACAATATTCAGATACTTGTTCAAAATTATTGTAGATGCCTTGGTGAAGATATTTTAAAATGAGATTAATATTTAAATCAGTTAACTTTTAGTAAATCAGGTTATCCTATATAATAAAAGGTTTAATATGCAAATTGTTCCCTCGAGAGTTGGACTGATGGAGAGTTTGACTACTCACTATGATGTGTGCTGACCACCAGGGGGCTGTGCTGAACAAAGAAGGATCTGGCCAGCAGTTGGCAGCTGGTAGCCAGGGAAAGGAAGGCTCTGATAGGCCCTGATCACCAGCCAGGCCTTGGGACCCTACATGTGCATAAATTTCATGCATCCAATCAGGGAAAGTCTTAGCAGAAAAAGATTGTCCCTGAGGAAGAGGAAATTCTACCAGGATACAGCTTTTGGACACACACTGCAACTCTTCCCTGAACCCTTAGTCTGCTGGCATACTCTGAAGATTTTGGACTTGCCAGCCTCCACAAGTTTATGAGCCAATTCCTTAAAATAAATATTTCTTTATGTACGCAATTCCTATTGGTTCTATTTCTCTGGAGAACCCTGACAAAAACATTAGTCAGTATATACTTCTCACCTAAAACATTTCTTTGGTTCTCTCCACACACGTTTCTAAAACAGAATAACACACACACACAAAAAAAGTTACAAATAAAAGTCAGGAGCTTAGATTTTGAAATATTTATGAAGGCATATGTGTGTCTCAGCAGCCCTGGAGTCACCCTGAGTCTGAGTTTAAATTCTGGCTCTAGCAGCTAGGTGACTATGGTCAAGCTACTGAGCCTCTTGGCTTTCTGTGATTTTGTTTTAGAATGAAGTTAACCTATAGACTTTATATGATTACTGTTGTGAGAAAGACATTAATAAAAACGTGTAATGTGCCTAAAATAGAGCCTGGCACATAGTACTTGCTGAAGGGATGTTCACTGTTATGGTTGTGAAGCCTCTTCTGTTTGCTTAATTTCCTCAGTTCACTCACTTCCTCTTGATAATTTACTACTGAGGGGGAAAAAATAAGGATTATGTTTGTCTTCAGTTCTTGCAGCGTAAAAATGGACA
The DNA here is from genome assembly GCA_963924515.1 of Vespertilio murinus. NCBI lineage: Eukaryota > Metazoa > Chordata > Mammalia > Chiroptera > Vespertilionidae > Vespertilio > Vespertilio murinus. The sequence continues at coordinate 114,117,480 of OZ004707.1, forward strand.
CACAATAATGTATTCACTACTATCAAATGCAACTCTTACTTCTCTTGGACGGCTTATGCTGCTTGATGTAGTGATATGATACATGTATTGCCAGGGTGATTTTTTCTTCCTTTGCTTATTGTTTAAACAAAACTGTCTGCTTTGATTTTAGGATAAAATAAATATGGAAAGTTCAAATATACTGGTAAAATATATTTTCATTTACTAAAGCTATAATCAAGACAGATGCATTAATTAAGTTATTACTTAAGGGACTAAAAATATTTTTGAGTATGCTAACTATTTATCCCTGCCAAGGGGTTGTTAAAATTCTGTGTTGAGGTATAACACATGCAAATGCATACACAATTAGAGCCAAATCTCGGCTTTCTTACTTAGGAAAGAAACCAGTAATTCAAGAAAATAAATCTCAAATAATTTTTTGAGGGGGTCTGGAATTGTACCACATATTTTAGGGGAGAATGAGTGGATTTATTTGTATACATGTACTAGTATGCTTTAACCCTTCATCAAAAACAAGACTAAATTTAATCCTTATTTTTCAGCACATTCCTGCTTATTACTTAAGAAGGTAGTTCAGAATAAGATGAAATTATGTTTTAGATAGTAGATAAGAGGAGTCAACCAGTGTTAGAGCTATTGATAATATTCTTAACAGCATTAGCATGTGGAATTGAGATAATGTATGTAAAGTGTCTGGCAAAATGCTTGACCCAGTCCTAACTGGTTTGGATCAGTGGATAGAGCATTAGCTTGAAACTGAAAGGTCCCAGGTTTGATTCCAGTCAAGGGCATATACATTGGTTGCTGGCACATCCCCAGTAGGAGGTGTGCAGGAGGCAGCTAATCAATGTTTCTCTCTCATTCATGTTTCTAACCCTCTATCCCTCTCCCCTCCTCTTTGTAAAAAAATCAATAAAATATATATTTTTAAAAAAGAATTAAAGCTTATGAAGACATAATTTAAAAAAATGCTTGACCAATAGTAGGCCGTCAAGAAATGGCAGAATATGCCCAGCTGGTGTTGCTCAGTAGTTGAGTGTCGACCTATGAACTAGAAGTTGGATTCCAGTTCAGGGCACATGCCCAGGTTTTGGGCTCAATCACCAATAAGGGTAGGCAAGAGGCAGCCAATGACTCCTATCATTGATGTTTCTATCTCTCTCCCTCTCCCTTCCTATCTGAAATCAATAGAAAAATATTTTTAAAAATAAGATAATGTTGTCAATGAGGAAAAAAGAAATCTGTGTGTGTGTGTGTGTGTGTGTGTGTGTGTGTGTGTGTGTGTGTGTTTCAAATAGGAATCCCATAAGACATTGCTTTTGCCTCATTACTTCCTGTTTTTCACTGATGGTATTGAATTCCTCTTGCTCTTTCTTGATATGGCATCATTTCCCTAAGGTATATTCTAGTGTTGAAAGAAAACATTCTCCCCCCATTTTGAGTATGTGAAGGATTAATGATGGAGATACTTTCCATCTTCTCTCACATAATTCCCTCTGTAGATCATTACTAATAATTTGGCAATCAAATGTACTTGAAAGATGTAGATGAAACAGTCTTCATTCTTTTTATCATTGGCAAAATAATTTCTGAATTACAAGCATATCAAGAAACATAAACACACTTGATTTAAATATATTGGTAAGTATATAAAGGGCATATAAGCATAAATACTAAAATAAATATAAAGCTATATAAACTAGAAGGGTCCAAATTCCTGAAGTCATTTCAGTCATCGCCTGTCTTCCAATCAGGCTTCATTAAATCATTACAGATTGATGAGTGTTTATCTCTTTCCTGCAAATTTTCAGGAAGAAAGATGCCTCATTTAAGGGGTAACCATTACCTATATATGCACATATATGCTCACTTGCTATTTAAGAAAATTCAAATTAAGTTATAAGTCGATGTGACCTTGTATTAAATATTTGCTTCTTTTTTGATTTATCATAGCACAACCCCACTATAGTCCTGTGAAATCAGAATTGTTATCCACATTTTGTAGGGAAAAAAATGAGGCACAGCCTTGCCTATATCCACAAAGATTTAAAACCAAACAACAACAAAAAGGGTTTTACTTTTTCTTTTATTTGATGCCATGGTTCTTCTGTCAATTTAAGTTATTTTTAAGTATAAATTATTTCTTATAAAACTATTATGAACAAAGGAAAAACCTCACACGGCGTAATTTTTTTTCTTATACCTTACCTTTTTCATCAAAAAACTTATTTTATTTATTTATTATTATTTTTTTAAGAACTGGTGGCCTGGCCAGTGTGGCTCAGTTTGTTGGAGCATTGATCTAAGGGCAGAGGATTCAATTCCAGGTCAGGTCACAAACCCATACCCAGTCCCTTCATATGCAGGAGACAACTAATCAAGGTCTCTCTCTCTCTCTCTCTCTCTCTCTCTCTCTCTCTCTCTCTCTCTCCACTCTCTCCTCTCTCTTTTCCCTCTCTTTCCCTCCCTTCCTTCCACTCTCTCTAAAAATCAGTGGAAAAATATTTTCAGGTGAGGATTAACAAACAACAACAAAAATAAATCAATAAAACATATCCTCAGATTAGGATTAAAAAACAAAACAAAACTGGTTATAACCCACCAATGCAACATGGTAGCAGATATAGATTAATTTAGGCTTTCATTGTCAGCATGTCTGTATGTAAAAATCGGGTTGGGCCGAAACAGGTTTGGCTCAGTGGATAGAGCTTTGGCCTGTGGACTGAAAGGTCCCAGGTTCGATTCTGGTCAAGGGCATGTACCTTGGTTGCAGGCACATCCCCGGTAGGGGGTGTGCAGGAGGCAGCTGGTTGGTGTTTCTAACTCTCTATCCCTCTCTCTTCCTCTCTGTAAAAAGTCAATAAAATATTTTTTAAAAACCGGGTTGGTTTGAAATCTCGGCTTTTGGGTATTTATTTGGGTATTTATTTATTAAGCCTGCTAACTACTGTAGATTTATCTGCTGAATTTCACAGCTTTCAGCAGACTTGATAAAACAGACTCACAAAGCCTTTGACATTGAGACCACTAGATCCTGAGGTAGCAGTCTGATATCCAGGGTCAGCTTAGCCTGGCTGCTCTCAGAGCCTACAATGAGAAACATTCCTTGGTTGTCCCATCAAGCCCTTCTTATAAATGACCTAGGTCATACCTTTAATTGAATTCTTCATCCTTTATGTCCCTGCCTTTTATCTTTACCCTGAGTCTACCCCAACTTTTCTGTCTTTTTTTTCTGACCTAATACTAGTACGCCGGGGTCTGAAATGGCATACTTTTATCAAGCCCATATCCCTCTGACTGATAAGCAGAATCCTATTTTGTGTCTTAATGTCCACTTTTCAACCAGGCCCTTCCCCTAATCTCTCTTAAGCCCCAATTTCTCCTTCAGCAAAAGGAGTTTCTCTTCATGTGTTCAACAGATGCTCTTTCGCAATGCCAGCTTTTCAGAGTCCCGAAAAATGCTCTATTGTGGAGCCTAGCGTACATGCTTGAATATACAAACACAGCAATGCTTCTTTTCTTTATTGACTTGCACTGAAATCTGTGCCTCTATTAAATAAAACATTCGCCATCCCAGATTTAGGCCGCCCATGTGCTGAGACATTTGTGTCTCCTTAAAAGCATCAGAAGTTCCCAAGCTTGCCTCCAACAGTGTTTTAACAGATAAATGCTGCCAAAACCCGATCAAACACTTTCCAAATCTTCTCGACATCATTATTGATGACAGATGGTTAGCCTGCACATTTCACCAAACTGTAGGGCAGCATTAGAAATAACATTGCCTTTATATGAGTATGTAGGAGGACAGCATATGTAATTCCTGTTCAACTCTTGACCCAGGCAAGAACATAAACATTTAGAAGAGTTCCAAAATACCAGAAGAGCTATAATTGCACATGGATTTATGTGAACTGTTTACTTACTGGTCCCTTAGCTGAAGGGGAATTATTTATTTGTTTTTCTTTTCATAGGAATCATAAGTGTCAGTCTACTATATTTATAATGTCCATTCTCAAAGGTTACCAAGAAAGGCAGCTAATTTTCCATGAGTGAAAATGCTCTGAAAATAGATGTACTCAGTGCTTGAAAAAGCAATTCCTCAGAAGTCTGTTGTTGTTTCCAGTGAGAATTTTTTTAACCAGAAATAAAATAATATGTTGTGTTTCCTAATTACTGTTTGGATCTCTTTGAAAGTTAGTCCTTGATCTGTAAGTATTGAAAAGGCAATTAATATTGCACAAAACATGTTTTTAGTGTAGCTACTTATGTAAAAAATTTAAAATTTGTATGGCACTTATAAATTGGAGTAAGACTTTCAGCACTAAAATATGCTATTGTGATATATATCTTCCCATGATGCATGGAATAACTTTCCTGTTAGTAGCTTCCTAAGTACTTCCAAACATTATCTTCCTGGATGACAAACTCCCTGAAGGCAATGATTATGTCTGTCCTGTCCGCTTTTGTATTCCCATTGACAAGCATAGAATCTGTTGCCATAATAGATGTCAGCAAATGTGTGAAGACTCTGGATGAATATCTAGATGGATGGATTTATCTAGTTCTTAAGCATATCCCAATGTTCAGCTTTCTTAAAGAACCACATAGGGAAAGTTGCACACATTATGGGTAAAAGTATGGCTTTAGCTCTGATTATAGTTATCAGCTTTAAAAAAAGTGGAAGGTCTTAAAAATCTAGTGCCTCAGTTTTCTCATGTTTAAAATGAGAGTAGTGATATTTTCTACAACATAAAAATATAGAGGTAGTAGTGTGATGTTGCTAAGAACTTTGAGTCTGGGATAGATTTTATGTATTTGAATCCATGTTCCACATGTAATAGCTATGTGACCTTGCTCAAGGTTTTTGTGGGAATCTGGTAAGTTGATACTCATAAAGCTATAGTATTTAGAACTTAGTAAACACTTAAAACAAATGCTTATTATTTTCATTCTATAACACAATTTTTTCTTTCTTGAACCACATGGTGTTTGTTTGTTTTTGTTTTAAAAATATCATTAGTGCCGAAACCGGTTTGACTCAGTGGATAGAGCGTCGGCCTGAGGACTGAAATGTCCCAGTTTGATTCTGGTCATGTACCTTGGTTGCGGGCGGATCCCCAGTGGAGGGGAGCGGGTTGTGCAGGAGGCAGCTGATAGATGATTCTCTCTCATTGGTGTTTCTAACTCTCTAGCCCTCTCTCTTCCTCTCTGTAAAAAAATCAATAAAATATATTTAAAAATATATCAGTAATTTTCATTTAAGAGCTGTAAAATATGAGTTCATTAGCTAAGTGGCAAATCTTATGTAATAAAAGCCTAATATGCTAAACGTCCAGTTGTCTGGTCATCCGTTAACCAATCAAAGCATAATATGTTAATGACCTGCTAAGGCCACTCAACCTCTTGCTATGAAATGCACTGACCATCAGAGGGCAGACAGTCACCTGGTTGACCAGTCACTGATGCTCTGACTGGTAGGTTAGCATGCTTTTGGGGTCTGGATGGTTGGGATTGAGTGAGATGGGTTGGACATGCCCTGGAGCCCTCCAGTGGCCTCCCTGGCTGGCCAACCTCCCATGTTCCTCCCCATCTCCAATCATGCAACATTGGGGCCTTTTGGCCTGGCCTGTGCCCTTGCAATCCAGGACCCCTCAGGGGATGTCAGAGAGTTGGTTTTGGCCCGATCCCACAGGCAAGGCTAAGGGACCCCACTGCTGTATGAATTTATGCACCGGGCCTCTACTGACAAATAAAAGCACTTTAGGGCTAGAAGTGGTGATGGAAAAATAACCCTTCCATGTAATAGGACTTTACAGAAAAAGGTTATTTCCTCTATTCATCCATCCATCTGCTTCACTCAGTTCATTTATTCAGCAATGTGCACTGAGCTCTGGCTTTATGACAGGCACTGCTCAAGGTGCAGCAACTACAGAAAGCAGTTAGCAAATAAACGAGGGTCATGCTTCAAGAGTGCTCAGAACAATGTATGCTTTGTATATTATTTGAGTGTGTACAGAAAACAATGATAAGCAAAATAAGTACATAAACAGTTGATTAAATTCATTTGGTAATATATGGTAAAAAGGAAATAGCTCAGAGAGAATTTTAAGTTTGGTGCTACAATTTTCCCAGAGTAGGCAGGGGATCTTCAATGATATGGTGAATTTACAATAAAGATCTAACGATGAGGGAGACAATTATGCTAGTGTCTTTGGAAAGGACAGCCTGACAGAACTGAGAAGTATTTGGAGCAACCCTGATGAGGAGCACTAAATAGTCAGTATATTACAATAGCATAAGGGAGGACAGTTTGCAAGCAAGCTCCCCAGGGGGAGAGTAGTAGCAGAAGTCAGAGAGATAGACAAGAAAGAGTAAACTGGATTGTGTGGGGCCCTATAGGTCAATGGAATGATTTTGCTTTCATTTGTAAATCTGAAGGTTTTAAACAGGGGATGAAATAGTGTGATCAATGCTTTAACGGGATTATTTTAGCTTCTGTTTTGAGAATATACAATAGGGAGGACAAAGGTATAAATAAAGTTAGGACACTTTTGCAGTAATTTAATTAAGAGATGTTCTATTCCTGGACCAAGGTGTTACAATGAATATTGTCAAAAGTGGCCAAATCTGAAAAAAAATTATATATATATATATATATATATATATATATATATATATATATATAATCTGGAGCTCCTGGAAAGACAGAGAGTTGCCATTAACCATTGGGAAGGCTGAAGGAGGACTCTTGGAGTAGTGGGAACACTGAGTAGGCAACTGAATCTACATATCTGAAGTTCAAAGCAGAAGCCTGGATGGGAGATTCACAATTGCAAGTCATCACTGTACTGAGAACTTGAAAAAGTACCATAAAAATAGTTTTAAAAACTATTTTGCATAAAAATTCAATTAGCAAAATATAATTGTTAGTGACAAATTGGAAAACTCTTCAACTTATAACACAAAAGTAAAAATCTCAAATATATAGTTTTATAAAAATGAGGAGAAAAATACTAATACCCGACAACTCAACAAAAATAATTCAAGTAGCTCCAAATGTATGAGCAGGATGCTAAAACTCCCTCACAATGACAGATTTGCAAGTCAAAACCACAGTGAGATAATATCAAGTACTTTGGCCATAAATGTTTGGGCAAGGATCTGGGGAGAGAGGCACTTATGTTTATTGGTGGTGAAAATGAAAAATGTGGTTCTGAGAGAATATCAAAATAACTAGTAAAATATATCTTTATTCTTTTATCTAGCATTTTTTCTAGAAATCTACCTGAGACCCTTTTGCAAAAATACAAATGATGTATGTATAAGGATATTGATTCTGACAATATTTAAGATAACAAAAGCCTAGAGACAGCCTATATGTTCATCTGCAGTGAATGGATTCAATAAATTATAATATGTTTACACAATACAGTATCAAATCTCTGTAAAATGTAGCAAGGATGATCTCTGTTTACTCACAGGAGGTGACTCTGGAGCAGATAGCTAAGTTATAAAAAAGAAAAAAGAAAATTCATTCTTTCCTTGCTCCCTTATAAGCAAGGAGAGAAAAGAAAGGGTGCAAGAAATAGGATGGAAGTAAACCTTTTCTAATATACACTGTATTATGTTTTTATTTTGAAATCATATAATGTTTAAAAAAATAAATAAAATTTTAAAATCATTAAAAATGAATACAAATTAAACAAATGATTTTAATTTTATATAGTGTGTAGAATGACCATACAGAAAATAAAATGATTATTTCATGTGATTTTAATTGCAATATTTTTACTGTATAACCCTAATGAAATTATTCTGAAAAGAAACACCTATTTTTAAAATATTTGACCAAATTCAGTAGACTTCTTCTCTTTAATTCTAATGTTAATTTGAATACTTTGATAGTTTTGAAAAAAATCAATATTTTTGTACATGAGAAAATTATATAAGAAAAGAAATTAATATAAAACCTGTAATTTCAAATGTGGTCTGGAAAACACTATGAAATCATTATTAATCCTCATTTTTTGAATATATATGCACTGAGTGGCCAGATTATTATGATCTCTGAATGCATAATAATCTGGCCACTCAGTGTATATCCTATATAATAAAAGGCTAATATGCAGGAGTTCGACCAGCAGGCAAGCCAGCCAACCACCCATGTGTGTGTGTGTTTATGAGTCTGTGTCAATTTTGTTTATTTTGTTGTTTAGATTCCACATATAAGTGAAATCATATGGAATTTGTCTTTCTCTAACCCTCTAGGTCCATCCACGTTGTCGCAAATGATGTTTTTCTTTCTTTTTTATGTCCTAGAGATATAAACCCAAAACATTACTTTAAAAGAATGTATGTACCCCTATGTTCATTACAGTATTATTTACAACTAGAGGTTCGATGCACAAAATTTTGTGCAAGAGTAGGCCTTCCTTTCCCAGGCTGCAGGCACCTGCTTCCTTCCGGCACCCAGGACCCAGGCTTCCTTCCAGCACCCGGGACCTGGGCTTGCCTCGCAAGCCTAGGCTTTGTCCGGAAGGTCATCTGGAAGGATGTTCAGTCTAATTTGCATATTATGCTTTTATTATTATAGATAGTTGTGGTATGGAAGCAACCCAAGTGCCCATTAGTAGGCAAGTAGATTAAAATTTTAAAAAGCCATGGTACATATATGCAATGTGATCTTCTTTTATAGCTACAAATGATCCACTGTTATTTAAAAAAAAAAAACTATCAGAATATTGAATTATAATTATGATGTGCTATATAGTAAGATAATTTTACAGAGTGCTCCTTTCTGTTAAAAATTTTCTCTATAGTTTTTTACATTTTTAACACTACTTTTATTTGCTTTATCATTACCTTTTCCTTTCTTGATCCCCACATATAAATGACAGCAAATGTTCCTGGCAATGAGCATGAGATGGAATAAATGGGCAGGGTGAGCTTCCCTGATTCACAATTTAAGCTCAAATGGATTGGGTACTGGTATAGGAGCTGAACAATTGAGGACAGATATCTCAGGCAACCATTAAAGATCAAGAGATAAACACACACACACACACACACACACACAAATATTCAGAAATAAGTTTCTATTGCAAATGAGCCAACACCTTCCCTTACAGTGTGACACTTCTATGTAGGCGTTCTTCCTCTGCCTCTCAAAACCTAAATTGTCCTGCAGAGCTTTTTCTTCCAGACCCGTATCTCCTCTGCTTTCCAAAGTAATCCACTTATTTTTAGAAAGTGGATATTTACTGATACTTTAAAAATTATTCTCCTCTACTCTTGTCTGGGCAATATTGAAGTCTTCACTCTTTAATTCTCATGCCCAAACTGTTTTTCAATGTTGTCCAAAGCGGTTAGCCCTATGGGAGGGTAGGTACTTATTTGGCTGTTGGTGTTGGGTGGGCCTCGGCAGTGTCAGCGCTCCCTAGTCTTCTCTGCTGGGGCCTCGTGGCCACTCTGGGCCTTCTTGCCTGGTCTGCTGGCCTTCGTTATTTTTGTCAGCAGATACACATAATAATGTGAAGTGTGTGGGTTTTTCTTTGTTTCCTATTTTAAATGCAAATGGGATTTGTGATTTTTGTTCTTTTCATTATCTTGCTGCTCTATTGCTCGAAGAAGCAGAATGATTCAGAATTAATCTGCCACCATGTTCTTCCAGAATTATAATGAATATAATTATTTTTGTCAAAGGAAAAATATGAAAGATGTTCCCACTTAAGGTAAGTAAAGCATGGACTTTTCATGTGGAAATATGAGCCTCTCTAAAATGGATCCCTGACCAAATGCATTCCCCACTAGTGAGTTCTCAAGATGTGCTCTTGAAAAGAGCTAATTGAGAGAGGGCGGCTCAATAAACTTGTTAGATAAGCAAATCTATGCAGGCAGTCTGTCACTCCCCAAGAAAGGAAACTGGGTAGAAGAAAAAGAATCATATTTACATGTTACAAAAATGCTGTTCTTTATTTTAATCGGCAGAATTGGATTAGACTCCAGCATCAGCATGCATTTCCCATTGTTTTCTTTTTATATTAACTACGGGAGACTCATTAGAATTTCATGGATGTAATTGTTTCTGGGTTACATCCTCAATTAATGACTATAATTGAAAGAGATCGGATAGGACCGGGATGACGTGACTGTAATTTAAGTGTAAGCTGTCTGGACCTCTATTTGCAACACATTTGTTATTTTTTCTTTTACTGCGGAGTATTTACGAGAGGCAAAAATAAATGCATTTCAAACAGCAATGTCTCAATCAAAACAATGTGCATATTGTGTGCTGGGTGTTGTTTTTCTGGGCTGTTTTGTGACTCTGCAGCCCTCAGCAGGCTAGGCATGCATAAAAGAGCTTGTGCTCAGATCTTCTGGGAGGACTTAGGGAAGGAGAACATACTTCAACAAAGGGGAGGTGGAAGAGAAAGCTGTCTCTGTCCATTTTTATGTTCTGTGTTATAACAACTGTTCAAAATCCAGCATCCCAGACTACACTTGCCAAGGAGTCCCTAATTGGTTTTAGATTATGTCATGGGGAGAGAAAAGAGGACCCTCCCACCCCCCTAATTATGGCTTCTCTCTGCTTTCCTCTCCTTGTATTTCCCCAAAAAAGTAGACATTAACCTTATTAGCTTTTCAGGCAGTGTATCACTGATTATCTCCACACAGCCTTTGAGAGCAGCTGTGAGGGGCAGCTGAACAATTATCTGGGGCTTACCAGATTTGCTCCAGACCCTGGGAACATAGGAGTCTGCAGACTGGAGCTCTTGGCTTCAGGGATATCTGCTATTTCTTCACCTGAGGTTAGATGTGGACTGTGTAGCTAGTCATGTGTCTTTTAAAATGTTAATGATCTTTCTCTTATGGGTATGTTAACCTGGAGGCAATGGCAGAGACAGGGTTGAAGGTGCAATTATGTAATTCTTCTTCTTCTTCTTCCTTTTTTTAAAAAAAATAAATCTTTATTGTTCAGATTATTACAAATGTACTTCTTTTTATAGCTGACTAGAGGCCTGTTGCACAAAATTTATACACTCAGGTTGGGAGGAAGGGTCCCTCAGCCCAGATTGTGAGAGGGCACAGGCCAGGCTGAGGGATCCCATCAGTGCACAATAGGGGCCAGGGAGGGATGCAGGAGGTTAGCCAGCCGGGGAGGGACTGAGAGATGGCTTCAGAGTGTGTCTGGGCTGGTCAGGTGGACCTCAGCAGCAAGCTAACCTACCAGTTGGAGCATTTTCCCCCTGGTGGTCAGTGCACATCATAATAACTTGTCTATTGGTCGACTGATCCCTGGTGGTCAGTGCACGTCATAGTGAGCAGTTGAGCAGCTTTAGGATATCATTAGCATATTATGCTTTGATTGTTTAATGGCTGACCAGACTACCAGACACTTAGCATATTGGGCTTTTATTATATAGACTGCTGCGAGAAGTATTTCCTAACTTATCACCTCTGCTTCAGAAACACAAGGGTGCTAGAATGCAGATTATCCAAGCTCATCACAGACCTACAGAAATCAAAGTTTCTGGATATGGTCCAAGAAAACTGCATTTCCCAAGACCCCTAGTGTTCTGACAGACAGAGTTTGAGAACAACTGGGGAGGAGGCAGTGGAAAATATTATTAGGGAAATGATATGCTAGTAGTGACAAGCCGGAGAAGGTGGCTGGGAGACAGAGGACTGAGATCAGATTCAATAGGCAGCACCCACAGGTAAGGGAGCTGTGAAGCAGAGGAGTTCAGCCATGCATCCAATAAGTGGCAGAGCCATGGTTTATACTTCTAAGACCAAGGCTCTTTTCTTTGTTCCAAGCTTAAGTCAAAAGAGAAAAGTGCTAGGATTTGGATCACAGTTGCAGGTAAAAGGCAACACTGCTTGGGATCCAGAATTTGAATTAGCTTTACGTTGAGATAAGGACAACTTTGAGGAAAATTGAGTATGGAGGCAAAATATGTCCCATTTTTTTAAAAAAACCTCATGTTTTGAAATCACCTTTTATTTGCCTCCTTCATGAATAATTCTTGTACATAGTTGCATGTCAACTGTAATTATACACTAAAATATTTTTGTTAAATTGACACATCTTTTAAGTGTATATTGGTTATAACTTATTATATCATAAAACTATTATCTTTATATGTTAAGGCATTCTAGCACACATTATAAAATACTTAACTAATATATTTTTTAAACATATATTTTATTGATTCTTTACAGAGAGGAAGAGAGAGGGACAGAGAGTTAGAAACATCGATGAGAGAGAAACATCAATTAGCTGCCTCTTGCACATCTCCTTCTGGAGATGTGCCCGCAACCAAGGTACATGCCCTTGACCGGAATCGAACCTGGGACCTTTTAGTCCACAGACCAACGTTCTATCCACTGAGCCAAACTGGTTTCAGCTGAACTAATATTTTTAAAGAAATCTATCTGTATGCTACTTAAAATTGTCGTTCCAATGGCACGACACATACTAAACTTTAGATATGTGCTATGAACAACTTTATCTTCTGTTCCAGGTTGCCTCTTTCAACTGCAACCCTGAACACCATGTCTAGGACCTGTCTGTGTAATCTCAAACCATCCCACTTACTGGACTGGCTTGTTCAGCATTGGTTTCTGAGTGACACAGACTTGCTTACCCTCTGTCTTCAATACCCCACTTTTCTCTCTCTCCATTTTGCTGTTGAGCTTCTCCTTACTTCTGGCTGAATTTTACTCAGGGAATTTGGAGCTCTTTGCCTTTAGTGGTCCTAACAAGCTCCCTTCCCTTGTCACCTACTGAAAGTGAGCACGGTGTGAATAGCCTTCATGATAATTCCCCTTCTTGATATGATGTCGGTAAAATGTTTGATACATAAATTAATCAATGATTTCAGACCACTGAGTATTATACACTGAGTGGCCAGATTGTTATGATCTCTGAACGCTTAATAATCTGGCCATTCCTACGTCAAGAAACATGATTGATTTTGTTTAGTTCAAAATGTCTCAAACTTACTTGATTATAAACATTTTACATGAAATGCCTGTTATCTACTACAAGAAGTCATTCTAGACATTTAGCTACCTTAGTTGTTTTCTTGACAGTTGTAAAATAGATGTAGTCAATCTCTGTTGCTTACCTTTTGTATTAGGGTTCTCTAGAAAACCGAAAGAGAGAAAGGGAAAGAGAGAGAGAGAGAGAGAGAGAGAGAGAGAGAGAGAGAGAGAGAGAGAGAGAGATTTATTTTAAAGACTTGGCTCAGACTATTATGGAGGCTTATAGTCTAAAAGATATAAGCTGGAGAACCACAGAGTAGCCAATGTTTCAATTCAAGTACAAAGGCCATCTTTACAGAATTCCCTCTTGTTCTGCGGAGGTCAGTGTTTTCTTCTATTCAGACTTTCAGCTGATTGAATGAGGCCCACCCACATCAGGAAGGGCAATCTGCTTTATTCAAAGTGCACTGGTTTAAATATAATCCCATTCAAAATATCATCACAGAAATATTCAAAATAACATTTGACTGCACATCTGAACACCATGACCCAGATGAGTTGACACATAAAATTAACCATCACAGTTTTATTATAAGACATGACAGAAGAAAAAAATGAAGTACCCAATTTTTAGAACTAGTTCTGTATTTCATCACAAGTGAATTTGGAGAGATGAACTCTTAGTGCTGCTAGTAAGTCAGTGACCATAAAATCAACAATGCCCTCCCAATAATGGTAATATTATTACATCCCTTCCTGAAATAAATGTTAAAAGTGGAGTAATTAGATTGGAAGTAAAGTGAGCAAAAACAGACCAAGGAGAGAAACACAGACTAGGTTAAGATAAAAATAATAGAAAGGAAAAGACTGATAGGAATTTACTGATGAGATTTCTTAGTAAAAGGGATAGAGATAGCTAGTAGTAACAAGCTTTGTTGATGCAGGATGGAATAATGTTTCATTGTTGTTGTTTGTTTGTTTAGAGAAATTTTAATTAATCAGTACTTCATGCAACTCATAGTATAGGTAAATCTTACTAGCATGCTGAAAGTTTACAGTTATTCAAATGACACGAAGTTATCAAATAAATATATGAAAACTAAAACAACTGAAAGACAATCTTTCCTAGTCTGTCCCCCAGCATTTTAGAGTTTTAACCACATTTGTGATAGAAATGCACTTCAACCTTGAAATTAAGCAGAGAACATAGTGTATTAATTTAATCACACATTCACCATGTAATTGTTTTAAAGATGATCTAGGCAAATCTACAGCATTGAAGCATGCACACTTTTAGTGTGCACTCCAGTTCTATTCATGTCTTGCATGATGGATTCAGAAGTTCAGAACATTCTAGTCAATAAAAATGTATTAAAAACAGTGTAATAGTGGTATTTTGGAAAATGAAAAATTGTTTAATCCAAGTGTCACCTTTCTATTCTGAAAAGCTAGAGTGCTCAGAAAGTGAATACATTGGAAATAAAATATCTCCTAAACTGGATTTCTGTATTTCCTGAGTTTGAATCCATCTGTCAATCTGCAAAGAAACATTCCCTTTTCTCTCTCCCAGCCTTTCCCGGCCTCAGCATACATGTGCAACATCAATAGTTTAAGACAGTGGCTGCCAGTCAACCAGAGTCCTGGAGACTCTCATCATTGGAGAGAGTGGCCCTGGAGAATATTGGCTCTTCACTGAATTGGAGGAGAAATTCACAGCAGAGGTGGCCATCTGCTACTTCCCATTGAGCTAAGTCCCAATTATAATGTGGCCACAGGGACCACCTCCTATATGTTCCAACAATGTCTTATTGAAAGGTGTCAGTAAAATGGCCTAATGGTAAATTCTGTCACTGAAGCAATATTGGGGAAAGATAATCTGATGGCCTGGAAAATCTATTGTCACTAGTAAGCTGTGTGATCTAGATCAAGTTATCAATCTTTCTGTGCTTATATTTTTTTTCATCTATAAAATAAAATGGATACAATTGTCATTTATTGAGGTTGCATTTTGTGCTACACGCTTTTCATAGTTTACCTCTCCTGATCTTTACAATAAAATTATGAAGTAGGTATAATTACATATCCTCTTATTTCTTAGAGAAGAGAAAACTGGTGTTTAGAGAGTTCACATATTGCCTAGATCTCATAAGCATGGAGGCACAATTTGGAAGCAAGCCCTTCATAATGCTTGACCTTCATTATAACATTGAGCTCCAAATTTCTAATTAGCAGCTACTTACCAGTGTTGTTCCCGGACCAAGTTTATATAATGCAGGCAAAACACGTAGCATAAATACCTAAAAATACATGCTAGCTTTAGCACCTGGGTAAATCAGCAGCAACAACAAGGTCTTCTTATGTAACTTTTTAATGAATCCCTTTCCACTATTCCCCTTACCTTCCTTCAGTGCTGAAAACTCAGTCAATGCCACCTAATGGATATCTGTCCATGCAGTTAAAACCTTTTAGTTGTTTCCATTTATTCCATGAATGAATATGTAGTCTCTACAGGTTCAATTGTTTTATGTGGGGAGAGTCAATGAGCAACAAACAGGATCTTGGGTAGAAGCTCAGAGTAGATTTGTAGCTCTTCCACTGGACTTTGAGAGAAATATCTCAGAAGTTCAGTTTTCTCATTTCAGAAAAGGGAAGAATGAAGAAGACTTGGAGACAGTGATTTGAATATAAGAAGTACATTTGGGAGAACTCTTGGGTTTAACACCTGTGGGGGAAGACAGAGAAGTAGAATTGAGCAGAGGGAAAAAAATTGTTGTTATTCTATCTCAGGAAAAGTCTCAGCTGATCCTGTGGAGAACTATCAAGTGGGATGGTCCTTCAGAGTTGTTTCAAGTCAGGAAGAGGGAACTGAGTCGGCCCCTGGAAGAGGACATGGCTTTAGGTGAGTTGGCTTTTCAAGAACAAGTTCCAGGATGAACTGACATCCAGGAGCACTTGCAGCCACTGGAAAATTATGTTCCTCGGTCCTTAAAGGGGCCTTGGACAGCACATTACAATATCCACTACTGGTAGTGATAGACCTACTTTACCAAATCTGTTTATAAATCTCAACTACCTCCTCCTGATGAATGATCATGCAGAATCAGGAAAGCCATTACCTAATAAATATCTGTCTACATTTAGATAGAAATAACTTGTTATAATAAGTTGAACCTTGTATTAAGTTGATATTTGGCTCAAAATTCCTCAATCTTCACAGAAGATTCAGAGGAAACTGTAGAGATCTCAACCTGGCATTGGAACAAAGTGAGACATGCAATACTAGGAAATTATAAGTGTTTTATGGAGGAACAAATTGTTGAATGAAATACAAAATTTATGTAAGTAATGGCCACAGCACCAGTTTTTACTCACAGTCATAGTTTTCAGTCTGTGAGTAAGAATCTTAACTAATATTTATTGAATATTCACTACATACTGGACACTGTTCAAAGCACATTGTTTTATTTATTTATTTTTCAAATATATGTTATTGATTTTTTACAGAGAGGCAGGGAAAGAGATAGAGAGTTAGAAACATCGATGAGAGAAAAACATTGATCAGCTGCCTCCTGCACACCCCCTAATGGGGATGTGCTCGCAACCAGGATACATGCCCCTGACCAGAATAGAACCTGGGACCCCTCAGTCCGCAGATAGACGTTCTATTCACTGAGCCAAACCAGTTTCAGCAAAGCACATTGTTTTAAGTTAACTATTTTAATATCACAAGAACTCTAAAGAATGGGCTTTATAATCACATTATAAAACAAGATTTATAAATGAGAAAACAGGCACAGAGAAGTTAACATGTTTACCTAAAATCACATGATGAGTAAAAAAAAAAAAAATGGAACAATTTCTTGCATCTCATAATGGAAAATAGTAAAATAAATTGGCACCTCACATTTTTATCCTTACTCATCTTTCTAACCTTTTCTTTTTCTTTTTGCCATATGTATTAGTTTCTTAGGGCAGCCCTAACAAAATATCTCAAACCGGGTGGCTTGAACAACAGAAATGTATTCTCTCACTATTCTGGAGTACAGAAATCTTAACTCAATATGTTAGTCAGGTTGGTTCTTCTGGAGAGTTCTGAGGGAGAGTCTTTTCCATGCCTTTGTCTTAACTTCTGGTGTTGCCAGCAATCTTTGGCTTGTAAACACATTATTCAAGTCTCCGCTTTGTCGTCATACAATGTTTTTCCTTCTACCTATTTTCTATGGCTTTTCTTATAAGGACACTAGTCAGGATTAAGGGCAATCTTAATAGAGAATGATTTCATTTTAACTTGATTATGTCTGCAAATAACTTATTTCCAAATAAGGTTACCTTCAGTAGTAAAAGCATTAGGAATTCAACATATTCTTATGAAGAATGCATTTCAACCCATATCACCACATAATTTTCAAGATTAATTCTCAGGGTAAATAATAATTCTATGAATGCATATTTCTTATATACCTAAAATGTGTCTGGCATTGTGCTAGCCACTAGAGGTAGAGTGGTTAGCAAGACAAACTTTTTATCAGTCAGTCAAAATACTTATTAAGAAGGTGGGTGTGGATCTGCACCCCATCCAAAGCAGGTGCCATTATTCTGTTAAATAAACACATGATGTTAGCTTTGAAGTTAAATAAAGAACTAGATCTCTTAAATGTTCAAATAAAAATAATCATAATTTTAAAAAAGCCAGATGAGAAGAGTCACCTTTCATATTGTGCGTATAAACCGGCTTCTTCAATTTTTTTCTTTTCCCCTCAGCATTCCTTCTCAGATACAGAAACCACACCCATCCACTACTTTCCAGGAAGAAACTAAGAATCGAGTAATGAGCAGAATAAAGTTCTCAAGAAGTTTAGCTTCAAGTATAATGAAATAGACAATAAACACTTAACAAATATGATAATTTCTAACACCTAAATATGCTATAAATATAAAGTAGGGGAATGTTAGAAAGAGTGACTGGGCCAGGGTGGACAGCTTCATCTAAATAGTCAGGCCAGCTATTCCTGGAGGATGACATTGGAGTTGAGACTGGAGTGACTAAAAGGAGGCAGTCATGCAAAGGTCCTAGAGCAGAGAATCTAAGCAGAAGGGAACACACCCTGATTGGTAATATGTGTAGAATGTTTAGGAAAAAGAATAAAAGTCATTTTCTCTAAAGTGTATAAACTAAGAGAAAAATTAAAAGAAACATGTTAGAGAAGTAAGTGGATAAGGGAAAAGTTACTTAAGTTATTTATTAAAGACAATGATTTAAATATGAGTCTCAGAAATATTTTTCTAGCTCCATTCTGTACAGGGATAAAACAAAATCAGGGAAATAATTTAGGCAGCTCCTGTATAAATTCAAACAATAGGTGATGAGAACTTGGGGCAGGGTTGCAGTGGTGAAGGTGGTGAAAATAAATTGGAACAGATAACTTTTAAACACAGAGATGATGGAACTTTCTTATGAATGAAAAAAAAATGAATTCATGTATAGCACCTCTTCATCAAAGAGCTTACAGAATACTGGTATGGGTAACAGAAAAGGCAGCTATAATTCATTATAATAAGTGATACAATAAAAATAAGTCTAGATGGATTTCCCATAGCTACTTGGGGAAAAAAGGGAGGCTAGAGTTTTCTCAAGATTGATGGGCATGTATCTTTCATAGCTGATATTTGTCCTATTCCCATTTCAGAGGCTGGCATGCATATGAGATACAGGTTACACAGGATTTTCTGCGCAGATAGAACCCACATCTAACCTCATATGTTTGATAAAGACTCTCCTGAAATACGGTGAAAATGCAACATAGTTTTGGATAATCATTTGATGAGTGGAGTATGGTTTAGAATTAGAACATGAGATTGACCCTGTTTGTCTCTCTGATTCTAGAGCAACAAGACTTGAGGAAGTGGATGCTTGTCTTGAAAGAAACCTCAGGTGAAAACATAATAGGCAAACACATAGTTCACATAGGGCCACAGGTTCTCTCAAAATGTGTGAAATGTTCTTTTGGAGAGAACAAAAACTCAGAATGGAACTTATATGGCTTCATAAGCCCCTATGACATTTCCCTTAAAAGATTCATCTGTATCAGTAGATTAAAAAATTATCTATAGCATAGCTTTTATAATTGCTCTGTATTAATCATTATTAAAGGAGAAACATCTTTGCTTAATAAGGCACAAAACTTCCTATAATACTTAAGTACATTGTAACTTTATATATATATATATATATATATATATATATATATATATATATACTGCCTAATGCTTAGTTCATTTTATCTTTCCAATATGAAAAATTTAGTTTTACCTTGGCCCAGGATGTTAACTTATTTTGCTTCCTTATGCACTTCTGACCACTCATTCATTGGTTGTTTTTCTTGAAGATCTTTACTTTTACCACACCTTTCCTTGCATTGGTCAACCCATTGATGTGCTGCTGGGACTGTATTTATTTCACTGCATCTGTAAGCTAAACAAAGATACATTTTATAAGTCTTTGATTTAGGGGGTAGTTTATATTATACATCTATAGATGAAGTCTTTCCAACAAATCATGATCTCTTGGAACTCTGCCTGAAATACAAGTTACACATGGTTTTCTGCACAAAGAGAACCCACATCTCATATGTTTTGATATGGTATTTGGGATAGTGTTGTAATTTTATTATTCATCTGCCTAGTCACAGATTAGGAAACAAGATGCAAATTAATGTTTTCATAATAAAGGATATTTACTTTTCCATAAAATAAAAATTCTAAATAAAATATTTAGTATAAATATTGACCAGTTAACTGTAAAAGAAAGGTCTAGGGGAAAAAATAAAATTGAGCAAGATTTAAGCAAATACAACTGGGTAATCACAGATTAGTGCATTTACTCTACTCTCAATCATATACATATGTATGCATATGGCATATGCATATATACAGAATATGGCAAAAGTAGCTTTGCACTTGTTCATATGGAAAATAATACAATAATTAAAAATATTAATACAGGAATTAACTGGGTTTTATGTACTCATAATTATGAACTTACCGTATTTGCAGGCATATAAGACGATTTTTTGGCCCTGAAAAATATGTATTTGCCGGCGTATAAGACGACTGGGCGTATAAGACAACCCCCTAAAATTTCCACTAAAAATACAGAGTTTGTTATATACTCGCCGTATAAGACTACCCCCCACTTGGAGGCATATTTTTCAGGGCCAAAAAGTCATCTTATACGCCGGCAAATACTGTACTTTTTCTCCACCATAATGTGTGTGTGTGTGTGTGTGTGTGTGTGTGTGTGTGTGTGTACTATTATAGAGAGGCTCAGTGCACAAAATTAGTGCACTAGGGGGAGGGTGTCCCTCGGACCTCACTGTCCCCTCTCACAATTCATTGGCAGTAGGCTACCCAGCGACCGACAGAAGGTGACACCCTCATCACACCTCTACTGCTGCTACTGCCTGCAGGAAACCTCAGCCAGCTCTGCTTACCTGAGCCTCAGGGGGTCCTGGGTGACTGGGCAGCCTACATCCAAGGCTTGCCTGCACCTTGGGCTGGTCCTGGACATCTGGGGGGCTGAGGGCAGGTCCAGCCTCACTGCGCACTTGACATCCCTCCTGGGGGATGAAAGGATTTGGTGACTCCAGCAGAGCTGAGAGGACTGAGTGCTGCCTTCTTGTGACTATTAGGTCCGCCATCTTGTGATGGTGTGACAGTCAATTTGCATTTCCCTCTTTATTAGATAGGATATGTAGGCATGTAAATTCAAACTTCTAATATTATCTCAGAAGAATTAATTTTCATATCATTATTTCTACTCTTGGAGTTCATAAATCTTTCAGTGTTATTCTCAGAATCTAGTGTTATTGGGAAGCTTATATACTGTGAGTTGACTTTTATATAATTACACAACCCTTGATTAAGTAAAAAGTAGTTAGTGTTTTTATGATTTCAGTTCTCCCATTAATTCTTTGAATAACTACCTATGACCACCATTTTTTCATTTGATAAGGGAAACAAAAACAAATCTCTTTGTGTCATTTTCTTTTAAGGTGTATTAAGAAAAGGAAATTAATGTGTGTCAATTCTCCTTTCTTAGGACTGATTAAAAAAATAAAACTTTGTGAGTGCCAAATATTAGACCACTTTTGTAAATTTCTGATTTTACTTCCTACATCTGAAAAGTGGTCCACAATTTTTCTATAGCCAGTTAAAGCAGTACTTAAACCATGTATTAATTTTAAAAATACTGCATTCTGCTGTCATGAAGTTTTAACACATCCTAAGAAAATCATACAGCAGTTATTTTAAGATAAATCATAGAATACCTTGTCCAAAAACAGTTTTCCCAATGGAGATAATTATTTCATTTAGTACAGTTCAGGATAAAAATTAATACCATCAGTTTAGATCATAAATAGTAATATAGTATAGGTTGTCCTAAGTTTCAGTGAATACAAGAAGAAGAAAAAAGCAAAATCAAGTAAATAGAAATTATAAGTATTATATATTTCATGTGATCTGAAAGCCTACTCTGAGACCTTATAATTTTTAAGTGAAAGAAATTCCACAAAAATAACATGAATATGGATTTTTAAAAAAATACTCAAGATTTACTTAAGTGAAACAACTACTGAATTACAGAATCTTGTAGGTGACTGTAGCCAGTCAGAAAAAGCAGATTTTCCTAGAATATCAGATTCCCACAAAATGCACAGTTGAATTCAAATGCAGGCATCAGCCCTGATGCCCTACAACTCTCCTGAAAAGCAAAGGATATGAGCTGGAAGGATGACAACATGGTAGCATGATGTTAAAGAAAAGATCCAGTAGTCTAAATTCATAATGGATTCCAAAGAACTAACAAGTAGTTATTCAAATTCATAAGACTTTTAAATAGGAGAAACTTATATACACAGGCAAAGCCACCACTTCCAGTCAGGAAGAACCCACATTCCTCCCAGGACAGGGTATATTTTTTTTCTTATTTTTAATTTTTTAATTTTTATTTTTATTGATTTCAGAGAGGAAGGGAGAGGAAGAGAGAGATAGAAACATCAATGAGTGAGAATCATGGATTAGCTGCCTCTTGCGCAGCCCCTACTGGCAAGAGAGCCCAGAACCTGGGCATGTGCCCTGACCAGAAGTCCAACAGAGACCTCCTTGTTTATGGGTTGACGGTTAACCACTGAGCAACACTGCCCGAGCTAGGGTCTCATTTTATATGAGGTTAATAGTAAAACCATATGGTGGGTAATCATGTAAACCATCAGAAAGAATAATGCATTCCTCAGTCAACAAATAACATCAGGCAGCCGAAACTGGTTTGGCTCAGTGGATAGAGCGTCGGTCTGTGGACTGAAAGGTCCCGGGTTCGATTCCGGCCAAGGGCATGTACCTTGGTTGCGGGCACATCCCCGGTAGGGGGTGTGCAGGAGGCAGCTGGTCGATGTAGCTCTCTCATCGACGTTTTTAGCTCTCTCTCTCTCCCTTCCTCTCTGAAAAATCAATAAAATATATTTAAAAAAATAATAACATCAGGCAGTTATCACACACTATATAATCATTCACTTTCTTCTTGGGGGCATGACATTTATCTTCAGGCAGCATTCTGTGTTTTTGGATAGCGAAGCCTGAGTTTACAGAGTTAAACAGACACAGAGAATTAAACAGAGACCAACATTTCCCAGACACCTTTGCTGCTGGAGACATATTGCATCTATAAGTGAGTTCCCCTACACATGCCTGATCATCTAAAGAAATCATAACTAATTAAGCAATCACCATTAAAAATAAATTATTCCTGTCTTGTCACTGTGCACTTTCATGTTAAATTATATCCTAGATATTCTATCATTTTTAATCTTATTCTGCAGGTGTTGGTGCATGATGCTTTTTTGATAGTGAGAGAAAATCAGGAGAAAATGACATTGTACATTGTCATCCGATAAATCTTTTGAGAAAAACAGCATTAGAGAAATGTTTATTTCCACATTGCTGTGCCCTCTTGTACACTGCTGTGTATTAACTGCCAAGCAATTCTGTGATATTGTGATTTATAAGGCAAAATATATTTGGTCGCTCAGATAACCAAAATATATTTCTCATATATATTTGGTCTTACTCCAAGGTTCCTGGCTCATGGCTCACAAATCCCCTGAAATGTCCTAAATGTTCAGAGTAATAAAGGTGTATTTTGTTATGTTAATGAGGTGGTTTTTGGATCCCACCTAAGGATAAGGGCTGGCTGCCAGGAGAACCAACCATATGATTAGAGGGTTGGGACTTTCCGGCTCCCCCTCACCCCTCTACCCAGGGAGAAGAGAGGGGCTGGAGGTTGAATCAATTCCCAGTGGCCAAAGATTTAATCAATCATGCCTATATAATCAAATATCCATAGAAACCCGAAAGGGCTGGCTTCAGTGAGATTCCAGATTGGTGAACATGTGGAGAGGCACCTGGTGGGTACATAGATGCTCAGTGCCCCTTGACTATACCTTGCCCTATGAATCTCTTCCATCTGGTTGTCCCTGAGTTATATCCTTTTTATAAACCTGTATATAGTGCGTGAGTAGGTTTCCTGATTCCTGTATATTGCTCTATCAAGTTAATCTAACTTGATGTTAGGGAATTGGGAACCTCGACCAGAAGTACAGGTAATGATCTGGATTTGGGATTGGCAACCTGAGTTGGAGGGGTTGTTGGGACCTTCAGTGTGTACCCAGTTGGTCAGAAGCACAGTTAACAGCCTGGGCTTGTGACTGGCATCTGAAGTGAAGGGCAGTCTTGAGAACGTAGCCCTTTGCCTGTGAAATCTGACGTTGTCTCCAGGTAGATATATCAGCACTGAGATGAATTTTTGAACTCTTGGGTGGTATCTTAGAATTGTTTGTTGGTGTAGGGATGCCTCCATACACAAGTTCAAATTAGGTCAAGGAACCCATTTAAAATACATAAAATAAAATATTAATATTATAAATATGCTTAATATTCATGGCTACTATTAAATATTAATATAATTTTTCATTTTTAATATATTGTTTTTTAAAATAGGTCTCTATATAACAGTGTTAGTGTATAATGGCATCATTCAAATATTTGAGAAAATGTAGTAAATTTATATTCATTAAAATAATTTTTCTGAAAAAATACTTTTAAGTAATTTAATGCTCCTGAGTGTTGGGTGATAGTATTTTTAAAATAATAATTAGATAAAAATGTAATCATTGTTAATTGCATCATAGAAAAATTTGCTATAGGTTGCATATAGAATTAGTTCTCTTTGTTGCAAATTTTATCTTTCCTTTGAAATTACTGTGTGCTGCTGAACCATTCCCAATAACTTTAAGGGACATAATTAAAGTTGCATTGTCTTCTGATGTTCAAGGACTTTACATATTGCTGCTTGGTTTACTTGATGGTTTTTGAAATTCGCATTTATCTCACTAGGTAACAGTGTACATCTTCTCATATGTTGTAGAACACTGATAAAAAAATGAGAAGTAAAGTTCATCATAATAATACTCACGAATGAAGAATTGTTAGTAAAATTGGGGGAACATTATGTGTTGTGCCACTCATATGAATTTTAAAAATACCATTACTCTAACATTGTAAAAATAATTTTTCATAGCTATTTTTTCTTATATTTATCTGTACCATACATTAGTATGTGTGTTCATTTATTGAAATACATGTGAAATTTATTCTGCAAATCAAGAAAATAGAAGCAATTTTGTTGGAATAAAGAGGAAAATGAGTGGAGGGGAATAACATAGCTTGTTTTCCTTCAAAGTTTTTTTCTTTTATTATTGTTTTAATCACTTAGGGTTAGAGAAGATATTCTGAGGTGACACTTTGGTAATTTGTGTAGCACATTTTGTGTTGGTGCTTAAATTCTAAAAAATAGTTTAAAAAAAAAAAAACAAAAATTGGAAAAGGCAATTCTCACTACTTATGCTGAAAACAACAATGTTGTGGCTTTGATAACACTGAGAGGCAGCCCTCTTGGTGCAAATGTAATCAGGGGTAGCAGCAAGGAACAGGCTGTTCAAGTGATTTGTTGGGCATTGTTCTTCAAAAGGGAGATTCCAAGCCGAAGCAGAACGTGATGGGTGCCACACGTGTATTGTGATTGATAGTTTGGGTTACAACACACTTGTTGTATTCCTTGAGAAATGTCATTAAGAACCTGGGCATTCTCTATGCATAAGTGAGAACAATTTTTGGAGTATTGTTTTATTGTTTTATTGTAGGTTTATTTGGAGCCAAAAGATGATATGACCTGAATTTGGGAGTTGTACATCTTAGGCTTTCTTAATTTTAATATGAAGGCCCTGGGCATAGTAGTCAGAATAAAGGCTAGATGCCAAAATACTGTGTTAGGATACTTGGTGTTAGCTGTCTCAGTGACATGCCATAAAAAGATTTGTTTCTTACTCAGGTGAAGTTTAATCTAAGTTTGGTGTCTTCCATTTTGGTGCCTACATGCCAAAACATAGCCAAAAAATAAAAAAAATAAATTAAAAAATGGAAAAGGCAATTCTTAATTACCTATGCTGAAAACCAACAATGTTATGACTATACACAAATTTCTAAAATTATGCAATGTGGAGGCCATGACTTTTCTTTTTATTGCAGCAGAAGGAGGGGATAGAGGAGGAACTCTACTTCTTTATCAAATCTGTATTAATAAGGGTTCTCCAGAGAAACAAAATCAACAAAACCAATAAGATACAGATAGATCAATACATAGATTTCTATTATCTATCTATCTATCTATCTATCTATTCATCTATCTATCATCTACCTATAACCTATTTATCTATCTAAAGAGATTTATTATAAGGAACTGACTCATGTGATTATGGAGGTGAAAAAGTTCCCAAATCTATAAACAGAATCAGCAAGCTGGAGCC
This sequence comes from Vespertilio murinus, assembly GCA_963924515.1. Taxonomy (NCBI): domain Eukaryota; kingdom Metazoa; phylum Chordata; class Mammalia; order Chiroptera; family Vespertilionidae; genus Vespertilio; species Vespertilio murinus. The sequence continues at coordinate 114,143,387 of OZ004707.1, forward strand.
CAGGAGAGCCAATAATTTAATCCCATTCCAAAGGGAGAAAAAATAGATATCCCATTTTGAAGGAAATCGGGTAGAACAAATTCTTCCTTACTGAGGGGAGGATCACCCTTTTTGTTCCATTTGAGCCTTCAACTTGATTGGACAACTCCCCCCACCTCCACATCAAGGACAGCAATCTGCTTTAATCTGTCTACCTACCAATCTAAATGTTAATCTCATCTAAAACATCCTTCCAGAAATACCTAGAATAATGTTTGACCAAATATCTGGGCAGCTTATGGCCCAATCCAGTTGACCCATCACAAGTTTATACCTTGTCATTTGGGCACCCAAACATATCTCCTTAACCCACACTTAATCATCAAATAAAGACAATACCAAGGTCATCATTCTACCTAACACGATACAGCTATCCTGCATAGAAATGCACTAACTACTTTCTCAGAGGAGGAGGTCAAGTAATTGAGGGTTGCTTACTTGTCTTCTTTGTATCCTGTAACTTATAGCTATGATGTAAAGCTTACAATTCTATATAATAAAGCCTAATAGGCTAAATGTCCAGTCTACCAGTCGGCGGTTCAACCAATCAAAGTGTAATATGCTAATGATATGCTAAGGCTGCTCAACTGCTCACTATGACATGTACTGACCCCTGGGGGCAGATAGTCGACTGGTCCACCAGTTGCTATTATGTGCACTGACCACCATGGGGCTGATGCTCCAACTGATAGGTTGGCTTGCTACTGGGGTTTGGCCAATCAGGACTGAGTGAGATGGGCCGACATACCCTAGAGTCTACCTATGGCCCCTTCTTGGCTGGCCAACCTCCTGCATTCTTCCCTTGCCCTGATTGTGCACCAGTGGGGTCCCTCGGGCTAGCATGTACCCTCTTGCAATCTAGGACCCTTCGGGAAATGTCAGAGAGTGATTTTCAGCCTGATCCCACAGGCCTGGCCACAAGACTCAACTGTTGCACAAATTCATGCACTGGGACTCTAGTATTTAATAATCTACACTGATAAAAGAGAAACATGCAAATTAACCATCACTCCGCTACACCTACAAGCCATGCACACTAGCCAATCAGGAGCAAGTATGAAAATTAATCCAACCAAGATGGAGGTTGGCCATGGAGCTGGAGCAAGCCTGAGGCAATAGATTAAGCCATCCTGGCCAGCCTTGACCTCTACTCAAGACTACAAAGTTTCAATTATAAAAGGTAAATAAATCCCAACAAAAATGGCCACAGCCATGGAGCTGGAGCTGAGCAGGAGACTTGGGTTTTCCTTGGCGATGGGGGAAGCCAAGCTTCCCACCCTGGCCAGTCCTGGCCTCCACTCAAGGCTACAAAGTTTCAATTATAGAAAACAAAAAATCCTAAATACTTTCTTCCCTGGCCTCCACTCAAGAAGGCAATGAAAAAAAAAAAAAAAAAAAGAAAGAAAAAGAAAAAAAGGAGGGGCTGGAACATTGGGTCACCAGGGGGTGATCAAACCAGGATAGGAGGGCAGGGGTCTTTAGGAGTAAGAAGACCAGTAGGGGAGAGCAGGCCATCAGTGAGGGTCAGTTGGATGTGATCAGGACAGTGGGGGGGGGGCACAATTTAGCCTGAGAAGGAGAGCAGGGGGGCAACTGGGGGTGAGCAGGCCAGTGGGGAGGGAAAGTGGGGGTGAGCAAACCAGCAGGGGTTGCAGTTGGGGGGTATCTGGCTGTCGGGGAGGGCATTTGGGGGTGAGCAGGCCAGCAGCAGGGGGCAGTTGGAGGTAAGCAGGTTGGCAGGCAGAGTGGTGAGCGGCAATCAGTCAGGCAGGCAGGTGAGTGGTTGGAGCCAGCAGTCCCGGATTGTGAGAGGAATGACCGACTGCTGGTTTAGGCCTGATCCCTATAAATCTTCAGTAGGATATTCTTTGAGGGGTTCCAGATTGGAAAGGGTTCAGGCCCGGCTGAGGAACATCCCCCACACCCTGCTGTGCTCGAGTTTTGTGCACTGGGCCACTAGTATTTTATAAAATCAATCAATGCTGTATGTTACATAATGAGGAACTAAGGGAGGGAAGAAAATAAAACTATTTTCTTAAAATTATACAGACACATAACAAACATTTAAAACAAAATAAGGAGAAAATACTCACGACAATCACTGTCCTTGTTTTTGCAACTGGTTGTGTAGTTGTAATTAATATTTATAACAGCCTTCTTCCACTACTCATTCTGCATTTCCTTTGGCTTCAGCAAGCACCTCAACTGGTCATGCTTCTTTATCAAATGGGGTGATTCAAATCCTCCTTTCTGAAGGTGTGGCAGGGAATGCTGGAAAATATAGAGGAGCACTTAGAATAGTTGGTTGATCCAATATGGTAGCTGAATTTTGATAAGTGAAAAATAGATATGAAAATCAATTGTAACAAATCTAGAAAACCAAGCTGACACTGTACTTTTGGGCCATCTGAAGCAATTTAAAAAATATATATTTTAATATATATTTTATTGATATTTTTATAGGGAGGAAGGGAGAGAGATAGTTAGAAACATCGATGAGAGTCATCAATCAGCTGCCTCTTACATGCTCCCTACTGAGGATATGTTACTTTCTTCTCCCTGATATAAGAAATTATATTTCTTTGAGTGATTATTCCATTATTCCAATGGATGATGCTGAAAAGGAAAATTTTCCCATTGAATTTATTAATAATATTACTCCTTCAGGAGTGACATGTCGTGAATTAAAATTGAAAGTAGGTACAATCATCATGCTATTGAGAAATCTTTATAGTAAACTAGAGACCTGATGCATGAATTCATATACAAGCGAGGTACAGCAGCCCTGTCTCCAATTGGGGTGTGTGGGGGAGCATCAGGTACAGGGCCGGCTGGGGGGAGGGGTCATGGGGGGTGTTTGGCTGGCCAGCCTCACCCACTGGTCAAAGGGGACAATTTGCATATTATATTTTTATTATATAGTATGGGATATTTGTAATAGTACTAGATTTATTATAAAAAAGATTGTAACCTAATATAATCAAAGCTAGAGTATTAACAGGATCTGCAGAAGTGGAGGTTGTTCTGATTCTAAGAATTGATTTGTCCCCATCTGACACTGGCTTCCCATTTAAATTAATCCGAAGACAGTTTCCTGTGATGCCAACATTTGGATTACTATTAATAAATCATGAGGACAAACTCTAGACAGAGTGAGAATATTCCTATCTAAACCCATTTTCAGACATGGTCAGTTATATGTTGCTTTCTTTTGAGTGTGTGATATTGAAGTTGTAAATACTTCATCACAAGGGAAATTAGTCAAGCACTCTGAAAGTGTTTTTACTCTTAATGTGGTATACAGGGAGATATTAGAATAAGTTTAATCAATTTATTAGTCATTGTTTTTATATCATGTTTTTGTTGTTTTTATATCATGTCTTTGTTGTTATTATATCATGTTGTTATTGTTTATATATTAATCAATTTATATATTATTTTCATATACATTTTACTGATTTTCTTTTAACTCTGACACTCTGGAGGCAGATCTGCTGCCCCAGTGAGGCTATAGTGACTGGGTGCCACAATCTTGTGGCTGTGGGCACTGCCATCTATGAGACTGTGAGAGTCAATTAGTATATATTTCCTCCTTATTGGCTGTGGGCACTGCCATCTTTGCAAAGGTGCGAGGGTCAATTAGCATATTCCCTTTTTATTAGATAAGGATGGGTGACATCAGTCCACAGAGAACGCACATTGTTGTGAGACATCAATATTACTTTGATTTTGTTGTTACTGAGAGGAAATATATAATTGGCCTTTCCTTATTCATGAAGCCTTATAATTTGCATGATTTCAGTTTTCATTAATAAGGTATTTGATTGAGAGAGGAAAAATAAACTTTAAGGAAGGAAACCAACATAATGAGTCATCCTTAGTGTGGAATCTTAGAATATTTTCTGGTAAAATATGATGGGGTCCTCCCAAATAAGTTAAGAGAGGGAAGAAACATTAGTAAGTAATATTAAACATTCCAGTGGAGTTTGGGACACTGAGGTGATTGGGCTATTTGTTTTGTGATGTTCCCTAGGGTTATTTTGTTGAGAGCTTGCCATTAAGTGGTCTAATTGTGTCAGTGGATGGGGCCTTTTCGATTTGCATAATTTCCTCAAGGGGCTGCAGCTGCTAATTTGGTGATTAATTATCCATATTACACATTGTTTATTTGACCATGACTAGATTAATTTCTTTCCCCAGCAAATCACATTCAGACATGAATTTGCATATCTTGATTACATTTTAATGCTTTGGCTATCATTGTCTCTTCCCTGGACACCTCATCAGATTACAGAAGAGTGCTCAGGCAGAGGATGATGGAATGTCTTAAATGACATTGCACATCAGTGGACAGATAATGCACATGACTTATTTTTAATGAAGAATGTGTTTTTTCATAATCAAGTGAGTTATGATATCTAATATACAATGTATTTTGTGTTTTTACCACTCCATTTTACCTTTATCAATAAATTTTTAAAAGTTTTTATTAACATTTTAAATGTTGCTATAACTATGTTTATCTCTTCCTATGTCAAAATATTTTATTTCTATTTATCTGCAATCTTGTATTTTGTTGTCAAATACTTTCAAGCGGGGTTAGCATTTAAGGACTTTAAGTAGATAATCTCCCATCCAATTTTTTCCAGCTTTGAAAATCACTAGGATTCTAACAGCATTATGCTATAGGTTACTTTTGGTCATGGACTGAGACTCAATTTATCTTTCATTTAACTTGTCTAATAGACTGGCTTTACTGTTGTTACCATTACTGCAAAAGTAGGTGATAATTAATATTCATAGGCATACTGTGCTGAGCACTAAACAGGTTCCAGATAGTATTAAGAATTTACTTGCATCATTGCTTTTAGTTGTTTTACCATCTTATGAAAATGTATTATCTTCCTTGATTTTACAGTGATATACTGAGTTTTAGAGACAGAAATAAATTTGTTCAAGGTAAGATAACTAGAGAATAGTGAAGACAAAATCAGAAACTGTCTCATAGTGGAGCCTGTGCTTTTAAGCAATTGTATGGATGCAAAATGCTAAGTGATAAATGTTCTTTACCAAAATAAATAAATGCTCTTAATCAATAATGAATGGACAATTTTAATCAACTCAGTGGGCAGAGAACATGAGTGTATTAATGTTCTTAATCATGAATGAATATTCTTTCCTGATTGTATGGGCATAGAGCACTGCATGAATAAATGAATGAATGATAGAATACTGTTCTATACCACAGATGCAATTGTGTAAAGACATTCACTTTCAAGTCTTCATCTCAATATCAAAGTAGGAACAAGCAGGGTCAGATCCAAGGCTTCCCAGCAGTAACGTTTGAAGTAATGAGTAGGATGGGGTGAGCACAGGTATTGTTTGCCTTTCCCTCAGCGCTGCATTTCCCAGACCCCAACCCTGAATGGATCACAGAGGCTTGGTAGTCAAGATACTTGTAGAAAGTATAGCCTATAGCCAGCGGTATGTTTATAAACATGCAAGTAAAGAGTAGCAACTACTAAAGAAAGCTGCTGGTTCATATCTGGAGAAAATTTTTCATTCACAGAACTACTATTCTCTGTTTTCTGAAGAGGTATTATTCAGGAGCTTGAAGGCCACTTCCCACATGCTGGTCCCTGAGGGAACAGGGTGAGGTCTGTGTGATTTAACCTCAGAGCGTGTCCACTTGCCCACTTTCGCAGGGCAGTTCACACCACGGTTCTAGCTGTGCTGGGGGTGTTGTGGAAAACTATTACATGTCTCTGTACCTCAGTTTCCCCATCTATAAAATGAGAATAATAACTCTATTAGCATATTTGTAGTATATTTAATATATCAACTATAAATTATCATATTATATAATATATAAATTAATCTATGCATTATGAAAATAATAAAAAATAGTTTAAAATAACATGTTTAATAATAATAATAACCTAGAGTTCTTTTAAAAAATGTTACTGCTTATCAATTATTTGGACCTTTGCCAAGTACTAAATATGTTAGATATTACTGTCACCAAAGCTTCCTTACAGCAACTCTGATCATCCTTCTCACCTCCAGCACCCAGGGTTGGTCAGCATAAAAGCTGGTTACCCTGAAATTCTGAGGTACCCTTCACATATTTCTTTGTGACTTTACGTAAACTTCAAAGCTACATAGCAATATCCACACACTCCATCATGCAAGTCAAAGTGACTATTTTAATTATCATATAAGTTATTTATGATGTCAGGGTGACACATTTAGTATAGTCTGCTTTATGCCGTGTGTGTGTATGTGTAATTCTTGACTATACGTCTTAGAGATTTGTCCTCTAAGTTTTAACAAAATTTTGTAAACCCTATCATATCTAATAAATTTATATTTATTTATTTAACAAATATGTATTGAATAAAGTCTATGTATTAGACAGGTTCTGAGCTTAAGGAATTCATCAGTATCTCAAATGAGCATGCTTACTTCTCTCATGAAACTTACAATCTATCAAGGGACAGATAAAAATACATCCTATATAATAAAAGGCTAATATGCAAATTGACCAAATGGTGAAATGATCAGTCGCTATAATGCACACTGACCCCAGGGGGTAGACACTCAATGCAGGTGCTGGGCTCACAGCTGGTGAGCCCAGTGGTGGGGGCAGGAGCCTCTCCCACCTCTGAGGCAGTGCTAAGGACCCCTCAGCAGACATCCCCTGAGGGGTCCCAGATTATGAGAGGGCACAGGCCTGACTGAGGGGACCCCTGCTCCACTGCATGAATGTCATGCACCGGGTCTCTAGTAAACAAAAAATAGCCAAGGTAATTATAGATAGTAAATAAGTTACTTTTTTCCTTATGACTGTGAATTCTGCTCTAAAAAAAAAAAGGTGAAAATTAGATATTTTCTAGCTGCAGTTTGGAGCTGTTTTAGGGACACTATGAATTTATATGGTAATGCTTATGTACCCTACTCACCTTACTACTATTGTCAATAACAATAAAAGGGAAAGGACTCCTTGATTAGGTGTCAGCGATCCTCTGTTCTAGCCACAATTTAGACATGACTTAGGTCGCATCAATTATTCTCTCTCACCTCGGTGTCTTGCTTGTAAAACAAAGGAGTCAGTCTGGGTGGTTATAATGCCTCCCTCCAGCTTAGTATAGTATTTTTCTAAGATCTGTGACATTGCTATTTATATCTAGAGGCCCCAACTGATCCATCAGAGTATGCAGAAAATCTTTGAAAAGACACTGTAAATGTCTTCTGGTAAGAGTTTCATTTTAATAACTATTAGGACAACAGGAACACTGTGTCTCTTACTAAATTTGTATGTTCAGATAGTATCTGGTGCTGATTGTATCTCTGGAATATAAATTGCATAATATAGTATAATAAAGCACAGTTTAGAATTGTTTTCATAGCAGTGCATGCCATAGTACTTGGCCATAAAATAAGAATGGAAAAGAACATCTTGTTCTGTAAACTCATAATTCTCAGCTGTCTAGGAACTGGATATAGAAAGGAAATGAATAAGAGAAAAATATTTCACAGTATGCATGTGCAGTTTTATAAAAATATATATTATGTTCATTGAGGAAAGACAAAAGCATAAATGACATTCTTCTGGAATTTGATAACCTAGAAAAATATTTGTATTTTTAAAGTTTTGATTTTGCTAATGGTTATTACATGTTATTCATTCTCTTATTTTAATCCTATTAAGAATCATTTGTTTAGCAGCCAATATGTACTCAGTTCTACTTTAAGATCAGCTGACATGTAAATTCATTAGACATTAAAAGGAAAGGTAGCCACAGAAGCTTGGAAGACATTAAGGATAAGTGAATATCTAGCTAAAGTTGGAAACCTTTAATTTGAGTTTGGCCTTCTGTGGGATTAGTTTAAAAGTGATTTTTTTTTTCTAGCAGCAATGTTCAATTAACTTTGAGAGGCGATTTGTTACCAATGCCATATGATAGATAAATTGTCTAAACTGGATACGAAATGCTTTCTATGGCAATGTTAATCTTCTTTCTTGTCATTGGAACTAAAATTATGGGTTTGATTTTTTCATGAATTTAGACAATATAATAATGACATTAATAACATTATCATTTATTGTACACCTATCATATGCCATGGGCTTCATTCTTTGATTATATAACTATCACTTTACCATATTCTTAGAAGAACATGGGAAAAATGGAAAAGTCATTGTCTTTAAAATGCTAATGCCAAGGCCACAGTTAAAATGGAGTGTGCTAAATGAAGGGTGATATGGAAGAACGCATTAATGGTAACCAGCCTAGCTTTAGAAAGGTTGAGTGGACAAATTTACTTATTATGCATCTTGACTCTTAAAAATCTTTTAAAGTAAACATGACAATCTTTTAAAGTAAAAACCTTTTAAAGTAAACACTGAGTGGACAAATTTACTTATTATGTGTCTTGACTGCTTTAAAATCCTTTAAAGTAAAAAATCTTTTAAAGTAAAGTAAACAAATATGCAGGTAAAGCAATTGAGGCCAGAAATTATATGACTAGACTAAGGTCACACAGCTGGATCTCTAACTCCTGGTTCCAAGGCACATACTCTACTGACTACAACAGAGATTATACAATCTGTCTCTTCTTCAGATGTGTGTTTGCTGATGGTCATGAGAAAAATGATTAAGAAGATGTTAGTAGATCAATAAAAAAACAGATACAATAATAATAACTATACATACATATATAAGTATATATGTAAATTTACACACATGTATTCACATATACATACGCATACATATTCTACATTTTTTAAGTCAATGTACTCATCCTTATGCCAAAAAGCAGTACAGTATAAGAGGAAAATAAATGATCTCTTGAAGTCAGATTACAGGATTTAAGTTGCATTTCCAATACACACAAAGTAGAACTGGCCACTGCCTCCTCTAGAGGCTCTTGTTCCACATCTGTAGAATGATATTGATAAAGATAATATTGACTATCCCTACATGGTGTATGCTACACATTCAACAATGTACTTTTCAGTCACTGTAAACATTAAATGTTGTGCAAATAGTTTGTTTGAAAGATGGCGATTTGTATGAAATTGTCAGAGCCAATATTAACCTACCAGCCTCTATGTTCAGAGTCTAATGTAGAGGCATTTGAGGAAGCAGCAGACATAATAAAAAAAATTAAGTGAATAATTACATTACTCTTGCTAAAGTATTTTTTGAGATTCATTTTTATACTAATGCTAGGGGCCCAGTGCACAAATTAGTGCACCTTGAAAGGAACCATGGGTCACAAGGCTGCAATGGGCACAGGACAGGTCTTGGCCCATCCTCTGCACCTCCATCTGGCTCCTCCCACCACAGCCCTCAGTCCCCTGTCTGCCAGCAGTCCTGCACCCATCACCACTGCTCCCATATGATGACTGAGCCAGCCCTGCTTGCATGCTGAGGGTGATTTGGTCTGGCATCAGCAGCAGGTGCAAGCAGGGCCAGCACCTTCAGTGGGTGCAAGCAGCGGCCGCTGCCCCAATTGCACCTCAGGAGTAGGGGAAGGTGGAGAAGCTCTCAGGGGCAATCAGGGCCAATAGCCATGGCTCACACCTGCTGATGTTGCTGAGTGATTGGGACCAGTACCAGGTGCCAGCAGCGGGTGCAAGCATCGGGCAGGACCATGGCATGCAGGAGCAAAGAATTTTCAGTAACCACCAGAGGCTCACCCTGATGAAGACTACTGGTGCCCTGCCTTGGTCTGGCATCCCCACTCACCTGCTCCACCATCCTGCAACAGCCAACATCCACCATGTTCCCCACTCTGCTGTCTGCTGCAGATTCCCACCATGTTCTGCACGGGCCGCCTGGTGGTCAGTGCACGTCATAGAGACCAGTTGTTCAGTTGTTCCAACGTTCGATCTATTTGCATATTAGCCTTTTATTATATAGGATATAAAGTAATATAGATGAATAACATTTTTTTAATGTAAAAGACACACTCTATGTTGTTAGATTCAGTGGTCATGTTGCAGGTTTTACCTTACCTGTCCAGAGCATTGACACAGTGATGACTCCCTGCTGGGAAGCATGCTTGCTACATACCCCTATCTTTATAGACACTTCTTCTCAAATCTTCCTTAGTGATTCCTTATCATCTCCCTTTTCTCTAAAAGCAAGAAGTGCCTGGAATCAGGGCAGGCACACTTCTCTTCCCAGTCTGTGTTTGCCACCTTGGTGATCTCATCCACTTTGATGACTTTTCCATTTAGATCTTGAACAGTTATCTCTCCAGCACAGACTTTATTCCTCAACTTGAAACTTATGTATCTAATGGTTGATTTGGCATCTCCATTTGGATATCAAAAAGGCATTTCAAATTTAACATTACTCAAACTGGACCTAATGAGATCACTATTGTTCACTCCTACTTGTCCTTCAATCTTTCCTCATTTAAATTGATAAAACAGCATTTATTTCATTGTCAGGCCAATAACGTTCATGTAACACTTGACCCATTTATTTCTTTACTTTGAATGTAAAGTGATTCATCACCATATTTGTTTGACTCTACTTTCATAATTTGACCAGCTCTCAGTTCCAGTGCTGCCATCAAAATTATTCTTACCTATATCTAGATTACCCAGGAACCTGCTGTCCTTGCTTATACCCTTGTCAAAACAGCTCTTCTCAGCACAGCTGCCTAAGCAAATCTTCTAAAATGGAAGTCAGAAAATGCCCCTTATTTTCTTGGGACTTTCCAATGACTTCCCATTTCATTTAAAATAAAAGTCAAAGTTCTAACACCAATATACATGGTTTTCATCATTTACAGCACCTCATTCTCATCTCTCTGACCTCTTTGGTGTTTTTAAATTCTAGTTTGCTATATTCCCTCTTTCTGCTTCTTGAAGCCCCAACACACTTCTTTGGGATATTTGAGCTTACTGGCTCCAGAATAACTTTCCAGTGATGCAGGGGAGACAGGACGGAGGCTTGCACCATGTGTGGTGGAGAACTGGAAGATTTTTGACCCAACATGAAGATTAAGACTATGTGATTTGATGGCAGACTAAATCCTAAATCAGGAATGCAAGAGATGGTAGAAATCATGAATTCCACCCAGGGTTTGTGGCACTTACTGAGGTAGAAAACACTTGGGGAAGGTAAAGTTTGTGGAATGTTGAAATTCTGAGTTCATTTTGGACATGTTTATTTTTATGTTAGATAGCTAAAGAATAATGTTAAATGGGCAATTGTTGGAAGAGTTAAGTCAGAAATATCTACACTAATAAAAGAGAAATATACAAATTGACCATACTTCCACAACACCTATCAGCAGTGAGCATGCAGATTAACTTGACAAAAATGGCAGGTTAATTTCCATATGCAGGCACAGTGCAGCTGGGCGGGGTGGAACAACTGCTATGAGGGGGTGGATGAAGGGCGGAAGGAGCTATAGGAGTGGTACTCCAGCTGGGAGTGAAGCTAGGGGAAGGAAGGCCTATTCTTGCATGGATCTTCATGCAACAGGCTTCTAGTATACAGATAAAAAATAATGTGTCTGTCCAGGACAGACTGCACATAAATAAATAGTTGCAATATAATAAGAAGTACTGAGTGTACCTTTTATGTCTTCAGCACACATTCAAAAAACATCAACAATTTAGTGCTGAAACATAACTTATACCTTGATCTGATTCTCTGTTACTCTAAAATATGCATACACACACACACACACACACACACACACCTGTATAGTAAACATGTATATGTGTGTGCACTGATATACAGTATATTATTATGGCACTATGTTTCCTTGTGGTAATTTAAAAAAGACCCTTTGGAAATAGAATATTTGTGACTCTATAACCTGGTTCTAAAATTTTTAGCTGTGTGATATTATAACAAGTTACTTATCCTCCCTGAATTTTCATTTCTTCACATATGGAACTGGGGATTTTAGTATTTATCTCAAAACCTTGTAAAGATTGCATACAATAATGTTGGTCAACCATTGGGCATTGCCTGACACAGGTGTGTGTGAGAAATATTAGCTATTGCCGAAACTGGTTTGGCTCAGTGGATAGAGTGTTGGCCTGTGGACTGAAGGGTCCCAGGTTCAATTCCGGTCAAGGGCATGTACCTTGGTTGCAGGCACATCCCCAGTAGGGAATATGCAGGAGGCAGCTGATTGATGTTTCTCTTTCATCGATGTTTCTAACTCTCTATCCCTCTCTACCTCTCTGAAAAAAATCAATAAAAATATATTTTTTAAAAATATTAGCTATTATTTTTTGTTGTTATTGTTTTTATGCTTTATAATAATTACAGCAGTTTTATAAAATCAAGATAACTAAAAGGTAACTCAATGGCTATTGCTCTTCTATCTTAGAGGACACATCTTGAGATCTTTCTCAAACTCTGATTGCATCAAGAATAGAAACATTTCTGTGTTACTTAATAAGTGTCCAGCAGTGATCTTACTGATATATAATTAATAATTCACTTAATACACATAACAATGAGATAACAATTATTATTATTATTATATAGTGTTACATTGTACTAACATGAACATTCCTATACTAACCATTGAATGCAAGGAAAGGCAATTTCCAGAAAATCAGTAAAAGAGATGATCCCATAAATAATTAATTATCTCTGCTTTTGAAAAACAGATTTAGATTATACTACAACTTTCCAACTTTTCTCCTAATAACGTATTATGATTATTTTTCTATGTTATTACTTATAAGTCCATCTTGTTCTTTCTAAAGTTTATAGTTTTCAGTTTTTCAAGATGAAGTATGGACAGAGGTGATGGGTTGCACAACAATATAAATTCACTTAATACCACTGAACTGTACACTTAACAATGGTTAAGTACAATGTGTATTTTACTACAATAAAGAATTGAAAAAAATGTATATAAATTTTAAGGATATACTTACTATATTTTGTTTAAATTACCTTCTATTAAATATTTAGATTATTTCAAAATATAAGTTTAATAAACAATACTGCAATGTATATCACAATAAATTTCTTTGAACACCCATTTTCTGTAAAACATGATAATAAAATAATAGCTTCCACTTTCTGAGTGCTTACTATGTGACAGAAAACATACTAAGTACTTTATGTAGATAATCTGAGTTGAACTCCACACTAACCCTATAAAGTTAATATTCCCTGTCCAATCTCCCCAGATTATGCAAATTGTTTCTTACAAAGGACACTTGTCAAAGTGGCAACTTGAGCCTAACATCCAACTTGAACTTCTTTCACTAAACCTTGGCCTAAGTTATTTTAGGAGAAAGAAGGGAGATTTATTCTAAAATGCCTAAAAAAACATTCTGGTTACCAAACTTCACATCCCTAGGTTGCTTTCATCCAGAGGGAATGATTTGTTCTAATATGTACCAAGGCATTTTATGAGAACAATTTGTTCTAATATGCAGCAAAGCATTTTATGGGCCAGCAGTGGCCCTGAAGGTCCCCCTGACTTGTAAATTACAGAGTCAGGGTTGAATTCAGGAAGTCTTACATGAGAACCCTACACTGAATTACTAGAACCAGTGCCTTCTGTAGAAATATAGTCCTACAAATGCAATGGCTAAATTAAAGGGCAGACACATTGAAAATACTGAGTTTCTTCCCAAAAGGGTATTATTATTACTTATGTCCTTTTCACCAACAGTTTCTTGAAGTGAATTTTTGGCTCTTTCCTCACACGCTAGGTAATCTTGGATATCACAATTCCTTTTTATATTTGTTAGGTTTTTATTATAGTGCAAATAGTTGCCAGACATCACTGTATTTTTTTCTTGAAAAAGTCATTGTTGTTATTATACTCAGTCCCTAGTACTGAATCTTTTCTGTTATTTGACTTTTTGTACTAAAGGGAAAAGTAGATTTAAAAAAAAAAAAAGGAAAATTGATGTTCGGATTGCATTGATTTATTTTTCTGAGTTATTTGATTTGATATTTGAAAATATCATAGCTCTACTGATATACTTGATAAAGAGATTTGGTTATACAAAGACAGACTTATTTTGGATGATATTTTGAAGTTTGTGAAAGCAGATATAGATACTAAAATGGTTTACTGTACTTTTAAAGGTCTTTTGATCCAGCACTAGGCCATTTCCCTTGGTATGAAAAAAAAATCAATTTTATTAGAATATTTGCCAATCATAAGCTGTATCTACAGTATATGTGTTTTATATTAAGCTACTTCAAAGCCTGTGCTAATAGAATCATCAAGGCCTTCAGTCCAAGCATACTTGTAAATTGCTAGTGTGTCCTTTTATCTTTTGAGATCTTCTGATGTGGAAAATGGATAAAAGTTTGAAACCATTTTTAAAGACTTAAAATTTCATCCATGGAGATGCAGATTTATTTTTATTACTTTCACTCAAATGTATGTGTGTGTTTTTTTATTAGATTAGTTCAAACATCATCTCTCATTTTAATGTATTCCATGCATTCACATTTTAATTCTGTTTACCATCTTTTGGCACCCAGTAAACATGTAGCTCCAATAAAGAGTTGGATTTCACTCTGAGTTTAACAGAATGACTCAGAAAAGGTAGGAAACTGAAGGCCAGTTGTTCCTATTCTCTCCTGGGAATAAGCTCTGGATACCCCAAAGGAAGACAAAATCTCCCCTTTTTCCACCCCCAAACTTCTTTTCTCTTTGTCATTTAACTCTTTAATTAAAATGGAAAATGGAAAGGGCAGGATATCTGACACTTAAAAGCATTGTTCACTCTGCTAACACAATGGCAATAATAAGTAATACTTATGAAAGGTACAACACCACATATATTTTCATGTATTGACCTTTTTTATCCTTTGCAATCTATTTTTCAAATGAGAAAATAGGCATAGACAGATTTTTTAAAAATGTCTAAAGTCAAATAGAATTGAACCAAGTACATTAGTCCATCTCTCTTAATCATTATACTGCAAAGAGAAGGAAGTTTGTTTAAGTAATAGAGGGTCCACTTTTGATTATGTTTTCTGGAGATAAATGTAATTAAGTGGCATGAGTTTTTATTTGTTATGCATCTTTTACACCATATCACTCCTGTGCTGCTCTTAAGATTCAGTTCTGCCTGTGTTGATTTCAGTAAAATGAAGGAGAGATCATGTATAGATAGACATAAAACTTAAATTGTGGGTTAAATTATGGTTTGTTACCAAAAATCACCTTGTAGAAATTGTCTATAATCAACTAATTTTAAATAAAAAGAGACTTTCTTATAGATTGATCAAGAGTGGGAAGATAAAGAAGAAAGAAAAATATTCAAGAATTCCATCAGAGTATATCATAGTTTAGCACAATAATAAAAGTTAACATGTGCCTAAGACACACCAAGGGAAGATGATTTTTTTTTTAGTGAAGCTTTTTTTTTAAACGAAGTCCTCATTCATTTACATAGAATCTTTCTAGTTAAGCCCTAAGAGTAATGATAGTAATGGTGGTAGTACTAGTTGAGTAATACTTAAGCATGGAATTTAAATCAAACACATCTGATTCTAAAAACCTTCACTCACAACTTTTGGTATCTTAGGGAAATTAATTTCTCCCAGTCCTAACTTCTTTATATAAAATGAACATAATAAAATCTACCTCATAAGATAGGAATAGGTGAGATAATTAATATAATCATCTGGAATGTACCTGACATATAGAAGGTCCTTAATATACATAATAAATGTTAACTTCCCTTTCTTTCTTTTCTTCTTATTCTCTTCACCCTTTTTTATTTTCTCTTTGTTATCCAATTTCTTCAATTAGAATGAAAAGGGTAGGGTGTTGTGTAATTTCTAAAAGTATTGTTCACTCAATACTGGCATGTCCTTGCCCATATCTCCTGTACCAACTACTCCCAGCACTTAAAAAACAACTACTGAGTGATCTTTGTAAGCTCAGAATGACCTTTTGAGCCTTATGTAAGAATCTCCTTGTAAAAATGTATTCAGTTTGCCATTTCCTTCAAATACATATCATGGAAACCAGCATTTACAAAGTCAGTAGTAAAAGCAGAATGTAATAAATCTCTCTATCTCTAAGATTTTCATTCTTTTGAATTTTCTTTAGAGAGTCCCTTAGGATGTTTGTATTTCTCTTGAGCCTCATGCACAAGGACTGTGCTTGTTTTCATTTGAAGACTGAGTTAAGGTATTAGGGTTAGGTATGTTAGTAATTTTTGTTAATAAGTAAAAATTTTCATCACTTCTTAGCTGTTAACTATTTATTTATTTATTTATTTATTTATTTTTAACACAAAAGATAAAGCAAATGAAACAGTACAGCAAATGAAGAATACACATCAATTATTATTGGGAACAATGTCACTCTTGGTTACACAAACAATCTGACTAAGGCTGTATCCTACTTCAGGTTCAGAGATAGAAATTACACCAGTTGGATCCCAGTAATTGCAGTCCACAAAAACTGATTCTAGCTAATGTATGCAAAGAAAAAAAAAAAGGATATCAGTTAGCTAGATGATGAGAAGGGCAATGAGCAGGGTAATTAAAAGGGTGATGAGAATTCTAGGTTAGCATTAAACTCCTAGGAAGATTGGCCTCAAGGAATTTCAGTGGTTCTAGATAATAATAATACTAATAATGAAAATACTCAAACTAATATTTGTTTTCTGCCCATATAGCATGCTTCTCAAGATTTAAAGTCTTCAAAGAGAGAATCTGATTGAACTTGTTGGGTTAGTGGGTTAGGGAGTGGACATATTGAATAAAAGTCCCACCATTGTTGCATCATGGAGGCACAATAATCCCTTAAAGGACAAAAAAAAAAAAAGAAGAAGAAGTGGTACGTAGCCAAGCACAAATGAGAAAGAAAGAAATTTCATTATGGAAGACAAAGAGTCCTTCCTGGCAATGATTTAATTATTTAGAGCCATATTTATATATATAAAGTTCTATACAAATTTTATAACAATTTTTCAAAAGTAAAGTATTATTTAGATTTAATGTAGAATGATGTATAATAAAACTTACTGATTAAGCCATGATTTTTAGCCATGATAGGAATAAAATTTTATTCCATAATTCTGACTCTGCCAACCAGCTGTGTGACTTTGGGTCAATAACATTTTTTTCTGGATATCTAATTACTTACCTACTTAAAATGAAAAAAAAATGGATGAAGATCTCTCTCAGGTATCAATTATAGCATAAGAATTATCCCTGGATCACACTTGCCTCTCAACCCTAACCTAAACTGATAAGGTGAGTCATTTATGGTCATGCTTTCAAGCTTTGGTCATGGTGAGCTGAGTAAGCTTTTCTTGATTAACTCATCTTGTTCCAATAAAAAAAGAAATTCTATAATTATTCTTGGCAAGCATCCAAAAATATGCCTCACTATCCAGTTCCAATTAATAATGTGTGACTTGTTAAAAACAGATTTTGTTCATTTGAAGGTTTTAATAGCACCCACTTTCAACTTAGTTCTCTTGGGAAAATATTTAGCATGCATTTAACCAGCTTGACACATACAACTAATTAATTTGTCTGAAGCAAATTATTATATGAATCATAAACAAAAAGCGAAAATTGGAATAGTGCCAAAATTCAAGCTTGAGGTACTTTATACTTGAATAACCTGAAGATTTTGTTTTGTTTCCTATTTCTATTAAGTAAGTGTGGGATTCCTTAACAAGACCCATGTGGTTCAGGGCCCACTCAGGGTCCGGTTTCTGGAGAAAGCCACTCACTAAAATTAAGAGAGAGACTGGAAAAGAGTTAATTTGGGAAAGTGGGGGGTGGGGGGGGGCAGGCGGGAGTCAACCTCTAGTGGGAAGACTGCCCCTAGACTCTGACCTTGCTCTCCCTTTTATTGAAGCTATGGGATATACCCATTACCCTTAAGCAGCTTGGGGAAACACCCATAGCCTTTAGGCAGGTAATAATCGGATTATCATATCAGTAAGGATTTACATGTCTACAAAATGGGGAAGTTGCCTCAGTTACCATTGTCTCAATTAGATAGGGAGTGGTTGGTTCTGACCTTTCAGAGCTTCATGGTTGACCAGCCTCTTTCTTTTTTTTTTTTTTAATATATATTTTTTATTAAGGTATTATCTGTGTACATAGCTTATCATTGCCCCCCCCCCCCCCATAGATGCCCTCCCTCCCCAGAGTTTTGTGTCCATTGGTTGTTCTTATATGCAAGCATACCAGTCCTTCGGTTGATCTCTTATCTCCCCCAGATCTCCCTACCCTCCCCCCCCCCCCCCCCCCCGCTGTCATTTGGCAGTCTGCCTGTTGTTTTACTGTCACTATATCTATCATTCTGTTCATTCGTTTATAATGTTCTTTAATATCCATAAATGAGTGAGGTCATGTAGTGTTTCTCTTTCATTGACTGGCTTATTTCACTGAGCATGATGCTCTCCAATTCCATCCAGGTTACTGCAAATGATGAGAATTCCTTCCTTTTTATGGCAGCATAGTATTCCATGGTGTAGATGTACCATAGTTTTCTGATCCATTCATCTGCTGACGGGCACCTAGGCTGTTTCCAAGTCCTAGCTATTGTAAATTGTGCTGCTATGAACATAGGGGTGCATATATCCTTTCTGATTGGTCTTTCTAGTTTCTTGGGGTATATTCCTAGTAGTGGGATTACTGGGTCAAATGGGAGTTCCATTTTCAGTTTTTTGAGGAAGCTCCATACTGTTCTCCACAGTGGTTGCACCACCCTGCAATCCCACCAGCAGTGCAGGAGGGTTCCTTTTTCTCCACAACCTCGCCAACATTTGTTGTTTGTTGTTTTGTTGATGTTGGCCATTCTGACAGGTGTGAGATGGTACCGCATTGTTGTTTTGACCTGCATCTCTCGGATAATTAGTGACTTGGAGCATGTTTTCATGTGCCTCTTGGCCTTCCTTCTGTCTTCTTTTGGGAGGATTCTATTTAGGTCCATTGCCCATTTTTTAATTGGCTCATTCATTTTCCTTTTATTGAGTTGTATAAGCTGTCTGTAGATGTTGGAGATTAAACCTTTATCAGTGATATCGTTTGCAAATATGTTCTCCCATACAGTGGGTTTTCTTGTTGTTTTGTTGATGGTTTCTTTTGATGTAAAAAAGCTTTTTATTTTGATGTAGTCCCATTTGTTTATTTTCTCCTTAGCTTCCATTGCCCTAGGGTTAGTATCAGTGAAGAAGTTCTTTAGGCATATGTCTGAGATTTTGCTGCCTGTGGATGCCTCTAGTATTTTTATGGTTTCCCGTCTTATGTTTAAGTCCTGTATCCATTTTGAGTTTATTTTTGTGTATGGTGTAAGTTGGTGATCTAGTTTCATTCTTTTGCATGTCTCTGTCCAATTTTCCCAACACCATTTATTGAAAAGACTGTCTTGACTCCATTGTATGTTCGTGCCTCCTTTGTCAAATATTAATTGAGCATATTGATTTGGGTTGATGTCTGGATTCTCTAATCTATTCCATTGATCAATATGTCTGTTCTTGTGCCAGTACCATGCTATTTTGAGAACAGTTGCTTTGTAATACAGCTTGAAATCTGGTATTGAGATTCCTCCTACTTTACTCTTATTTCTCAAGATTGCTGAGGCTATTTGGGGTCTTTTATTGTTCCAAATGAATTTTTGGAGAGTTCTTTCTAGGTCTGTGAAGTATGTCCATGGTATTTTCATGGGGAGTGCATTGAACTTGTATATTGCTTTGGGAAGTATGGACATTTTGATGATGTTGATTCTACCAATCCATGAACATGGTATGTTCTTCCATCTGTTTACATCTTTCTCTATTTCTTTTTTCAGTGTCGTGTAGTTTGCTGCATATAGGTCTTTTACCTCCTTGGTTAAGTTTATTCCTAGGTATCTTAATTTTTTTGGTGCGATGGTAAACGGGATTGCTTTTTTAGTCTCTGTTTCTGTAAGTTCACTATTGGTGTAGAGAAATGCCATTGATTTCTTGGCATTGATTTTGTATCCTGCTACATTGCCAAATTCGTTTATTAAGTCTATTAGCTTTTTGATGGAGTCTTTTGGGTTTTTTATGTACAATATCATGTCATCTGCAAATAGTGACAGCTTTACTTCTTCTTTTCCAATTTTGATGCCTTTTATTTCCTCTTCTTGTCTAATTGCAATGGCGAGTACTTCCAGTACAATGTCAAAGAGGAGTGGTGAGAGTGGGCATCCCTGTCTTGTTCCTGTTCTTAGAGGGAATGGTTTTAGTTTTTGCCCATTGAGCATGATGTTGGCTGTGGGTTTATCATATATAGCTTTTATTATGTTGAGGTATGATCCTTGTACTCCCACCTTGTTGAGAGTTTTTATCAGGAAAGGGTGTTGGATTTTATCAAATGCCTTTTCTGCATCGATAGATATGACTATATGATTTTTATCTCTCAATTTGTTTATGTGATGTATCACGTTTATTGATTTTCGAATATTGTACCATCCTTGCATTCCTGGAATAAAACCTACTTGGTCATGGTGTATGATCTTCCTGATGTACTGCTGGAGCCGATTTGCTAGAATTTTGTTGAGGATTTTGGCATCTATGTTCATGAGGGATATTGGCCTGTAATTCTCCTTCATTGAGTTGTCTTTATCTGGTTTTGGTATTAGGGTGATGCTGGCTTCATAAAAGGAGTTTGGCAGTGTTCCTTCCTCTTGAATTTTTTGGAAAAGTCTGAGGAGGATAGGTTTTAGTTCTTCCTTGAATGTTTGGTAAAACTCTCCTGTGAAGCCATCTGGCCCTGGGCTTTTGTTTGCTGGAAGCTTTTTGATGACTGCTTCAATTTCTTCCCAAGTTACTGGTCTATTGAGATTTTTAGATTCTTCCTGATTGAGTTTTGGAAGGTTGTATTTTTCTAGGAATATGTCCATTTCCTCCAGGTTGTCCAGTTTGTTGGAATAGAGTTGTTCATAGTATTTTGTAACAATCCTTTGTATTTCGGCTGGGTCTGTTGTTATTTCACCTCTTTCATTTCTGATTTTGTTTATTTGGGTCCTCTCTCTTTGTTTCTTGGTTAGCCTGGCTAGAGGCTCATCAATCTTGTTTATCCGTTCGAAGAACCAGCTCTTGGTTTTGTTGATCTTATGTATTGTGTCTTTGGTCTCTATGTCGTTAATCTCCGCTCTGATTTTTATTATTTCCTTCCTTCTGCTTACACTGGGCCTTTCTTGCTGTTCTTTTTCTAACTGTTTGAGTTGTAGGGTTAGATAATTTGTTACCATTCTTTCTTGTTTTTTGCAATAGGCTTGTAGGGATATGAACTTCCCTCTCAAAACAGCTTTTGTTGTATCCCATAGATTTTGGATTGTTGTGTTTTCATTGTCATTAGTTGCCATGATGTTTTTGATTTCTTCCTTGATTTCTCTGGTAACCCAGTCTTTGTTCAATAGCATGCTATTTAGTCTCCATGTGTTTAATTTCTTTGGCTTATTATTATTGTAGTTGATTTCCAATTTTATGGCACTATGATCTGAGAAAATGCTTGATAAGATTTCTATCTTCTTGAATTTGAAGAGACTTTGCCTATGTCCCAACATGTGGTCTATCTTTGAGAATGACCCGTGTGCACTTGAGAAGAATGTATATTCTGTGGCTTTGGGATGAAATGTTCTGAAGATGTCGATT
Source organism: Vespertilio murinus (assembly GCA_963924515.1). NCBI lineage: Eukaryota > Metazoa > Chordata > Mammalia > Chiroptera > Vespertilionidae > Vespertilio > Vespertilio murinus. The sequence continues at coordinate 114,165,057 of OZ004707.1, forward strand.
AATTCCATCTGGTCTAGTACGTCATTTAGGATTGACGTTTCTTTACTGATTTTTTGTTTAGATGATTTGTCCAGAGGTGACAGTGGAGTATTAAAGTCTCCTACTATGATTGCATTGCTATTAATCTCTCCCTTAATGTCCTCCAGTAGTTTCTTTATGTATTTGGGTGCTCCCGTATTGGGTGCATATATGTTTACCAGGGTTATTTCTTCTTGTTGGATTGCTCCCTTTAGTATAATGAAGTGGCCTTCAATATCTCTTTTTATGTCCTTCACTTTGAGATCTAATTTGTCAGATATAAGTATTGCTACCCCAGCCTTTTTTTCATTTCCGTTCACCTGGAAAATCTTTTTCCATCCCTTCACCCTCAGCCTGTGTGCATCTTTTTTCCTGAAGTGTGTTTCTTGTAGACAGCAGATATATGGGTCTTGCTTTCTTATCCATTCTGTTACCCTATGTCTTTTGATTGGAGCATTTAAACCATTTACATTTAAAGTTATTATTGATAAGTAGGTATTTGATGCCATTTTTATTCTATACCCCTGTGTTCCTTCTTTGCTTCCTATTTCTTCATTTTTACAGTAAACCCTTTAGCATTTCTTGCATTGCTGGTTTGGTGGAGATAAATTCCTTTAGTCTTTTTTTGTCTGTGAAGCTCTTGATTTCATTTTCAATCTTGATTGATAGCCTTGCTGGGTACAGTATTCTTGGATTCAGACCCTTCCTTTGCATGACTTTGTATATTTCATCCCATTCCCTTCTGGCCTGATGAGTTTCTGTGGAGAAATCAGTTGCTAGTCTGATGGGGGTTCCTTTATATGTAACCTTCTGTCTCTCTCTAGCTGCTTTTAAGATTCTTGCTTTGTCGTTGTTGTTTTGCACTTTAATTATAATGTGCCTAGCTGTTGGTCTTTGGGGATTCATTTTGCTTGGGACTCTACGAGCTTCTTGTATTTGTATGGTTTTTTTCTTCTCTATCTCAGGAAAGTTTTCTGTCATTTTATCTTGAAACAGTTTTTCTATGCCTTCCTCTGTTTCCTTTCCTTCTGGAACCCCTATTATTCTAATATTGTTTTGCTTTGTAATGTCCCAAAGTTCCCGTAGGCTCTCTTCCTGCTTTTTAATTTTTTTTTCTAAAAGCTGCTCTAATTGGGTATTTTTTTCCATCTTGTCTTCAAGCTCACTGATCCGGTCCTCTGCTTCATCTAGCCTACTTTTGATGCTTTCTATTGAGTTCTTTACAGTAGCTATGTCATTTTTCATTTCTTCTTGGTTCTTCTTCATTTCCTCTTGGGTCTTACTCATATTGTCAAATTTGTCTTCCATTCTTTTTAGCCATCCCATGATCATTACTCTGAATTCTTGCTCTGGTAGGTTGCTTGCCTCTAAATCGTTTACTTCATTTTCTGGTGATGGCTGATTTTCTTTCATAGGCGGGTTGTTTCTTAGCCTCCCCATGATCTATCTTTTTAGGACGCCTGTTTATGTAGTTCTCTCTGTCCTGCTTAGATTTAAAGGTACAAAATACAACACAACCAGGTACAACACACAAGGCACTGAACAGAAAAGTGTTTGCAATAATAATATCCTCCAATAAAGGTGACTAGAACCCAGCTAACAAAATCATACAATCAAATAAACAGAATAAGCAAACCAATCTTACAAAAAAGCATAAAACTTTGATATAGTTAGCATTTAGCATACAACTACAAAGGGGTAGAGAGAAGGATTTTTTTTTTTTTTTTAAGGACAGTGACAAGGTAGGTGGGAATGGACTTGGAGTAGGGGGTTGGGGGTTAGATATACACTGGAAGGGTGAAATTTAAGAGGGGATAAATAGAAAAAAATAGGGAAAATCTAGAGCAGTAAAGAGTTAAGATAAGCAGGGCACCAAAGGGAAAGGGTTAGGAAGAGAGTGATGGCATAAAGGTAGGGTTGAGTTAGAATAGAGCGTTGGAGAAGGAAAGGTATAAATAGTCTTTTGAATAGTAATCCCAAAGGGGAAAAAAAGAGAAAAGAAAGAAAAAGAAGAAAAAGAGAAAGAAAAAAAAGAAATAAAAAAAAGGATTATAATATGTCACTTAAAAAGTAGTAATAAAAATAAACAAAAGAAAATAAGATAAAAAACATAAAAAAGGTAAAATAGTAGTAGTAATAATGTTGATTACCTATAAAAAATGAATTAATTAAAAAGGTAAAATCAAGTGAGGGCAGATGAAAAAATTTCTTGAGTAAACTTTGCAATTAAAGTAGGTAAAAAACAAAAATTAAACAGTTAAAAAGTAAAAATTGAAAATTAAACAAAATTTGCTGTAATGAAGGTCATTCAGTTTCTGTGTTGTTCTGTCTGGCACGCCTGTTCCCCGTCTGGGCGGTAGTTGCAGATCCCTGTGTTTCACTGTTCCTCCGTGTTGATTACAAGTCCTGATTTTTAGGCCGATCTAGAGACCATATGTGCTTTAGCCTCTGGGTGGCAGTGTTTCTGGATGACTTCCAGGACTCTAAAGCCTTTCTATCTTTCCCCCCCTCTCTCTGTGTCTCTGGTCTATGGAGGGCTGGGGGTGGGGCGGTCCCGAGCTGGCTGCACTCCCTGTATCTCTGTGGACACTTCTTGGATTCAGATCCAGATGTGCTGCTCCCCAGATATCCCCCCTCCTAGGAGCCTAGTCCACAGACAGGCTCGCCTCCAACCGGAAACCCTGGGGCTTCCTGCAAATCCAGGCCCAGTCCTTCAGCCTCGGTGCGGTGCGCCTGGCGCTGCGCGCGAGCTGGTGCGCGAGAACTGGTGGGCGGGGGTTGCTGCGCCGAGTGGAATTCAGTCAGAACTACCGGGCCGAGGGGAACTCACCCACAGGATCGCTGCGAAATCTGAGCTCCTCTGAGATCAAGGGCTCGCGCCGACTATGTTCAGTTGGTGTTCCTTGGGTCTGTGGATAATCAGGCCTCCGACTCGAACCTCCTCCCTTCCAAGATGGCGAGATCTCCCCGTGCGCGCCGGCAAGTATCTCCGGTAAGGGACCCAGCCGTGGGTGGACAACTGTTGGTGGCTCCCTGATCAGCAGACCCCAAATTTCCTCTGGTGTTTGCCCTTCTCCTGGCTTGTTGACCAGCACTCCTAGCGCGATCCTCCGCTGCTCTCTCTCTCTTCCTCGGGACAGGACTCAGAAACCGCCCATCTGCTCTTCCGCCATTTTCTCTCTCCCTCACCAGCCTCTTTCTATTAGTGAGACAATGATTGGTTTCTGGCAAGCAAGGTACATAGATTAATGCATGTCATTGTCAGGAAACTCACATATAAAAGTGGGTGTTATTTATGTATTCATAATATGCTTTCAAAAATATGATATAGAAGTATATCTAAATGACACAGTTCAAATAATGATTAATAGGTAAAAAACTAACATGAGCTGTGCCTAACTCACTAGCCCAAACCTAAGGTAGAATATTTACATAACAGACCTATTAAATACTAAATACTTTTTATTTCTTGGTTGGAGTATTAATTTAGCTTTAAAATATCCGGGGAAATGGAAGCTGGTTATAGTCTAATATAAAGTTGGAAATAGTCCCCCGAAGTGGAAGAGAACCAGATGCCATGAGAGGCAGAGAGGCACAAAAGCAGGCTTTTAATTATATTACCCCACTCCCTACCTGCCACCAGTATTTCCTTCAGAAGATCATTGCCCAGCAAGTAATTAATGCAAGAGGCAGAATAGTTTGCTAATAGCATCTATCTGAGGTGAGTTGCAGACTGCCATTTATTACTTTTTTCCACCTCTTTTTCTAAAACTGAAGGTGAGAAAATTATATCCCAGTAAGATAATATTGGAGGAGGTTCAAGGAGTTTCCTGGTGTGGGAAAGTTTACAAAGACTCCTTACTTTGAGGAAGACTCTTTACACTGAGACACAGTTATTCCTGAATCCAAAACTTATAGGAGGTCCCTAAGTAGAGTCCCAGCTGCTTTAAGGCTTCTTCCCATGCTCATCATCAGCCCAGTGACTAATACGTCCAAAAGCATAACAACTTATCTGAGGAAAAACAATCTCTCTAGAAGAAAGATAACACATTCAACAGCATGCATGAAAAAGAGCAGAATTTCTTGACCAGATGGAAAAAGAATTTAAAAAAAAAATGTATCTTCAAAGATATAAAGAAAGATATTTGTATAACAGGAGTTATAAAAAAGAACTAATTCAAAATACTGCATATGAGATATATAATAATTTGAGCAAATAACTCAATAAATAGGTTAAACAGCAGAAACAACACAACCAAATATGAAATTAATTAATTGAAAGATGAGATCTAGAAGCTCTTCAGGAAGTCTGAGAAAGGGATCAAGAAGGGATAAAGAGACGAGAATAAAAATGGAGAGTTAAGACAAATGGAGGCTAGAAAAAAATCTTAGCAGATATATAATTGATTTTCCATAAGAGAGTGAAAAAATAAACAATGAAAAAATGGGAGGAAAAAGTTTAGGAAATAATTTACCTTATTTTTTCAGATTAAAGGAATGAAATAAATTATTTTGAGATAAATAGAATGTCAAACAAAAATGAGTAAATAGAATAATGTAATACTAACAAAAAACTCTTAAAAAGATTAAAGTAAATTTTAAGCATATCAGTTCTTTGAAGCAGGAAGGGGAGGCTCTAAAAGCTCAAAAGAAAATAGATTGCTTTCATAGATACAAAACTTAGATTGATATCAGACTTCTTATTTTTTTTAAAGTAAGGATACAATGAAATAATACTTTCAAAGATAAAAGTGTAACATATGATTTTTTATTTGTCTAATTTCATTCAAATGTGAGAGTAACAAATGCTTATTTTCAGGCACATAAAACCTCAGAAGCTTTACAACAGGAAGATACAGTTTAAAAGGAATCTCAGAGAAGTATGCAATTAAAAACAAGAGTAAATATTCTAGGAGGATGTGACAATATATAAGGGAAGTAAGGATGAACAAATAATTTATTGAAATTTTATATTTTCTTTAAAAAATATGCACTAAAATGTATACATATGATGATCCAAAACTAAAATTGTATGGCCTAAACATGAGCCATGAGTAGGACATATTACTAGGTGCTTATATTTTCTATGAGAAAGACATAAATAAGAATACATTTAAAATTGATATGAAATATTAAGCATAAATACAAGTCTTTAATAATGTCCAATTTTTAAAAGTATAAATATATTTGTAACTTTTAAAGGAATAATACATTTAAAAAAAAGAGAAAAAAATAAGAGAAAAGGCCTGGCCTGGCCTGCCTTCTTCACAAGTGGAGTACCTGGCTAGTCCCACCTCCTCCACAAGCTGATATGGAGCCAGCCTGGACACACAGACCTGCAACTCTGTCCAGGCATGCCTGACTCCCATGGACAACTGCCCCCCACTGCCTCGATATGGTGTTCCCACACCTGCCACTATGACTCAAACCCCTTGGCCCCCAGATACACAGACCTGCTGCTGCAAACTAGAATACCTCACCTGGAACCACTAGAAAGCTGGACCCACTGCTGAAACCTGGTGAGATTAGTCACCCCCAGATGCATGGGCCTGCCCCTGTGACTCGACCTGCCTCACCCAGTGCCACAGATACCAGACAGATAAAATGGGGAAACAAAGAAGCCATCCCAAAATGAAAGAAAAGGAGGAATCACTAGAAAAAGGAACTACTAAATGAAATGTAGGTAAGCAATTTGTGAGATAAAGAATTCAAAGTAAAGGTTATAAAGGGGCTCAAACAACTAAGTGGTACCACAAGCAATTTAATTAGAACTATAAGGAACTTAATCAGAAATACACTCTGGGGAAGCATGAGACTTGGTTGGAAAGTTTGTAAGGAGGACATTCTGAGAAAAAGGAAGTGTGTGGAAGAGCACCTACCTTGTTTATCGGAATTCCAAATTAGGGGAGTGTTGAAGATGATGACCCTAATTATTCCTTGACCTTTCCAAACAAGTCTGTGCACCAGTAGAACCCCAGGTGTTTACTGGAGTCCTTAGGCTTAATCTTTTGGGTTAAAGGACACTATAACTCATGTGTCCTCCCAAGATTACTTACCTTACTGATTGTATCTAAACTTTATCTCAAACTGCTGCTACAATAAAAGCATAGGGAAACAGGCAATTGAGGCTGCCTGGTTCCTTTATCCAGGCAGTCCCTTGGCCCTCTCTTTCACAGCAACTGTTGTGTTGGTGTGATACATTCATCCATCACTCAGGATCTGCTGGTCAGCCCAGGAAATATACCAGCATAAAAAAAGAAGTAGTAATCGTTAATAAGAATCAATTGGAAATGAAGAATGACATAGCTGAACAAAAAAAATGCTCTGGAGAGCATGAAACTGACATATTTCAGAGAAAAGGCAGGTTTGAGGGGAGAGATTAATGAGGGAACTTATATGCATATATGCATAGTCCATGGACACAGACAATAACATGGTAAAGGCCTGTGAGGGACAGGTGAAGGGTGGAGGAGGTCAATGGGAGAAAAAAAATAACAAGTAGGATATCAGTGATACTTTCAACAACAAAGATAAATTAAAGAAAGAAAGAAAGAAAAAAAAAAAAGATAATACCCTGTAGGGAATGATCAGTAGACTAGAAGAAGCCAAAGGACCTAAACAGTGAATTGGAAGACAACATATAAAAAAATATCCATTTGCATCAGAAATTGAAAAAATGTTAAAAACAGGAGAAGCGTTTTTAAGAGAGCTTTGGGACAGCATGAAATATACCAACATCCACATTGTAGGGGAAGCAGAAGAAGCATTTGAGTTAGGAATAGAGATCATGTTTGAAGAAATAATGACACAAAATTCCCCTGAGTTTGTAAAGTAAAATGTCATACAAGTGCATAAGTACAGAGAGATCCACTGAAGATGAACCCAAAAAGACTCACACTAAGACACATCATCATTAGAATGGAAAATGTTAAAGACAAAGAAAAAAAAAAAAAAGATACAAAATTACCTGCAAGGGAGTTCCCATTAGATTGGCAGCTGATTTTTCAACAGAAATATTTCAGGCCAGAAGGGAGTGGCAAGAAGTATGCAAAGTAATGAAAATCAATGGACTGAATCCAATACTACTACATCTATCAAGGCTATCATTAAAAATTGAAGGTGAAATAAAGAGATTCACAAACAAAAAAACCCAACAAAACAAAACTAAAGGAGTTTATTATCACCAAACCAGAACTGCAAGAAATGTTAAAGGGACTATTGGAAGAAGAAGAAGAAGAAGAAGAAGAAGAAGAAGAAGAAGAAGAAGAAGAAGAAGAAGAAGGAGAAGGAGAAGGAGAAGGAGAAGGAGAAGGAGAAGGAGAAGGAGAAGGAGAAGGAGAAGGAGAAGGAGAAGGAGAAGGAGAAGGAGAAGGAGAAGGAGAAGGAGAAGGAGAAGGAGAAGGAGAAGGAGAAGGAGAAGGAGAAGGAGAAGGAGAAGGAGAAGGAGAAGGAGAAGGAGAAGGAGAAGAAGAAGAAAAGGAGGAGGAGAAAGAGGAGGAGGGGGAGGGGGGAGAAAGAGAGAGAGGTATCTTATATAATAAAATCCTAATATGCTAACTGTCCACTCATCTGTTCAACCAATCAAAGTATAATATGCTAATGATATGCTAAGGCCACTCATCTGCTGGCTATGACATGCACTGACCACTAAGGGGAAGATGCTCCAACCGTTAGTTAGTTTGATGCTGGGGTCCAGCTGATTGGGACTGAGCAAGATGGGCCAGACACTCCCTGAAGCCCTCCCATGGTCCCTCCCTGCCTGGCTAACCTCCCATACCCCTCCCCAGCCCTGATTTTATACCAGTGGGGTCCTTCAGACTTGCCTGCCCCCCTCTTGCAATCTGGGACCCCTCAGGGGATGTCAGAGAGCTGGTTTCAGCCCTATCCCATGGGCCAAGCTGAGGGACCCCACTGGTGCACAATTTCATGCACCAGGCCTCTAGTAAATAATAAAAGTGGCAACAAATGAGTACCTATCAATAATAAACTTAAATGTGAATGGCTTAAACGATCCAATGAAAATACATAGGATAGATGAATGGATACAAAAACATGACCCAGCCCTAACTGGTTTGGCTCAATGGATAGAGTGACAGCCTGAGGACTCAAGGGTCCCAGGTTTGATTCTGATCAAGGGCATGTACATACCCAGTAGGGATTGTGCAGGAGGCAGCTGACCAATGTTTCTCTCTTGTTGATGTTTCTAATTCTCTGTCCCTCTCCCTTTCTCTCTGTAAAAAAATAATGAAATATGTTGTTGTTTTTTTTTAAATGACCCAATTATATGCTATCTGTAGGAGACCAACCTCAGAACAAGACTCACGCAGGATGAAGGTGCAGGGATGGGAAAAATTTTCATTCAAAATTTTCATTCAAATGAAAATGAAAGAAAATCTGGAGTAGCAATATCTAACTAAATAGACTTCAAAATGAAGGCCATAACAAGAGATAAGAAGGCCACTTCATAATACTAAAGGGATTACTAAAGAAAAAGGATATAACCTTGGTCTACATATATGCACCCAATATAGGACCACCTAAATATATATATTAAAAAAAAACACACACACAAAAATACTTCTGGAGGACTGAAGGGAGAGATTGACAGCAATATAATCATAGTGGGGGACTTGATGAAGCTCTAGTAGGACTCATCAAGAAACAAAGAGAGTGAACCCAAATAAAATCAGAAAACAAGCAGATATGGTAGCAACTGACAACACAGAAATATAAAGGTTGTAAGAAAATACTTTGAACAACTATGTCCCAACAAGTGGGACAACCTGGACAAAATGGACAATTTCCTAGAAAAATACAATCTTCCAAACCTAAATAGGAAGAATAAAAAAACCTGAATTACTGATGAAATTGAAGCAGTAATAATAATAATGAAAAACTCCCAGCACACAAAAGCCCTGCTAAAATCCTCAACAAATATTAGCAAATCAGATCCAGCAATACATGAAGAAGTTTATACACCATGATCAAATGGGATTTATTCTGAGGATGCAAGGTTGGTACAATAGTTACAAATCAATAATTATGATACATCACATAAACAAATTGAAAGACAAAATCACTTGATCATATCAATAGACAAGGAAAAGGCATTCGACAAAACACAACATCCATTTTTATAGCTCTCAACAAAGTGGGAATGGAGAGTTCATATCTCAACATAATAAAGGCCATACATGACAAACCTACAGCCAACATCATACTCAACAGGCAAAGATTAAAACCATTTTCCCTAAGAACAGGAACAACACTAGTAGCCCTGTGCACCAATCTGTGCGCTAGTAGCTCTCTGTGGGGCCTGGCTGATCTGAGCTCACTGCCCAGAGGCCCATGAATTTTATTGGTGTTATACAGTCTTGGTTCTGGCATTCGCATGCTCAGTGTAGCAGGAACAGGAAGAAAACACTCCATTCATTTGTGAAGTGCCCAAAGTGGCTGTGCCTGCATGAGGCATGTCTTTCAGATTTTCCCAAGTGGAGTTCTGCGTGTCTCCTTGGGCCTAGCTTGCACACACCTCTTTCTTTCCAATTAAAATGAGTAAGTCACAGGGATGACATGCTCCTGTCAGCACTCACTCAGGTAAATTAAGTGAATGCTGGTAGAAGCCCATCTGTGGAGCAAAATGCTTGCCTCGTCCCGTGATGATGAAGCAAGCATTCTGCCAGGCTGCTCATGCTGCCCACTCTCAGTGGCCGCCCCCTGGGACTGGGAGATTTTGGTGGGTCTGAGAGGACTTGGTGTGGCCATCCTGTGGCTATGGGTGCCACCATCTTTGTGATGAGTGAATGTTAACTTGCATATTACCCTTTTATTAGATAGGATAGTCCTTGAAGTCTTGGCCACAATGATCAGACAAGAAGGAAAAATAAAAGACATCCAAGTTGGAAAGCAGGAAGTAAAATTGTCATTATTTGCAGATGACAATATTGCACATAGAGAACCCTAAAGACTCCATCAAATTCCTGGTGGGGCATCTGCCTGGATTGCAGGCTTGATCCCCAGTCGGGGAATGCAAAAGCCAGCCAATCAACGATTCTCTTTCATCATTGATATTTCTCTCTCTGCCTTTCTCTTCCTCTCTGAAATAAATTAATATATTTATATATATGTAGAATAGTTAGCAATTCTGATTCTGCTTCTGATCCTGATTCCCAATAAGGACCAAAAAAAGATGCATTTACCAAACAGAAGGCTAAATATCATATACTAAGAGAGTTTTAACCTGTTTTGGTAAATTCACCACATCGTTAACAGCAGCAACTACTTGGAAGACTTTGAAGTAATATATTTTAATCCACTAACATCTATCTATATTTTTCTATGACCAGACTAATTTTGGAGTTAACATTAGCACTATCACCTCTGAATAATTTACTTATTTAAGGGAGGTACCAATTTTTGCCAATGCCCGAGATATAATATCATTTTTCATTTAGTATTTTAGCCAGGTTGAAGAGGGGATTTTCAGGGTCTTAGCTTTCTCCATTCTGATAGCTCTTACCTCATAGACCATGGAACTAAAGTGTCAGTTCTGCCAACTAGCAAGTATGTCCATTATAATTATACATTAGTTGGCTGGGGAAATAACTACTGGGTGGATCCATGATCTCAATGGTCTGACTGGTGAGTTAAACCTAGACCTGAATTATGTTAGTTGGTCCCCATTCTAACAGAGGAATCATTATATTTCCAAGCTCCCAAATATCAGTATCAACTCAAATTCTGTGTCTGATATTTTCAAATGTCTGAGTAGTCTGAATCATTCTTCTTTTCCCAATATAGTTACCTGTGTCAATGACCATGGCTTTCTTTGGAGAAAGACCAATTAAATAATTATAAAGTATATTTATAATGGTGCTACAGAGTTCTCCTCCTGAGCACCTGGCCTCTCCCTTAGTCACTGGGTCTTGTTCTAAAATCTAGTAGCAAGGGGCCGTACATTTTATTGGAATGAATGCCCCCAGCTTCCTGACCATCTGTCCTTGAATTATTTTGGTTGTATAGATTGAGGTTGCCCATCCATCTTGCTTCTAGGGCACTGTGTTCTATTTAACCATCCCCATATCTCTCTAGGTCAGCACCACCCCAATTTTCTGGCTGCCATTCAGACTTTGTTGCTTATTTCTATAATTGTAGCCACCTGCGTTTTAAGAGTGAAACACCATCAGCTGGTCTCTATTATGTTGAGATCTTATTTTCCATTGATATCTATCGTGTAACAGCATCTTCTACCACCAGATGGCAAGCTTCTTAGTGATGTTGGTGTCCCTGTCAATGGTGCCTTCCTTGGAGCTTTAGGAAACCAAGTGTCTCAGTGTTTTCCCATGGAACATTTTGGATGGCAGGTTTCCTAGCTGTTCTGGTCTCCATTGGGAAAAGCTATAAGCTGAAGGGACCTTTTCATGGACATAGGTAGAGAAATAGCCTGGTTTTCCAATGATTGTAAAGAGTGAGAGATATTGAAATATGAAGGATGAGAGAGAATCATTGTTTGGCTGCCTTCTGCATGCCCCACACTGGGGATCAAGCCTGCAATCTGGGCAAATGCCTTGACTAGGAATCCAATAGTGGTCTGGTTCATGGGTTGATGCCCAAACACTTAACAACACTGGCTGGATTAAGAATTTTTTTGGTGTTGTTTTTGTTTTAATAAAGAATAGATGTTGAATTTCATGAAATGATTTTTCCATATCAGGTAAGATACACACACACACACACACACACACACACACACACATGTGTGTGTGTGTGTGTGTGTGTGTGTGTGTGTATATATATATATATATATATATATATATATATATATAAAATTTTCTTTTTTAGTCTGTTGGTATACTAAATTACCTTGATTTGTTTTCAAGAATTAAACTAACCTTGCACTTTTGAGTAAACCCCTCTTTGCCATGATGTAGTATCTTTCTAGTATATTTTGAATTCAATTTGCTAACATTTTATTAGGAATTTCTGTATCTTCAGTAACTAGAGATATTGGTCCATCGTTTTCCTCTCTTATAACATATTTCCTGATTTTGAGATTAGAATAATATTTTACTCATTAAAGAATTGGAAACTTTTCCTCTTCTGTAATTTTCTGAAAGAATTTACATAGAATTTATAATTTTTCTTTCTTACATGTATAGTAGATTTAATCAGTGAAGCTACTAGGGCCTGGAATATTTTTCTAGTAAAATTTTAACTTGGATTCAATTTGTTCAATAAATATACTACTACCACTATTCAGGTTACCTGAAAAGGTTTCAATTATTCTATAATACTGCCCACCAGATAGTCTGGCTTTTGAAGAAAATTTTAAAAAATACACATTCTCCAGCATTAGAGATTTGTAAGAGAAGATAAGAAGAATAAAATAACTAATTGCAACAAGAAGTTTTTAAAATTTACTTATGAATTATGGCAGTGTGGAAAAAAATTTCAATGTGTTTCTTAAACTAAATACATCTGAGTTTATAAGGTTTATTCTTATCAGATTTCATTATTTTATATGTCGTGTAAAGTTTATAGAGATGGATAATTCATGATTAGTAATATATAATATTTCTTATTGGCAGTGATATAATCAAGATAATATAAATGTCAAAGAATAAAATTCATTTATTCATGCATTTATTCATAAAATCATTTGCATATTTATTGATTCAGTTTCTTAATGCATTCATGAGCTTATTCATTCCCAAATACCATTTACTTAAGGTTTTTTTATGGGCTAGGTACTATTTGAGCCCTGGAAATTTGGGTGTAAAAAAGATCAGCATAAGTAAACAAGTAAAAAAAAAATTGATGACCATGATGAATATTATGATAAAAATAAAGTCAGGTGATTTGAAAGAAAATGACCCAGGGGCTGTTTTAGATGGAAGGATCAAAAAGTTATTAATAAGGAGATAGAATTTAAGCTGACTTCTCAGTGACAAACAGGAACTTGTCAAGGACACATTTAGAGGACAAATAATTTATGAAAGGAAAACAACTCATGAATAAAATATGCTAGGATGAGCTAGGTCCATATGAGTATCTCTGAGGTCAGTGGCACTGGGACAGACTGAGCGATTGTAGTGGAAGACAAAGTAAAAGAAGTAGAAAGGTTTACATAAGGCCAAGGCACTTGAGTGCAGAAAATGTGGGAATTTCACGGAGGTGTCATGCAGAAAAGTAACATATGATTAATACTTTTAGCCGAAACCGGTTTTGCTCAGTGGATAGAGCATAGGTCTGAGGACTGAAAGGTCCCAGGTTCGATTCCGGTCAAAAGGCATGTACATTGGTTGCAGGCACATTCCCGGTAGGGGGTGTGCAGGAGGCAACTGGTCAATGTTTCTCTCTCATTGACGGTTCTAGCTCTCTATCCTTCTCCTTTCCTCTCTGTAAAAAAATCAATAAAATATATATAAAAATACTTTTTAAAATATCACCCCATTGTCTATGTGGAAAACAGACTGGGACAAGAGTGGAAATGAGGAGATCTGGGGAAAAAAAATGATGGTAGTTTGGACCAGGGCGATGGTAACAGAAATGGAGATGTATGAATAGGTATGTGCTACACTTTGGGTGTAGACAGGACATGCTTTTGCATTAGATCAAGAAGTTGAGAAGATTTCTCTATAGTTGGCTTGCACATTTTTTGGTCTAAGGGACTGTGTGTGTGGTGCTCTTTCCCTTAGATATGAAGTCCTTAGAAAGAAGATTTGAGGGAATGGAAATTGAGATGTCTTTTGGGTTATCTTAAGTTTGAAGTATATATTTAGCAGTCTAGTGGAAATGTCCAATAGTCATTTGTGTATATAAATTCAGTTTAGAGGGATGGCATTAATTAACTCATTTCATTCCACAAAAACTTATTAAAAGATTATTATGTTTTGTAATGATAGTGAAGTTAATATAAGTAAGAAGTAGAATTATCTCTGACTTTCAAAAGTTCACCTTCTAGAAGGGGAGATAGACACATAAATACATCATTACTATTGAGTGTGGTAAGTACTCTAATAGAGAATGAACAGAGACTTTAAATATCAGATGATGGAACAATCATTTCTACTAGAGAGAATTGGTAAAGGAGTTGCTAAAATTTTAAAGTACATAGTATTTTTCTTTTTACTACAAATGTGATGCCAAATTACTAGAGTAAAAATTCTGAAAACAATATTGTCAATGGTCATGAGATCTTTGAAAGCTGAATTAAATATCTTCAGGGAGACACCAGGAGAAATTACTCCCAAATACAAATAGAGACACATAGAAGAACCAATGCACCACATGCCCTGAAAGTAGACCATTTCACACTTGTTGCATTTTGTCCAAATCATTTTATCACCTTTTTTGGTTGATATTATCCAGTCAATATTTCAATGAACATCTAATTCCTTTCCATCTCATTTAATATTATGTAGATTAAGTGATAATTTTTCAAGGTATATTTTTAAAAATAGCAGCAAGTACCCACATTTTCCAGGCAGTTTCATGGCAACACATGTATATCCAATCTTATTTTCAAGTGCTTGCTGATGTTATCACTAACTCTCCTAATTAAGAACATTGTGTTGTGCTCTTGTCAACTACCTCTGTATGTTTATGTTTCACATACAGCATTGAAAGCAGGGGGATAACTCCTAGAAACTAAAAATCTAATGGTTTCTGTACCTTCTTGCAAATTGTGACTATAAAAGGAAAGATGGGTGATTGGATAGATAAATTTTTTCCATGGGAAAGGTTATAAATTTCCAGAACAGAGTTAAGAAATAAGGAAACTCTAAATAGAGGAAGTAGGAGTGGTACATTTGCTAGTATTCTGGTTCTCTTTAGGTATATGGTCTAAGACCTAAAATTAAGGCCCAACATTGTTTTCTGAAATGAGGAAAACCTCAAATGGCCTTATCACAAGTTCCCCTCCCCATTCTGCATCCATGTTTATGATCTCCTAGCCAAGCAACCCTCCTTAAGGGGCCCAAGTGAAGTTCCTGCTTATGTTTGAGTAGTGGGTTTCAGTTCCCTGCCAGTTCAGGGTACTATTAAACAGCCAATCAGATCATCCCACAGAACTGGAAAGTCATCCCACCCTCATGATACTACAAACCTCCGGCAGGCCCTGATTGTTTACTTTGATCCTGAGTGCAACCCCCAGGTATTCCTACATTGCATGTGCTATTCTCCTCCCCTGGACCGTGAATACTGTAACTGATAAAAAGTGACCAATCTCACTTGTCTACTGTCAGGTGTTGTGTGTTTGGCCATAAGGCTGTGGCAGGGATCTCTCCCTCATGAATGGGGTGAATAGGTGGTGATTAAAATAAGTTGGTATTGGCATACACACAGCTCTTTGCTCTGGACATGAACAGGGAGGGTATCCCTTTACTCCAAGAAGTGTGGGTTGATGACAACTAATTTTCAATGTAACCAACAAGAAATGATTTGCCTTCTTTACCATCCTAATCCTCCCTAATGTTTTTGGAACTTGATGTTACAAATTCTCAGCACAAGCTTTCTTCCTGTTCCTTGGCTTTTATCACCCTTCATTGCACATCTGGGTTTGATCCTCTACCTGTATCGGTGTCTAAGTTCTCAGTTCTGCATGAGTTAGTCCCTTTTCCAATTATACTTTCCTTTCTGAGGGTCTTTCCAGTAGGCACATCAAGCCGTCTCACCCTGTGCTGTGATGAGTGTACAGAAGCAGGGCTTCTACAAAAGCAGATCCTTTCCATCTTCTCTTGGCCTTGGCTTCTACAATTACCATCCTTCAAGTTTTGATTGAAGTCTATTCTTTGCTTGTCAACTCCTGCAAGTTCAGCAGTTAAGAGGCTTGCATGTGGTCGCATTCTTTTGTGTGGAGCTTTATCCATTTTTAGATCACCAGGCAACTTTCCCTCTAACAATATAAAAATGTCACCATAAATTCAAGCAGATGTGACAGGTATTGGATTTCTTTTTTTTCTGTGCCTTGGATTAGTACAGGGAATTAAAAGTTGACTAACATCCATTATCCGCATGGGTATATCTGTGAACATTTTTGCACAGTAGGCTGTGACCCACTTTCAGTGGCTAATCAGTCTCCAAGTACATGGAGATTTTCAGAAGGACATGTTGATGGCATCAGCTTTGTAGTTATTTTCATACAAATGGGAAGCCACTCTGTAGTCACATAGATACACACTTGTGCATACCCCACTTTTACAACACAATATATTTCTTATTTGTTCCACCTTCTTTTCCCTCCACTGCAAAAATACTCCATTTCCATTCGACTCCAATGGAAAATGCTCTCCTGAGTGAAAGAGAGCTCTTGGTTACCCAGTGAACTACAGCTGCAGAGATAACACATTCAGAGTTGACAAGGAGGAGGAGATTGATTTCTGCAAATAGAATCAAATGGCAACTGAAAGTGATAGCTTCAAATCTATCTCCCCCTTCTGTTTGACATCGATCTTTCCTCCCTGTGCCAGCTCATTATCTGTTGGGCAGAGGGGAATTGCACTTGACATAATCCGTGGCAGTTTTACAAGGGAGAGTGGAAGGGCAGACAGTCTGGTACAATGCTCTGATTGACGGAGGTTTGTAGCCCAAATGATGGCATGATATACTCATATGGGAAGAAAAGTATTTATTCATGGACTAGAGTTACATTAAATAGCTAGAGATCATATTCTAAATAGTAAGAAAGCCCATGATACACAATTCTATTCTAGGATAGTATTTAAAGAATAGATTGCATTAACATGGCATTTTCTTACTCATGCTTTGGTCTGCTCTGCAGCTTGAGGACAATTTAATTTCAATTTGTGTCTTTGTAGTGCTTTGGTGCATTTCCAAGGGCAGATTAAAGACAATTCATGAGCTGTGGACTGTATCACAGTCACTCAACTCAGGACTTGGTACAAAAAAATGAATGCATTTACTCTAGGAGGGTTCTGAGATCAAACAAGTCTAATAAAATTGTTTTAAATGGATCATTTAAGAAAAGCATGTATATAACCCCATGAATTTACTTTGAAAGGTGTTGTGACCTTCTGGAGAGGCCAGTGTATACATTTATTTTTTATAATATTGAGTGAATGCCACCCTCTATTATATGTGTGTCTGTCCAAGTGTGCTCTCAGGGTTTGTGAGTTGTGCATCTGATTTTTTGCATTAATATTGGAGATAATTCAGCTTTAATGGAAGAGAAATTTTGTGGCACATAGAACAAAGAACTTTTGCAGTGTACTAAATTGCAGTGTACTAGTTACAGTGTACTAAAAATAATGCACTGAATCATAGGCACTCTGAATCCAAAGATCCTGCTTTTAAGATATATTTCTCCTGCCATCTTGATGTAAACCTTACTTACCTGTTAAAGCAAAGCCCACATCTCCCCTTCAGTTTTCAACCATTCTTTGACTTCTGTGCCCCATCTCCGTGATCCTCACTTTCACCAGAAAACCTCATCCCTATGATATGAAAAGGATAAAGACCATAATGACCTGAAATCCTCACAAATTCTCTTCTCTCTCATTCTCTTAACATAAACTTCCTGAAGAGAGAATCACACTACATTCCAATTACTTGTCCTCTACATGTTTGTTCTCAACTCAACTTCTAGCCACACTGTTCTACTGAAAAAGCACTCCTATTAAAATCAATGATGGCCTGTCTGGAGTGGCTCAGTTGTTGAGTGTTGACCAGGAGGTAATGATTTGATATCTAGTTGGGTTGTGGGCTCCATCCCCTATGTGGGCATGCATGAGGCAACCAATCAATGTTTCTCTTTCATCATTGATGTTTCTTTCTCTCCCTTTTTCTTCCTCTCTGAAATCAATAAAAAATAAAGTAAATTAATAATAACTTTCTAACTGGTAAATTAATCCCCATTCCCCTGTTTTGTTCCACTAGATCTCCATAACATTTGACAATACAGTTTTCACTCTTCCTTTATTTTTATTTTCCTTCTAATCCAAAATACTATTTTCTCTTTTTTAACTCCCTCTGCCCCCTATCTCTTAGATTGTTCCATTTTTGTTTGCTCCAGGGACTCCTTCACCTATCCTTGCTTGAGAAGGGGATGAAGGGAGGCTTACGCATGGCTGCAAGTATTCTTGGAGTTACACAGCACACAGAGCCAGAGTCACCCTCACCGCTACTGTTGGCTCCTCAGCCATGTCTTCTGTCCTGGCTGGTGTATCCCCTCTGTTACCATTCTACTGACAATTTTCTAGACAAGCTTGGAGATAAAAATACACATTACCCATATACAGTAATTGCTTCATTGAGATCTGCTAATGATGGTTGGATTTTAATTACCTAACACAAATATTTTAACATGTTCTATAAATCTTATTTATCATTAATTTCAATAATTTTCATCATTAAAACTGTTCATTGTATATCCAAATCAAAACTATCCATGAATTATCCTATTTTCACTTCATTTTTTCCTTCTATATTAAATGATTTCTCTCTATTAAATTATAACTTGGGTCAATAATTTTGTATACAATTTGTCAGGGTTCCAGTAAAAGCCTTTTGATAATTTTCTGTATATAAAAAAAATAAAAGTAGCTCTAGCTGGTTTGACTCAGTGCATAGTGTCAGACTGCGAAACAAAGGGTCCTATGTTCGATTCCGGTCAAAGGCATGTACCTTGGTTGCAAGCTCCTCCCTGGCCCGGGCCCTAGTTAGCACTTATGCAAGAGGCAACTGTTTCTTTCTCTCTGTCTTCCCCTCTCTCTTCTACTCTGCCTAAAAATCAATGGGAAAATATTCTCTGGTGAGGATTAACAAAAAAATAAAATAATCACATAGAGCAGGCATCACAATAGAATTTTATGGTAAAGTTAGAGGTATTTCTGAAATGAAATGGATTTGGAAGTCATATGAGCTGTGGTTTGGCATTTAGTTTGGCATCCTTCCTCTCTGAAATCAATAAAAAATACATTAAAATAAATTAAATTAATAATAACTTTCTAATTGGTAAATTAATTCCCCATTCTCCTGTTTTGTTCCACTAAATCTCCATAGCATTTGATAATACAGTTGTCACTCTTCCTTTATTTTTATTTTCCTTCTAATCCAAAATACTATTTTCTCTTTTTTAACTCCCTTTGCCCCCTATCTCTTAGATTGTTCCATTTTTGTTTGCTCCAGGGACTCCTTCACCTATACTTGCTTGAGAAGGGGATGAAGGGAGGCTTATGCTTGGTTTGCATCTCAAACCCTGAGAGCAAAAGGTTGTAATCAACACTATAAAACATCATGAGAAGCATTGGTGGCTTTTGGTGTCATATCAGTGAGATCTCCTACTCAAAGTCTTTGACAGGTTTCTAATGAGACCAAACATGGTGTAAAGAGATGATGGAAATAAAAAAATAAAATCAACAAAGAAAACCCATAGAGAAATGAGGCAGTGTGGTTTAGTAGAAAAATATAGAAGACCTAGATACCTTTAGGATTCACAGCTCCTTGATAACTCAGTCCCTCTACATTGGATCTTATAAGTTAGGAAAAATTCCACCTAACTATCAATTTTTTGGTGCTAGAAAGTTTTTATAGACAGTAATGTTACACACACATAAAGGATTATTTAGACTACCTTGCATCCAATAAACAGATTATCTGTTGGCTATATTTAGTGTTTTTCCTAAAAGACCATATCCTCATGGGTCAGGCAGATCAATTCCATGCTGCCAGAGGTAAATTATTCTTATAATGTTAACTGTTCCTTTACTTTGTTAATCTGTATTATGAACGTCAATAGTACCTCCTTCATGGGAGAACTATAGGATGGATTAGGTAGTGCATGTACCTGATTGGTTGGCACAGAGTAAGCCCTCAGTATATCTGCCTACCTTTCTGGTGTCACTTCCAGTAGCTCTTTCTTATTGACCCTGAGACCCTTTCATACTGCTCATGCTCATGTTCGGGAGTGCTGTCCTCACTCGTGCCTCTATGCTTTTGCACATCCTCTCTCCTTTCACAGGAACATTATTCCTTCCATACTCCCTCCTCTGCAGTCTTCTTGGGGAAAAAACAGTCTATTTCTATAAAGATAATTCACTTTTCCTTCAAGTACTTGTGACGTTTGGCTACCAACTGAGTAAGTAAGAACTAGACTTAAAAAATCTATCTCTAGAATAATAATTTTTATTCTAAAGCAGCACCTGAATATGTGAGCAATATTTTCACTATGATTTTAAAAATGGTAGACAAGGTAGGAGACCAATTTACCTCAGGCAACATGGGATTGATCTGCCAAGAGTATCTGCCAATACTCTTTTTTTGTTTTTGTTTATAGGAGAGTTCTTAAAAATAATGCTAATGTTTCAAAATTACATAGAACAGAAATGTAAAAATTTGGGAAACTTTTAAATTTATGATAGATATACACCGCTATAAAAATTCTAGAAGCATAAAGCTCCAGAATGATATAAAATTGTTCTAGCATGAAGCATTCAACATTGTTTTTTTTACCACATTAATCATTTTTAAGTGTAAAGTTTGATAAAGATTAAGTCCATTCATATTGTTGTTCAACCAATTTCCAGAACTCTTTTCACCTTGCAAAACTAATATTCTATAACTATTTAATAGTAACTGCCTACTCCTCTCTCCTCAGCCTCTGGAAACCACCTTTTTATTTTCTGCCTCTATGAGTTTTACTACTCTAGGTACCTGGTATATAAATAGAATCATCCAGCATTTGTCTTTTTTTGACTAGCTTATTTTTACTTTTTTTGACTAGCTTATTTTACTATAATATATTCAAGGTTGATCCATGTTGCATGTATCAGAATTTCCTCTTTTTTTAAAGCTGAATAATACCCCATGTATGTATATGTTTATACACATTTTGTTTCTTTTTTTATTCATTCATCTGTTGGTGGACATTCGATTATTCCCATCTTTTGACTGTTGTGAATATGTTGCTATAAAAAGAGATGTGCAAATATCTTTTTAATACTCTGCTTTCAATTCTTTGGGTATATAACTCAAAGTGGAATTTCTATATTATATGGTACTTTACTTTTAATTTTTAAAAATATTTTATTGATTTTTTTACAGAGAGGAAGGGAGAGGGATAGAAAGCTAGAAACATCAATAAGAGAGAAACATCGACCAGCTGCCTCCCGCACACCCCCTACCGGGGATGTGCCCGCAACCAATGTACATGCCCTTGACCGGAATCGAACCTGGGACCTTTCAGTCCGAAGGCCGACACTCTATCCACTGAGCCAAACCGGTTTTGGCTACTTTTAATTTTTTTTGAGGAATTGCCATACAGCAGCTGTGCCATTTTACATGTCTACCAACAGTGCACAAGAATGCTGATTTCTCTACATTTTTACCAGTACTTGTTATTTTCTGTTGGTTTGTTTTTTGTTTGTTTGTTTGTTTGTTTGTTTGTTTTCACAGTAGCCATCCTAGTGGGTGTGATACACTGCTCTTACAAGGGTCTGCCACTGATTCTCCTTGTAGAATTGTTCTTCACCAAATTGTTCCCTGGCCACAAAGAGCCAATCCAAAAACAGAGGAAACTTCCTTGTGCTGATGTAAGCTTCTGGGCCTCAAAAAAACAAAGATTAGCAGACATCTTTGACCTTTTTGGCTATCAAACTCAAGTATTCAGTCTTATGCTTCATCTCAGTATTTTTGTCTTATCTTAATTTGGGCTTACTCTAAGTTAATTCTTTAGACTCAAGGCTCTGTTCACTTTTTCTGCCTTTTATAAAATATCAATTACCTCCTCCAACAAAACTAATGTATCTTTTCACTCCCTCCCCCCTCCCCCAAGATATTCTGTATATTTATTGAGTTAATACATCTATTAACTCTTATACACAAAAACCTAAGCAACTGAACAAGTGAACAACCGAACAACCAGTCTACTGGTCACTATGATGTGCACTGACCACCAGGGGACAGACACTCAATGCAGGAGCTGTCCCCTGGTGGTCAGTGTGCTCCCATAGCCAACCTCCCCCCACTAGTTAACCTCCTGTGGTCCCTTTCCCTGGCTGGCCAGCCCCCCCTAATTGTCCTGTTGGGCCCCAATTGCCAGCCAGGCCAAGGAACCACACCTGTGCATGAATTTGTGCACTGGGCCTCTAGTGACATTATAATTGTTTGCTTATGTATTAACCTCTGAATCAGACCCAAGACCTGATTACTATTCCTCTCTTTGTTTCTTTTAAAAGAACAATGGTTATATTTTGAATAGCCTGTATCCAGTTAAAAACTTATATTCCCCAGACTGGCTGGCAGCTAAGACTTTTCACATCAGATGAATGAAAAGATAACTCCTCTACCATGCTGGCTGTGTACTAGTACAGAGGGTTATTTTTTATATGACAAAATACTAAACTGTTTGGTAAAGCCAGTGTTTTATAATTATTTTATATAACAAAATTTATTAAAATGATAATATTAAATAATTTCAAGAAAAAGACAACTTATAGACAAAGTTGGATATTCAAAATGCTCTCTCAGCTTTATGTAGAGGAATGAGGTGACAGTGGGGATAGAGGAGGGTCGTTATCTTGTCACACTTGTAACCCATTGGCAAACTAGGCATGTTCTCTGTAGCACACCGGTTTGCAATCTCTGATTAAGACATAATAGTCATATTTTTCAGAAAGCTGAACAAAATTTCTACCAATAGAGTTTCTCTATCTGGACAATGAAGTTTTTGAGAACAAAATTATGCATTATTTGTTTCTTATCTACTATGCTGCTTGAAACATAGTAGTTATCCACTAAATATTTATTGAATAAATGGAAAGCAACCATGGTTCCAGACTTATTGGTTTCCTCACAGTTCTGGATCATGCTCATCTCTGACTCAAAGCCTCCAGGCCTGGAAAACACGTTTGGAGCCCTCTCCACATAGCCAAATCCTACCCGGGCTTTAAAGTTCTTTTCAATTCTCACCTCTTCCATGAAAGTCCTGTGACCATTTTGGCTCAGATCACCCCATTTTATTCCCTTCTCTGCACTCCTGTAACTCTTGATGAAGAAAGGTTTACTGTGGCCTTGGTCATATGGATATCCTCCAACTAATGACCTGGCTTTTCCATGTGGTCAGATGCTAACTATATTTTCTACTGACAGAATGTTGTATTTTAGGTGTTTTCTCCCTACCCCCCCGAAAAAATGTATTTCTTACCATGCAAATACAAACAATTGATGACAAAATACATAAGAAAATTAATCAAATAAAACTAAATCTATGAAAATTGTAATGCTCTCTTTGGAGAAATATTCTGCCTGAGATGGATCCAGTGGTCATTTCTTAAAATATGAGTCTAGTAAAATTGGGCTAAACATAACAAATTGGTCAGAATTTCCCTAGAGTAAGCTCTCCCAAAGTCTTAGAACTGCATTTAAAGATACTAGCATCTGTTCCAAAAATTTTACTGAAAATCTGACATAAAGTCAGGCTTTTAAAGTTCTTTGTATGATAAACTAAAGTTTGACACACTTTACGTAGGGCTTTTATTTTCTAGAACAATTATTTGCTGCCCTATTAATCAATTTTAAATATTGTGGAGAAAAGTTAACATTTCTGAAAACAATAGATGCCTTTGGATCAGTGCTTAGAGTTTCCTGTTGAAATGTAAGAATCGGCTAATATTTCCTCTTAATACAATAAAATTATTTGTTGCTCACTCTAAAAGTTCTTTCTTCGATTTTTCCCTTCTCCTGTTCTTCAGTATTTTGAAGAGAAAATATTTGCCCACACTCTCTTCTGTTTTGCTCAGATGTGTTTGATTGTATTTTCACATCATCAAAAGTTATTATACTTGTGTATGTGTGCTTAGCAAATTGAGCATTGATTTATTTTTAAGTCTGGTGTATCACCTTTCTATTATTTTCTTTTAGCTGGCCTTGGATAATTACTCAGGCAACAGTTTGATTCCACCAGAAGAAATATCACTAGATAGCATAGCGCCTTTTTATAAACAAAACAGTCTTACAATGTTTTAAAGGGATTAAATATAGCAGGATTGGTGGAGATACTGAAGAAGAGACAAAGACTGAGGTTTAGAACCAAAAGTATCTACTCTGTCTCTTTAAAAAGTTGAATTTGGGGGGGGGTAATATTGGCTAATAAAGTTATATCGGTTTCAGGGGTACAGTTCTACAACACATCATCTGTGCATTGTATTGTGTGATCATCACCCCAAGTCAAAATACTTCCATCACCATTTATTCCTCTTTACCCTCTCCTCCTACCTTTAACCCCACCTCATCCTTCCCCCCATTCCTCTGGTAATCACCATACAGTTGTTTGTCATAGAGGTTTTGTTTATTTGTTTGTTTGCTTGTTTTGTGTTTAATCCCTTTATCTTTTTGTATGACTTTGGACCGTAACTAAGTCACTGAAACTTTGCTTTCTTATCTGTAGAATAAAGATAATTCTAAACTTACCTACTTTTAATGGGTTTTATTATTTCCATGGCAGTATGTTTGTTTGCATGAATTCACTAAGAATCTGTTCTCTTTATAATAAGACACATAGAACCAGTTTCCAGTTGTGGTTTTATTAACCAATAGTTTGACTGGGATGTCATATTTCAGAGA
Organism: Vespertilio murinus; assembly: GCA_963924515.1. Lineage (NCBI taxonomy): Eukaryota > Metazoa > Chordata > Mammalia > Chiroptera > Vespertilionidae > Vespertilio > Vespertilio murinus. The sequence continues at coordinate 114,189,654 of OZ004707.1, forward strand.
GACATGCCTAGACTCTGATGTCACCAGAAAGTTTTAAGGAAGTAAGATTGACATTGAAAGCCAATGAAAGCCCCTTGGAGAAAAGGCCTAGTACCTTGCTTATTTGCATGGTTCAACGCAATCTTCCCAAGTAAAAAATAAAGGTTGCTCTCTTGGGAGCTGGCAAGGAAAAAAACCTTTAGACAGTTTGGGGGACCTTAAGAACTTGAGGAATTCACCCAAATATATAGGATGCAACTGTGTGGCTTGGCTCCTTGAAAAGCTAATTAAAGCTCAATCTAGAGATTCCTTATAAGATTCCAGCAAAGCTAACCTGTATGATCAATTGCTATTCTTGTTATGTTCATGCAAATGTTTAGGCCAAATTAAAATTGGATCTAATATAGTAAATAAATTGGTCTTAATTTGGTTCTTTAATAAAAATGAGGGTGATTTTAGGGAGAGAAATTGTGTTTCAATAAAAATCTAAAAAATAAAGTAAAATTAAAAAAAAAAAAACTTAACATACAGTTGTAAAAAAATCATAAAATATTCAATTTGCTTTGTAAACTGACAACATTATTTTTAAAATTCAGCCACATTTATTAGTTATCCAGTATCCACACAATGATTCTCATTTCCCTGAGAAAGGAAATAATTTTTTTTTATATTATAGAAGTAATTCACTATTTGGAATTGTTTCATGTTATTATCTATTTGGTTCATTTGTCCTTTAGATATTTCTCTGTTGATTTGCTCCCAATTATCTACCAAATTGAAATATGTCAGTTTTATTTTCTCTACTCAGTGGAGGAGAAAGAATGTCTACTTGCCTTGCTTAAAGTGACTTAATGGCCTTTAGTATAAGGAAACATTCACTTTTATCTTCAAGATTTGTATTCTTTTTAAAATATATATTTTATTGATTTCAGAAAGGAAGGGATAGAAAGAAACATTAATGACAATTGAGAGAATCATTGATTGGCTGCCTCTTGCTCACCCATTTTGGGAATCAAGTCCACAACATGGGCATATGCACTGATTGAGAATCGAACCATGACCTCCTGGTACATAGGTTAATGCTCAACAATTGAACCACACCAGCTGGGCAAGATTTGTATTCTGATTAGCCAAATGAGATTGATTGATGTTCTAAATTTATTGAGCATTCCAACATTCATGACATATTAATGGGATTAATTTGTGGTTGTACTGTTTGATAATCCTTTGAGTGCCCATATTAGATAGTTTTTCAATCTTGAGGAAGCAGTTACATTAAAATAACTTCAAAATTAAAATTACTTGTCAATGGCTAGAGATAGTGGATTGCTCCCAATAATTTGCCTCTGGCTGGTTCAGGGTACTTTATATTAAAAAGTTGGATCACAATACTGTAGAAGTCCATTTCATCCCTTATTCTTAGGGATTATCTACCAGGTAATACTGCCACAGGCATTCAATTTATAGCTGTTTCTGAATTCAGAGCCGTAAGATCCTCTGCAGGTATGGCTTTTCAGTTGTAAAGTTCTTAAACAGATGGGACATTGTTATTAGCATGGATAATATAGTTTCATTATATTAGGGGTGAAAGTGACTTTCCAGATAATGACGTAGACAAATGTTTGTGGATCTATCCAGTTAATCCACCAAAAAAAAAAATCATCCTGGCTTTTAGGAGCAATTACACTTTTATTGAATGTTTGTAATTAAATATTTAACTCCTCTGAATTTCTTACCACATTGTTGAAGATGCTCTGTTAATTTTCTTTTTGGAGTGATTGTTATTTCATTATTTAACTTAAAAATATCTTCTGGTTAATCCAGAAACCCATTTTAAACTAAATAGTTGCATGTGTTATTATGTGTTAGGTGATCATTTTTTAAAGTAATCAACAAGTCTTTTTATATATTCACAGGAATCACGGAGTGCAGATCAAAGGCTTGCTTATTACATATTAAATAACTTAATACAGAAAGAACCCTAAACCAAGTGAATTATTCATTCCTCAACTCAAGAATTAGCTACAGAATAGCAATATCATCTATTTATTCCACTAAAAAATTGATTATCTTTTATGTAGCATTCACTGTGCTGGGTGCTGGAGACAAAAAAAAATAGCAAAAAGATCATTCATGAAGACAAGAAAACGACTGGCATTTAAAAAGCACAATTCAATTTGCTGTAATTCAGGAATAATAATTATGAACTGTGTGGCCTAGATAAGCAACTTATTCTGTATCAGCCCCAATTTCCCTATTAAGATTGGAAAATATATATCCAAAGTTGTTGGAAAAATGAAATAGAATATGGCTGACTTACAAATAGAAACTCTCTATATTTTTTAAAAGTTCAAATAACTTGAAATTCTCAATATTTAGACATTGCTCGTAGCCTTCCCCTAATTTCTCACCTGACAAATATTTTGGAAACATTTAAGTATCATTTTATTATTTCTCAGGCTTTTGGAGTCTCAAAAATTGCCAAGGTCCTCTTTATGTTATCAACTGTGTGAGGAATCAGAAAGCCATGATAGCTGCTTGTAATGTGGTACATTGTTCCTACCCTGACATTTTGTCTTTGGTTTATTGACTCAGTTAAGAAATCTATGCCATTAACATAAAACCCTTTCACCAACAATAAAAAATAACCCATGAAAATAGCTGTATTAGTTTCCTATTGCTGCTATAACAAGTTACTACAAACTTAGTGGCTTAGAGCACATCATTTCACTTAGAGTTCTGGAGATTGGAAGTCTAAAATGTGTCATCCCTTCTGAAGGCTTTAGAGGAGGGTCCATCTCCTTGCCATTTCTAGGTTTTAGAGTCTGTCCACATTCCTTGGTTCCTGGCTCCACATCATTCCAACCACTCCTTTTGTTGTTACACTGCCTTCTCTGATTCTGATTCTTCTGCTTCCCTATTACAAGGCCCCTTGTGGTTACAAAGAACTCACTTGGATAACCCAAGATACTTTCACACCTCAAGATCCTTAATCACATCCTCCAAAGCATTTTGTGATATAAAGTAGCATATTAATGGGTTCCCAGAATTAGAGCTTGGGCATTTTGAGAGGCTATTATTTTACCTATCACAATAGCATTGAAAGATGAAAGGAATCTGAAGCATGTTTCATTTTATAGGGAGGCAGGACATAGACCAAGCTTAGGCAATAAAGAAATGTGACACTTTCAACAAAAAATAGTTAATTCCATTAGGACTCACTGAGAGAAAGCCAAGTAATAGTTTGAATTATAGAATTTTATTTGTAAAAGTAGTATACTATTATTGAGTACCAAAGAATAACTAGAATTAAGGTAACTAAAAATGATCCTTGTTGACATTTTTGATAAATTTGCTTTGGATAACAGATAGAAATAGTTTGAAATTAGCATATGGATTCATCATGAAATAATAATAGTTCATTGTTTTTAATGGTAATATAGAGAAGTTTCTTGGATATTACTTTCTTTTTAATACTTTGAGCATGTGTGTAAGGTAGGAATGCATTTGAAACTCTATATAACTGATAAAGCACCGTAGCTCAGAGATAGTTAATAACTAGTGCAGGATTACAAACTGGAATGTTAGCTGAGAGTCTGACTGGCAAAGTTCAACTCTCTTTGACCAGGGATCAAACTCTAATGCTTGAAGGTACCTGAAATCCATTTGATCTCCAAAGTAGCTGGATAATTTTCTTTCAAATCTTATTTATCCTACTAGAGGCTTGGTGCACAAAATTCATGCAAGAGTAGGATCCGTAGGCAGGCCTGGCCAGTGATCAGGACCAATAGAGGCCTTCTGTCTGCTGGCCACAGCCTTCCTTCCCCCAGGTGCTGGCTGCTGGCCAGGGCCTTCCTTTCTCTCTTACTGACCCCTGGTGGTTAGCACACATCATAGTGAGCAGTCAAACTCCTTGTCGGTCAAACTCCTGAGGGGACAATTTGCATATTAGCCTTTTATTATATAGGACTAGGAGCCCAGTGCATGATTCAAAATCACATGGTACCGCCCACCCTCAAGTCACCTCAGGATATTTCCCCATTGATTTTTAGAGAGCACAGAATAGAGAGGGAAAGGCAAAGAGAAACATCAGTGTGAGAGGGACACATCGATTGGTTGCCTCCTGCATGAGCCCTGACCATGGCTGCTGCTGATCAGGCCCTCCCCCAGTGCAGGCGCATGGAAGCCCCTGCTGCCCCACCCCTGCTACTGCATGCACAACCTCTTCCTGTCTGGTCTACCCTTTATGGTATCTGGGCCCAACATTGCATATATATATGCTTACCCCTTGACAATGTGAATTTCCTTACCATAAATAAGAATACAGAGAAGTCTCTAAGTTAAAAAATAACTCTCCTCCTTCTCCTTCTTCTCCTCTTTCTCCTTCTTCTTCTCTTCCTCCTTCTTCTTATCCTTTTTCTCCTCCTCCTCCTCCTCCTCCTCCTCCTCCTCCTCCTCCTCCTCCTCCTCCTCCTCCTCCTTCTTCTTCTTCTTCTTCTTCTTCTTCTTCTTCTTCTTCTTCTTCTTCTTCTTCTTCAGTTCTCATCCAACAGAAATATTGATTGATTGTCTCCTATGAGCACCCTGATCATGGATCAAACCTGCAACCTTTTTGTGTACAAAATGACACTTTAACCAACTGAGGCACCTGGTCAGGGCTCTTCTTTTTATTTATACTATTACCAGAGGCCCAGTGCATGGAATTCATGCATGGGAGGAGGGCATGTCCCTCAGCTCAGCGTGCACCCTCTCCAATCTGAGACCCCTCAAGGGATGTCTGACTGCCTTCTCACAATCCAGAACTGCTGGCTCCCAACCGCTTGCCTGTCTGCCTGCCTGATTGCCCCTAACCACTTCTGCCTTCCAGCCTGATCACCCCCTAACCACTCTCCTGCCAGCATGATTACCCCTGCCGGCCTGGTCACCCCCAGCTGCCCTCCACTACAGGCCTGGTCCCCCCAACTTTCCTCCCCTGCAGACCTCTTCACCCCAACTTCCTTCCCCTGCTGGCCTGGTTCCCCCCAACTGCCCTCCTCTGCTGGGCTGGTCACCCCCAACTGCCCTCACTTGCATGCTTTGTCCCTCTCAACTGCCCTCTCCTGCTGGCCTGATTGCCCACAACTGCCCTCCCCTGCTGGCCATCTTGTGACAGCCATCTTGTGTCCACATGGGGATGGCCATCTTTGACCACATGTGGGTGGCCATCTTGTGTATTGGAGTGATGATCAATTTGCATGTTACCTCTTTATTATATAGGATTGTTAATACAGTTCAACACATCACAGAGGTGAATATTAAACTTTTTATCTTACCTCTGTCACAACCACCTGCAAAACAAACTGATGTCTTGCATTTTATGGAACACTTCTAATAAAGGGCCAAGCATTTTTAGCACCCTTGAAGATGGCCTACCTGTAATTGCTCTCAGGAATTATTATTCCTCATTAAATAACAAAGCAGTTATCATGTGAGAAGCATCAACTCTGCGAATTACACCTGCAGATAAGTGCATCTGCCCTGTGACTCTCAATGTGGGGGCTCACAGTGGATATTCCAGAGATCCCCTGCAGGACGCCTCACTACAGCACCCCTGGAGGATGGATACCTGTCTTCTTGCTCCATAAAACTAACCTTTTAAGTCAGAACAATACAAGCATACTCTTAAAATTCTATCTTCAGTTTCAACTGGTCTGGAGGATAATGATTTATCTCTTTGAACTACCCCCAAAGGATCCCAAAGTGAAATTCCATCATTCCAAATTTATTCACTAAATATAGGCAATTACCATCCAGCTGTTTTCCTTGGGTGAAAGAAAATCTGAATTTTATGTAAAGGTAAGAGGCACTGTTTATTTAAAGATGTGTATTGAACAACAAAAATGTCCCAATGACTCTCTGGGCTCTCCAGTTTTATGGAGCCCATGATTCAAATTTGTATGTCAGCAAAATAAATCCCAGTGTGTTACAGGTAATCAGTTTCATTCTCACATACTCCACCTGTGCATTTTCCCAGCATCTTCTAAATTGATTTACTTAGCTAATGTTACATATACCCATCAACAGTACCCCCAATAGCTTACAGGTGAATTGAATAATGTAGAGAAAACTTGAGCCCCTGTGTGAATTACCACAGGATCTTCCTACTGCAACTGATGGCCAACCAACTTCACTACACAACTCACTCCTCATTCCTTCCACAGTCTCTGTGCTTTCATCTCAAATGCAGCGCAGGCTTTTGCATCTTTAAAGTATTATTTTTTCCTTAATAAATTCCTTGGTGTATGCTAGTGTCCAATGAGGCTTACAGACTAGGGGGGAGAGCCAACAGAAGAAAACAGCAGGTGCTCTATCATTTTGAAAGGTTCCAATTGCATAAGCTTTTATGACAAAGACTTTTGCCATATTTTATATTAAGAGCTTGTCATCTGGGTCCCAGTTCATAGAATGGGCCATTATTTCCCAAATTGAATTTGCTTATCTGCTCTTCCCTTTATGGGTAACACTACCTAGGAAACCAAGCTCATGCTGCTTTTAAGAGTGTGGATCTGAATTCTCTTTCTCTTCTTTTTGAGCACTCTACACTATACTTAATAATATAGTGCATGTGTGGTAAAAAAACTTATTTTACAGGTTCTTTTGTCTCTGTGGTAATTTAGACTTGGGGGGGAATATTTTGGCTTTCAATTATTTTATTTTATTTTGCTTTGAAGACTCTCATTTTATTTCCTTTTGCCCAAAAATAATTTTTCTTAAAGCACCACTATTTTGTTTCTTGATCATTTAAATACCTTATGGTCTGAGATCCTCCTTTCTACCCAATACTCACATCAAAAGCCAGTGACCTTGTTTAAGCTGAATGCTGTTCTTCGCTTTAATGCTCACATCCCCACCATCTTGTACACTCCTATTACTATGGTCTTCTCTTATTGGTGTTGACAGAACCATTCCTGGAATAAAGCCAACCAAAGCAATTGCCCTAGGCCTAAACCACTTGATATCTTCATACATTTTTTTACCAGTCAGGGAGTTAGGGTAGCAGTGGGCAGGCAAGTAGGGAATGATCAAGGGAAAATTTGATAGAGAATATTACAAAGAACCAGAGCTTATGTTATTCAACAATTTATCATCCTCCCTTTCTGTTCCACATCCCTCCTTTTCTTCTCCCCACCTCCCAGGCCCCAAAACAATAGACAATAGTATTCCATTCATGCATTCATATATCCTCTGTGACAGTTTTGATTTCAAGTAATAGTCATCAATTTTGGCTATCTTCAGCTAAAGTAACATTTTCTGTGCTATTATGGGGCTGCCCAACATTAATGAGAGTCAAGTGTAGAGAAATGACAATATCCAAGAATACTTTAGGGCTGGACAATACGAACCACATCAAAAGTGACACTGAAGAACCTTAGATCCACATGCTGATACAACTGAGATGCATAGGAGGGCACCTTTAGCTGTAAAATCCTAGGAGGGAGTGAGATTTGAATGACCAAACTGAGTCTTTGAATGAATTTAAACATGGCATTTCATTTGGGAAGAGGAATCCCCATAAGTACTAGGTATGGCAAGCAGATCCTAGTTGATTTGCATCCTCACTTACCTTCTTGACCTAGGTAACAGAGGGAAGAAGGGCCTGATTCATTGTATATTCTTAGTGGGAGGTTGGCACCACATGTGTGGGGAATTCCCCAAAAGGAAAAACAGAGGAGGTGATTGAAAAGAGAATTTGCCCTAGCCAGTTTGGGTCAGTGGATAGTGCCTTAGCCTTTGGACTCAGGGGTCCTGGGTTTGATTCTAATAAAGGGCACATAACTGAGTAAGGGGAGTGCTAAAGGCAATCAATCAATGATTTCCTCTCATCATTAATATTCATATATATATACATACATATATATATATATATATATATATATATATATATATTTAAACAAGAAAAGAGATTTCAATTGGAAAAATATGTAGAAAAATCCACTGTATGCCCAGAGATCTAAATACGGTTTCTATTACATTTTTACTTCTATTTTTCCCTTGAAAAAAAATACTTTACAGACTGGGCAGAGCCAAGAATGAGAAAGATCTTCCCATTTATTATTGGTATGGGTTCTAACATTTCTAAGTTCAGCTTCCATATACTTTCAGAATACCCGAAATAAGTGAAATTATAGGAAAAAATAACAATTGTCAATGTTAGACAACTAGGAAGTAATTTTGCCTTTATTTATTATAGCATTTTTAGGGACAGAATTATATAATTTAGAAATTGAGAAATGCGTAGGTCAAATTTTGATTTTGCTTGAATTACCTACATCCATGTCCAGATTAATAATCATATATTCTTGGTAGATCTGGAATAAAGTAATATAACACCTCCCAAACTTTATTTTATATGTCTGTAATGGCCCAACAGCTTTCTGATTAAACATAGATTGAACATATGCTTTTAATTCCTGCTCTCTCAAAAAAACCTCTTTAAAATGAAATAATAAAAAATTGTAAAATGCTATAGAAAAAGAATGAAAGAGAAGACAATAATATTCTTTAAACGATAATTGTTTGCAGTAAATAGCAAGTGAATGGAGGAGTTAGCAGAACTGAGAAAGCTGGCTTGAGAGAAAGGCAATTTAAATTGGGCTTAGTTCTCTCTCCAGAACCCTGGACAATATCCCACTAGGCAGGGGGAGGTATAGAACTGCAACCAAGAAGGTGGTGGGAAGCTTTTCCAGAGACAGCAAGGGTGAGATCTTCTCCCCGTGTGTCTACAGTCAACAGACTGGCCCACCCTGATTCTGGCAGGATAATGTGGGTTTATTCTGAACAGAACAAGTAGCTCAGGGCTCAGGGGCAGTCGGTAGAGCAGAAGGCAGAAGAGAAGAGCCAAACTAAAAACAGGAGTAAGTAAAAGTCTACACATGGAACTGTGCAGCCATAGACCCTGCTATTGCTTAGCATGTGTTGCCAGCAAGAGATTAGACGGTACTCCCCCCCCCCCCCCCCCGGAAAATAGGATGTCTTGGAGTGGGGCTTCCATCATGAAATAAAAAGGATTCCCAGTAAATTACTCTTAAAAAGTAGCACCTCAGCCAGCCCGGAAGGCTCAGTGATTGAGTGTTGACCTATGAATCAGGATGTTATGGTTTAATTTCTGTTCAGGCATATGCCCAGGATGTGGGCTTGATCAATGATTCTCATCATTGATGTTTCTATCTCTCTCTCTTCCTCTCTAAACACACACACACACACACACACACACACACACACACACACACACCCACACACATATATGAACCACCTCAGCTAGAAGGATCCGTATCGCCATGCAGTGTTTCCATTTGGTCCTCTAACACCTTATTTGTAATAAATGAATACACAATAAAAATCCCTAACTATTGAAAGAAGTTCCACCCCAAAATAAAGACACTAAGGAAAAAAAAGAGGAACTCAGAAAACAAGAAATACAAAAGCTGTGATTAAAACTATAATTTATGTTCTCAGATAAATGAGAATTCATTGCATCTAATAGAATACTATAAAATAGAACTGTAATAGAAGTTACCTAGAAAATAGTCTTGAAAACTAGAAATATGAAAATAGAAATGAAAGGTTCATCTAAGACTTGATGATGAAACCAAGGTCACCTCATAGAAAGTCACAAAAGTAGAACAAAATAAAATGGAAATTATAATAAATATAAAAAGATATTAGTAGATCACTCCAAGATGTTCAAAGGCTGACCCAAAAGAGTTAAAAAAAAAGATAACAGGACAGAAATTAGTATACAAATAATGCAGAAAAATTTCCAAAACGAAATATTCTAAGTTTTCAAATAAAAGGAGCTTAAAAGAAATATCTAGCACAGTTGTCTTTTAAAAGTGATCACACTAAGACATTGTGAGGTTTCAAAATACTAGCCATAACAAGCCATTGCAAAAAATTCAAAAAAATTAAAAAGTTAACATGTGAAAACAAACAAAATTAGAATCCAATTGAACTTCTTGAGAGAAATACTCAAAGCAAGAAAGAAATCCACAAGGAAGAAATGGAGACAAAATTCTAGACTCTCCAAAACCAAAAAGAGACATCATTAAAAAAGAAAATTAGAGGTAATAGGGACAAATATCGCTCATGAATATAGATGTAAAAAACCTAAACAAAGAAAAAAAGCAAATCAAATCCAAAAACATAGCCAAAGAATTATACAACCCAACTAAGAGGGATTTATTTCCAGATACGCAAAGCTGCTTCAACATCTGTAAATCAAGTAATACAAACTGTCACATCAATAAACTTAAGAGAGAAATTATATGATCGTATCAATAGACATATAAAATAAATTTGACAATATCTAACACCTCTGTATGACTAAGAAAAATAAACCACTGTCAGAAACCTTGAAACAGAGGGAACTTCTTCAATCTGATGTAGATCATTTATTAAACACATACAGCTAAGATTACACTTAATGGTGAGAAACTAGATATTCTCTCTTTAATACTGAGGACAAGGAAAGGATGCCCCTTGTACCACTCTTCTTTGACATCACAGTAGAAGTTCTAGCTTGTGCAATAAGACAGGAAAAGGCAAAAAAAAGTATACAGATTGGGCAGAAAAAATAAATAAAACTTTGTTCACAGATGACATGATCATCTGTGTAAAATATCCCAAAGAGATAACAACAGTACTGACAACACCAAATGAGGATATGGAGCACCAGGAACTCTTATTCTTAACCAGTGGGAATACAAAATGGGACAGTCTCATCTGAAGACAGCTTGGCAGTTTCTTACAAAGTTAAATTTTGTTTTTACCATATAATATAGTAATTATGTTGCTAGGTATTTACCCAAATGAGTTGAAAACTTTTGTCCTTACAAAAACCTGCACATGAAAGTTTATAGGAATTACATTCATAATTGCCAAAATACTGGAAGCAAACAAAAGGTTCTTCTAAAAATAAATGGTTAGCACTAACTGGTTCGGCTCAGTGGATAGAGCATTAGCCTACAGATTGAAGGTCCTGGGTTTGATTCAGGTCAAGGGCATGTACTTTGGTTGCAGATCCATCCCCAGGAGGCAAGAAATGGATGTTTCTCTCTGGTCAATGTTTCTAACTCTCTATCCCTCTCTCTTCCTCTCCGTAAACAAACAAACAAACAAACAATAAATAAATACATTTAAAAATATGCATAAAATTTAAAAATGGCTAAAGATGTATGTCCATACGTCAGAATATTATTCACCAATAAAAAAAATGAGCTATCAAGCTGTAAAAAAGACATGGAGGAAAATTAAGTGCATATGAACATAGATGTAATAAATTAGTATGACCCAAGCTGATTTAGCTCAGTAGATAGAGCATTGGCCTGCAGATTGAGGGTCCCAGGTTCGATTCCAGTCAAGGGCACATACCAAGGTTGCAGGCTCATTCCCTATTCAAGGGGCCATTCCAGAGGCAGCCAGCTGATAATGTTCCTCTCTCATTGATGCTTCTCTCTATTCTTTTCCCTTCCTTTCTCTCTAAAAGAATCAATAAAAACATATTTTTAAAAAATCAGAATGAAAAGACTACATGCTGCATGATTCTAATTATATCACATTCTGGAAAGTGCTAAACTATAAATGAATCTAAAAGATCAGTGGTTGCTAGGAATTTGAGAGAGTGAAGAAAGCATTTTTTTTTTTTTTAAATTTGGATTCTAATGATTGACAGTTCTCCCATGTACATAATGAACTTACCCTTTCCCAAGATCCCCAAAAGTCTCATCTCATTACTAAGTCAGGTTCAGGCTCAGGTCCATAATATCTCATCACCCAAATTAGTTTGAAGTGGAAATGGTAGAAGGAGGCTTCTCAGGGAAAGTTATTCAGTCACAGCTTCTTCAGCATGATTGCTCTTGATTTGAAGGCTTGTGAACTAAGAGAAGAGATTAGGCCCACCCACAGCTTCATTCCTACACACATACCCTGTGATTGGATAAACATAATTTAAGGGAGGCCTATAATAGTTACTGGTCAATTGGAACTATAAAATCCAACTGGACACCTGTTTCCAGACTTTGTTTAGAGCTCAGCTATCCTTTCTGCAAGAAGCCCTTCTTCTCCCTTGGTCAATCATCTTTCTTTACTTTACAAATAGCGTGTGTTTGCAGCTGAGTAAGGTTTAATTCTCTTAAAATCTTTCTGGCTATCTTAAAAATTTTACTAGAGGCCCAGTGCATGGATTCATGCATGGGTGAGGTCCCTTGGGGTGGCCTGCAGGGATCAGGCCCCAGCTCATGCCCCCAGTCTTGAAGTTCTATAGCCCTGCCTGGCATGTCTCCATGGCCTGGCACCACCCCCTCACCTACTCCACCATCTCACCTACGAGGCGATTGATCAGGGCCAGCCCTCCACCCCTCTCCCCCACCCCGACCTGCCCAGCTCCCTCAGCACAAGGGAGTCGGGAGGCAGCCCTGCCCCTTGCCACCGCCACTGGTCACTGTCTGCAGGGTGGTCTGCAGGGTGATTGGGCCCCTGCTCACACCTGCCTTAGCCTGGCACCACCCACTTACCTGTTCCACTATCTCGCCTCAGTCCCACTCTTATTGGGGTCCATCAGGGGCGGCAGCACCTCCACTGCTGCCCGCTGCCAGCACCAAGTCACTGATGCCGGCCATGTTCTGCACTGCCTCCTGCTGGTCAGCACACATTATAGCAAGCAGTCTAACTCCTGGCCAAACAATTTACATATTAGGCTTTTATTATATAGGATTCCAGTTGATGCCCTTAGACAAAGCGACACTCACAAATCTCTGAGATAGGATTGATTCTACTTTGGGTTGAGCATAGGCATCTTTGGACTAAGCCTTTTAGATTCTTAAAACCTTGTGGTTAGCTGAGAGAGTATTTTAGATATAATCTTAAATCTCTCGGAGGTCACAACTCTTCTTTTACCCTGTTTTAATCTGACTACCTGCTCAAAGCGTTCTTTTCCCTTTTCTCATCACATAATTAAGCATGGGAGTCAATATTGCTTGATATTTTCTAGTTCACTTTAAACCTAGTAAATTTTAAACCTGAGTTTGATCTGCCTCTGCTCATTGAGATGTAAGATTCATGGGGTTGGGAATGTTTTGTTTTTATTGTGTACCCAGGGCCCGATCCAGTGTGTGTTAGATGGTGGGCCAAGACATGAGCATTAATACCAGTAGTGCCACTAGCATTATTTTTACTATAGTTATTGATTCTATAATAACAATTACAATTTTAATAGAAAGTCATTTAAAAACAGAGCCACATGTGTCCATTAGAGAGAGGCCTGGATTGATTCCAGGGCCCTTGTGGCTGCACCAAAGTGGGAGGAGGTGAAGCATTTTAAAATGTGCTGCTCTCCCTGGGCTTCCATTTTATATTCATCCTCAGTTTCCTACTTATCTCATAGGGCCATTAGAATATATATATATCTCAATTCATCCTAATATATATATTAATTCACCCTAATATATATATATATATATATATATATATATATATATATATATAGTATATACATATATATTAATTCACCCTAATATATATAATATATATTCATTCATCTTAATATATATAATATATTAATTCATTCTAATATATATATAATATATATTAATTCATCCTTAATTAATATATATATATTAATTCATCATGTTATATATATATATATATAACATTTAGAAGAAGAGTTCAATGTAGTGTAACTTTTATTATTAAAAGAAGAAAGTGAAAGAATCTGTACCCTGGAAAGTATCCTTACATTTCATTCATCATTCTTACTTCAGCTATGAAGAATTTAAGTATAAAGTATCTTTAGAAATATTTTTTTATTAATAGACACATTAAAGGGCTTCTATTTATTTAAAAGTAGACTTTCATCATCAAACAATTGACTATAAGAATAACAAAAATAATAACTGATAAAGAAGTATTATCAATGGCAACATTGTACCTCTTGTTAAAATGAACACTGAATTACCAAATGGACATTTATGAACCAATTGCTGTTAGGAAAAACAAGATGGACAAAATTGAGACAGTTTCATCCTAATATATAACAACCCTGGGTCCGTCACATCCACAATGATTGGAGGCTCGACCTAATGCCCAACCTGTGCGTGCAGCAGGCTCTGGTGGGTGGAGACTTTTGACAGCAGAGTCGGGGATGGGGAGGTGAGCCCGGCACTCAAACTCACTCACAACTGTACAAACACACAGACACACACAGCTCTCACCAGCTAACAGCCTTTTCTCCCTTTCTTTCCCTCTCTCCCAGCTCTCTCTCAGAGCCTCTCTCATAATAACGAAACTAAACAGACTGGAGAGGCCTGGATGGAAGGGAAGGTAGGCAAATGGTGGAGCAACCCCCACTGGCCCTGCCAGGAAAGAGAGAGAGGAAGACAGGGAGGCAGTGAGGCCTAGAGGACTGTTGAAAAAAAACAACAAAGAGAGACAGAGACTGGGTGAGATCAGGCCAGCAGGGGAGGGCAGTTAGGGGTGTTCAGGCAAGCAGGCAGGTGAGCGGTAGGAGCCAGCAGTCCCTAGATTGCAAGAGGGATGTCTGGCAGTTGGACATCCCCTAAGGATTTCCTCGATTGGAGAGGGTTCAGGCTGGACTGAGGGGACCCCCCCCACACACACAAACATGAATTTCATGCACCAAGCTACTAGTTTTTCTATAAGTATCCTCAGACACAATTATATATTCTTATAAATTGGAGGGAAATGCTAGTATGTTGGAATTAATTCCAGTTGTCTTTTTTTTTTTAATCTTTATGAATCTGACACACACATACTCATTTTCTGGGGCAGCATTAGCCTGGGATTTTCACACTCTTATTTCCTTCACTAAACACTTTATATAGCATTCAATTCTCATGAAAACTCATCGAAGTATATTACAGCAGATTAGACAAACTTTTCCTGTGAAGGGCCATATATTAAATACCTTAGATTTCTATATCATAACTTTCTACCAGTAGCACAGAAAGCAAACTATGTGTGAACAAAGGAGCTGGCTGTGTCCTCATAAACTTTTATTTATGAATCAAAAAATTTAAATATCATACAATGTTTACATATCAAAAAACATTATTCTTCCTTTGAGTTTAGCTTAACATTTTTTTAAATGAATTTCAGGAAGGGAGAGGGAGATTGAAACATCAATTATGAGAGAGAATCATTGATTGGCTGCCTCTTACATATCACCCACCAGGGACTGAGCCCAAAACCTGAGCATGTGCTGTAACCAGCAATCTAACTGTGACCTACTATTTCATAGGTTGATACTAAACAACAGAGCCACGCCAGCCAGACTTAAGAATATATATATATTTTTTAAATTAGCTTGCAAGTCATAAGAAAACAGCTGGAAAGGCAGATTTGGCCCTGCAATGTACAGTTGAGTGAACAATTTCAGAGAGGCACAAAACCTACCCAAAGTATTACTATCAAGTAGAGAGGGTGCCCAGACTCAAAAGTAAGAATCTCTGGTTCTTACCCCATATGGTATATTGCCTATTGGGGAGTAATTTTAACTCTTATATTGAATCTTAAAACTAGTTTAATGAAACTAAGAATTCAGGTTACTTTTGTTTCGCCTGGAAGCCTAACCACTACTTATAGCAATATGTATATAGCAGAATATGTTTCCAAGTCACACCATTATTCTGGAATTCTTTTTCACTATAGGAACTACTTTAATGTACATATACATTTACATATGAAAATAATTTTTTCTTCCTTCTACAAGCATTTAAACAATATATCATTATTTAATATATGATGATTGATTTACACCAATGTGCAAACAGATGTTAACCAGTGTCCCTTGTGGTCTATTCACAGGGCCAACAGTTGCAGCACCCTCATACTCTACCCATACTCCTAGTTGGAGATAAATAGAGGTTAGCTCCCCATACAGACAAGACACCACGGACTTCTCCTGAGTGATATAGGGTTGTCATAATGTTTGCACAGAGCACTGCTCTGCCTCATGGTAGTATAACTATAACTATATAGTTGACTGAGCACCTGGGACAGTGCAGCATACAAAATGATTTTCCTAATCCTAGAGAAAAGCAAGTGATGTGTTTGCACAAAGGCTTATGTTGATGCTTCCTTCCCCCCATCTTTTCACCCCCAAATATGTTTTTTTCTCTTGGGGAAATCTGGTTGTAGTCTGTTTGTTGAGAGCCTACTCATTACCTTGAACTCTAAAACCCAAACCTTTTGTATTTTAATTCAAAGGAGAGCATTTTTCCAACTCATACATAATTTTCAACATGGACTAAATAATACAGGCTGTCAAAGGCCCCCAAACACAGGTAATTTATTGCTCAGAAATGCTGGATTGAATGTGTTCCCCAGAAAAGCATTCTTCAAAACCAAATACCAGGCACCCTTGTGTAGGAATCCAACTGTAAATGATTAAAACATGATGGATCACTGGTCAGTTGTTTGGTCTGTCTAGAATCATTATGCTTGGAAGAGATGTTAAGTAGCTAGGAAAGGAAACCCTTTGAGGTCTGTTCTCCATAAAGAAAGAGGATTGAAAATAAAGCCACTCCTCCTCCCCCAATATCATAGACAATGTATGTGAATGCACATAGACACAGACAAACACACACAGCCATGTATTGCTCAAATAGCCCAGGGCTAAATGTTAAGAATTACAAGGGAAATATTTAAAAATGCAAGTTTGGGCAACGATTTAAAACAGAGAAAAAAGAAGGCAAAGCAAATGAGCATTGTTTAACCCTATACATTTGCTAGCCTATGGTATACATAAAGAGGTAGGTAAGAGGCATTTGTTTGCTCACTGTTATGACTACAAGCCTAGTAAAATAAATTTATTCAGGCATGCCAGCCTGTCTGCAGAGACTTCCTTTTTACCTTTTGTGGAAACCCTGAACAAAGAAGAGTATCTTTGCTTCTGTCAGGGAAGCAAGCAGTTTCAATCAGACTGATGAATAAAAAGCACAGCTGCCAAAAATGATCCATGGCGGGGTAAAGCTTAGATGCCCAACTGCCCATTATTCTATTAAAAGTGTGTCATTAATGTCGGCCTGGGCTAATAGAGCAGAGTTATGCAATATACTAGATTGCTTCTTAATTTTAGGGATTAGCCAAAGAACACATATGCATAACCCATAGATACAGACAAAGGTGTTGTGATGACCAGAGGGTAGGAGGTCTGGGGCAAGGTGGAGGTGGGCAGAGGGGGAGGCAGTTGGGGACATCTAGAATAGCGTGAACAATAAAAATAAAAAAGAAATAAAAAAGAAGTAAAAAAGAAATAAAAAAGAAATAAAAAATACCACTTCTAGGGAAAAAATTACATAAGGCAAAATGTAGAACCTCAGCATCAGAGGCTGTTCAGGGAGACAAAGGTTTGGTTCTCAGTCACCAAGGATAGGATCATCCATTTACATATATGGTAAGCCTGTGGTTATGCCTGCTTCCTGAGAACTGTGGTTGAAACATGATTATTCTGGGACATTTACTGCTTTCATCTGAATTAAATGAAGCTAAATTATTCCACTCAAAAGCAGCAGCGTATATGATGACACTTTTCATTTTCTAAAATACTTCTGAGACCTTGGGAAGCTTCAGGAAGCTCAGGCAGCATCTG
Source organism: Vespertilio murinus (assembly GCA_963924515.1). Taxonomy (NCBI): domain Eukaryota; kingdom Metazoa; phylum Chordata; class Mammalia; order Chiroptera; family Vespertilionidae; genus Vespertilio; species Vespertilio murinus. Next base: position 114,207,277 of record OZ004707.1, read on the forward strand.
CTTTACCCCTCATTTTACAAATGAAAACACTTAGGATAGAAGAATTTGAAACTCTCCCAAACCACATGTCTAGAAATGGCAAAGCAGGAGCCAGAACCTTAAATCCCCATCCTATAAACCTTTTGCTCAAATTCTCAGTACAGAAACATTATGTTTGTGGCTTCTGAATCATATGTCCAGAAATGGACATCTGATATTTTGATTACAAACAATAAACAAAACAATAGCAATAAAAAATATTTGCAGTGGGGGAAAAAGTATACCCTTCAATTATTAATCTTTTCTGCTACATGCATGTTTTATCAAAATTATTCTTGGTCTACTCAACTGGCATTGATTGTCACCTCCTCCTTCTGGTTTGCTATGCTTCCTTCTGTTACATGGCACTTGCTGTAATAGAAAAGTAGCAAAAAACTACTTTCTAGATAAACACAAACCTTGGTCATCATAAGACAAAGAGAGAACTGAAAGAAAGAAAAAAAAGAAGTACACGACATACATTTCTCATTAAGCTACTGCCAGAATGTTCTCTCTCTCTCTCTTTTTTTTTGGGGGGGGGGTTTATTTTTAAAGTATTGGCTTTATGCTATGGTTTACTAGCTAAATGTTTATTGATTATTTTTTAAAGATTGCTGTATTTGTTATCTATTGGCACATAACAATGAGCCCATAGCTGAATGACTTAAGACAATCAGCATTTATTATTTTTTTGGGGGGTCAAGAATGCAGATGTGGCATAGCTGGATGTGAAAACTTATCCTCTAGTGAGGATTAATAAAAAAATCTTTTCAGACTATAGAGTTGTAAGATTTATAGTCTTATTTTTTCCTCCGTATGATCAGCCTTCAGTGAAAAGAATTTCAATTTTTTTTTCTTTTTCAGAAGATCAGATAAATAGTTATTTAAAGGAACAATTACAAAGCAAGATAGAACCTCATGTACACCCTCTGACAATGACTGGAAAAAGGATAAAGGGGAAATGAGTTTGCCAGAGACTGCTTCTTTCTCATAAAGAAAGATCCAGGAAAAAATAGAGGACATTTATAAGATTTTATTTGCCTCAATACGTGAGAAAAGTTCATATATGTATTTTTTGGAGGCAATTTTAGGCTTTCTCTTTCATTTTCTTTTGCTTTCTATTTTCAAAAAGCACAATATTTTGAAGAGGCTCATCCCACTTAACTCTCATGTGGTTTAGAAATCTAGCCTAGACATATGTTGTTAATACTTTCATTTGGCAGGAGCCTAGAGGGTAGGAACAATTTTAAACTTAACTTTTTAATACTGTTTTCCTGACAATGCCTTTTTCCTCAGCCTGAAGAATGTTGCAATGTCAAAACTCAAATGTCAATGTCAAAAACTCTTTCCAAATTCAAACCAATGACTTGGTGATATAGAACAAATGATTGGTTATAAACAAAATTATGGGGAACAGAAAGGTATTCCATTTATTATATACATTTTTAATTTAAATTCTTTATTGTTTAAAGTATCAGATAAGTCTCTTTTTCCCCCCATTGACCGCCCCCCGGCTGCCCCCCAACCCTCATCAAATGCCCCCGCCCCTTCTGTTTCCATTGGTTATTCTCATATGCATGCATACAAGTCCTTTGGTTGATTTCTTCCTCCCTCACTCCCACACCTCCACCCCAACTTTCCCTCATAGGTTGGACAGTCTGTTCAATGCTTCTATGACTAGGGTTCTATTTTTGTATTTTTGTTCATCAGTTTATGTTGTTCATTATATTCCACAAGTGTGTGAGATCATGTGATATTTATCTTTCTCTGACTGACTTATTTTGCTTAGCATAATGCTCTTCAATTCCAACCATGCTGTGATGAATGGGAAGAATCCTTTCCTTTTTACAGCAGAGTAATATTCCATTGTACAGATATGGCACTGTTTTTTAATCCACTCATCTGCTGATTGGCATTTAGGCTGTTTCCAAATCTTAGCTATTGTAAATTGTGCTTCTATGAACATAGGGGTGCATATATCCTTTCTGATTGGTGTTTCTGTTTTCTTGGGATATATTCCTAAAAGTGGGATTACTGGGACAAATGGGAGTTCCATTTTTAGTTTTCTGAGGAAACTCCATACTGTTCTCCACAGCGGCTGCACCAGTCTGCATTCCCACTAGTAGTACATTAAGGTTCTTTTTTCTCTGCATTTTTACCAGCACTTGTTTGTTGATTTGTTGATGATAGCCATTCTGACAGGTGTGAGATGTTACCTAATTGTTATTTTGATTTGCATCTCTCACATGATTACTGACTTTGAGCATGTTTTAGTATGTCGCATGACCTTCTGTATTCTTCTTTTGAAAAGTGTCTATTTCCCATTTTTATTAGATTGTTTATCTTCTTTTTGTTAAGTTGTATGAGTTCCTTATAAATTTTGGAGATTAGGCCCTTACCTGATATAATATTAGTAAATATGTTCTCACATGCAGTTGGCTTTCTTGTTGTTTTGTTGATGGCTTCGTTTGCTATGCAGAAGCCTTTTATTTTGATGTAGTCCCATTTGTTTATTTTCTCCTTAGTTTCCATTGCCCTAGCAACTGTATTGGTAAAGATATTGCTGCAACATATGTCTGATATTTTGTTGCCTATGGCTTCTTCTAGGATTTTTATGGTTTCCCATCTTACTTTAAAGTCCTTTATACATTTTGAGTTTATTTTTGTGTATGGTGTTAGTTGGTGGTCTAGTTTCTTTTTCTTTTTTTGCATGTATCTGTCTAATTTTCCCAACACCATTTATTGAAGAGACTGTCTTGACTCCATTGTATGCTCTTGCCTCCTTTGTCAAATATTTGATTGAGCAAGATGGCTTGGGTCGATCTCTGGGTTCTCTGTTCTCCTTCATTGGGCTATACACTGAGTAGCCAGATTATTATGATCTCTGAACACATAATAATCTGGTCACTCAGAATATATATCTATCTATATCTATATCTATATCTATATCTATATCTATATCTATATCTATATCTATATCTATATCTATATCTATATCTATATATAGCTATAGCTATAGCTATAGCTATAGCTATAGCTATAGCTATAGCTATAGCTATAGCTATAGCTATAGCTATAGCTATATCTAATTAGAGGCCTGGTGCATGAATTCATGCATAGGTGGGGTCTGGCCAGCTTGGCCAGGGGGAGGGAACATGGGTGGTTGGCTGGACTGCCTGCTGATCAAACTCCTGTTTGAGGAGCCAATTTGCATATTAACCTTTTATTATATAGAATATACACTGAGTGGCCGGATTATTATGCATTCAGAGATCATAATAATCTGGCCACTCAATGTATGTTTGTTCTTGTGCCAGTACCAGGCAGTTTTGAGAACAGTGGCTTTGTAGTATAGTTTGATATCTGGTATCATGACCTCTCTAATTTTGTTCCTCTTTCTCAAGATTGCTGCAGCTATTTGGGGTCTTTGTTACATATAGATTTTTGTGGAGTTTGTTCTAGTTCTTTAAAGTATGCCATTGGTATTTTAATGGTGATTGCATTGAATCTTTAGATTGTGTTGGGTCATATGGCCATTTTAATGATGTTGATTCTTCCAATTCATGAACATGGTATATTCTTCCATTTGTTTATGTCTTTTTCTATCTCCTTTTTCAGTGCCCTTATTAATATACATTTTTATCTTTGTCATGATAAAGGCATATTACATATAAGATGATTAAAATAAATAAAAAAGAAATAATCTGAAAATAGTACAAAATAAAAGTGTAGTAAGTCTATTATAGTTAAAGGTCTTCCCCCCAAAAAAAACAAAACAAAAAATAATATAGAACTTAAGCTTTTGAAGACAATCAGCATGTCATCTACAAGGGAAAGGTAGATTCATCATTATGTGGATCAATAATTATATTTAAATTGAATCATTCTGACTCAATTTTTCTTAATGTTAATTCTGCAATCTGAGAAAAGATCAACCTTATTTCTCTCATTTGGGGAGTATTTTTAGATGACTGCTAAAAGGCATTTTTTTCTTTCTTTTTCATTCAACTCCTGAATAGTAACTAGAAACAAATCTGTTACTTGGAATAAATGTTCAGCCCATATGTTATCTTTCATAGTAACTGATGCAAGTGTGAAATCCTCCTTAGTATATTCTGCTTGCAGTCTGTTTTACTCTCCCTTCCCTATCACCATATGTAACACATTTTGGGAGTGGGGGAATGGTTTCTTCGTTATTTGACTTTGTTGCTTGCATTTTTCTTTGAGTAACATAGAAATTTTAAAGAGAATCCCAGGAATACTAGTACAAAGAGTCAACAGACCAACCAGGCTCTTCTGAAAGGCACTCTGAGAAATAATGGACAATGAAAAGAAAAGAAAAAAATACAGATGAGCATTAGGTATACTCTTCAAATCTATGTGCAGAGAGAGACAGAAGAATCATCATATGTAAACACAGAGAACTGGGTTTGTTCCCAGCACCACAATCTACCAAGTAGATCTCATGGGATTTCTTAATCTTAATTTTCCCTGGAAAATTTTCATCTGGAAAATGGTGGTACCTAATACCTATCTTGCAGTGTTTCTGCAAGAATTTAAAGAAATAACTCCAAGCCCTAGCCTATTTAGCTCAGTGAATAGAGCATCAGCCTTCGGACTGAAGGGTGCCAGGTTCAATTCCAGTCAAGGGCACATGCCTGGATTTCGTGCTTGATCCCCAGCAGGGAGTATGCAAGAGGCAGCTTATCAATGATTCTCTCTCATCATTGTTGTTTGTATCTCCCTCTCCCTCTCCCTTTCTCTCTGAAACAAATAAAAATATATTTAAAATAATAAAAAAATAAAGATATACTTTAAGAAAAGTGGCTGGAGCACTGTAGGTATTTAATAAATATTAGTTTATTTCCTCCCATTCCTTTATTTCACTGACATTCTTGTAATCAATTATGAACTATTTGTTATCATTTTACAATGATTTTTGAGCATTCATTCAAGATCATGGATGTGATCAAGTACAAGTTTTGTGAAAAAAAGATTTACCAGAATCTTTTTTTCCCCATACAAGAAAGACAGTAGAAGTTGACTTATCTTGGCAAACTTCTGATGTAACTAGAAGACTTAGGAGTTTGAATACAGATGAATACTTTAGGGGAATTCAACCCTAGGCCAAATGCTTAATGCTAGAAAAATAGTGTTTGATGTTTCAATGGGTCTGAGTATTGCTGTTAGCCAAATGTGTGGGGTAGGACCCCTTGGGAATTGAAACTTCAAAAAAGATTTGCATTAGTTCCCTGCAAACCAAACATATAGAGTTTCCTGCAGCTCTAATTGAAATGTAATAACTATTTACAGATTTGACTGTGCGATCACCACAGAGTAATTGCCTTTCCACACCAAGCAAGTGGGAGAGGAACCAAATATGCCTAGAAGGGTTTGCAAGTTCAATAAGATGTTTCTAAAAATGCTGTTATGAATGGTGTCCTTCCTGTCTCAACGCTCAGTCAGAGCTCCACCTCCCAGAGTGAAGTTCCTGCTGGCTTTGGATGTCAGAAGAAACCTTTCTTACCCCAGTTTGGGTTCCCTAAAACAGGAAACTGCATTTCTAAAAAATATATATACTTATTGTCAGTTTTTCATATGATATGTTTAGTATTGGGTTCAAAACACTTAAAGGCACCTTGGACTTTTTTATGCCCAATAAGTATGTTGACACTCAGAGAGGGCAGGAAGAAAGAATGCAAAGGAAAGTGGCCAACTCTAAAATTCCTAATGAATCCAATTGCAATTCATTCATTGTAAAAATGCTCAAGAATCATTTATAATGGAATAATAAGCAACCTTTCTCAAAGCAAATGAAAATATAGTACAAGAAACAGACAAAAATAAAAAAAACAATATTTGGGAAAAGATTTACTCAATAGAATAAGAAAAAAAGTGGCTTTTTTACATCCCCAATTCCACATGCTTTAAAATATCTGTATAAGGGGCAAAATAATCAGGGGGAAAGGGAGATTTCTGCTTTTTGAGAATGTTAGAAAATAATACTCCATTACAGAAGGAATCTAAAAAATTTTTTAGAGCTTATATATCAAATCTCATGAGGCCAGAGTTATTTTCCCCTTTTTAAAGATAAGGAATCTAAGGCTCTGGGAAGTTAACTGTTTTCCACATAGAGAGTAAGTTTCAAAATACAAAACCAAATCCAACTCAAGCTTTCTCCAAAACCAGTGCTCTTTCCAGCAAAATAAGTGGCCAATTTCAATTCAGAAAAGGGAACAGTTAATGTTATTAAGAGTATGATGAAAACTGATCATAATTTTAAATATCAAAACACAAGTTGATATTCAATGACCAACCCGGCGTTAATATTCCCAAGGGCCAGGATTCCACATCTGTGGCTCTATTCAGAAGTAAACATTGTCACTATCTAGTGGATAAAGGCTATTCATTGTTGTGTATAAAAATTCAACTTCTTGAAAGTTACTAATATCAATCATCTTTATCTTTTGTAATTACATGATATTTTTAAATGTATGAATTCAGTTTTGTATCTGTCTATTCTAGCTTTCATAACAAAATTCCACAGACTTAGTGGCTTAAAAAATAGAAATTGACTTGTCACAGATCTGAAGGCCAGAAGTCCAAGATCAGAGAGTCATCAGGGTTGGTTTCTGATGAGAATTATTTTCCTGGCCATTTGAAAAGTTGTAAGCATGAGAGAGGAGCATTTATCTGAATTTCTCTTTAAGATACCTTTAAAAAATGCCCTATTTTAGGAAAATAAAATGAAGTGAGTGAGGTTTTAGGGCAGGGGTTAGAGAGTTGGGAGGCAATCGTGGAATCATTGCCCAAGAATGGCCTGTTACAAAGATTTCTGCCATCACCTAGGAAAGGTCATGAAGGATCAAAATGGAGAGATAACCCAGAGGCTTGAAAGAAGGATTTCAGGTTTTATCATCACGAACAATGCATTGTAGATATTTTCTTCAATAATTTATATGAAATAAATTTTTCTTAAAGTATTTTCAAATCCAGATAGCACAGATCTTTAACACAATGAGAGTGGGAGGAGGGCCAGATGGAGGAAAGAAGGTAAAGGTGGAAATTTTGGTGACCTAGTTAGAAATTAAAAAAAAAAAAATGACTTGATGTTCTTGACAAATCAGTTGACCAGAGGAAGCTGGACACTAAAATTTTACATACCTAAAGTATTTCTTAAGATTATCCAAAGTCACAGTCAAAGCCTGACAATGTTTTCGTAGTAAAAGATAATATAAATTTACTTAACATTTTTTGTTTGCAAATGCCATAAATGTCAATACTGTGTAGTGAATGCTGCTTTGTTAAAAATTAACTTATTATGATCACAATGTGTTAGACTTTAAAAACATTGAAAAAATTAAAATTTCAATGTTACATCTATACTTGGAGAGATGAGCCTCAAAGGAAGCAGTAATTAAGCTAAATTAGATCACCACGGTGGGGCCCAACCTAATAAGATTTTTGTCATTTTAGAAAGAGACTTAGACATCTCTCCCTCCGAGGAAAGGCTCCTACTGCTCACCTGCCTGCTTGCCTGAACACCCTAACTGCCCTCCCCCACTGGCCTGCTCACCCACAACTTCCCTCCCCTCTTGACCTCTAAATACCTCTACCTCGGTCCTGCCATGATGGCTTTGTCCAGAAGAACACCAGGAAGATCTTCTGGAAGTTTCCCAGTCTAATTAGCATTTTACCTTTTTATTAGTATAGCTAGAGGCCTGGTGCATGGGTGGGGACCAGCTGGTTTGCCCTGAAGTGTGTTCCGGATCAGGTTGTGGGTTCTCTTGGGGCATGGGGTGACCTGGGCAAGGGGCCTGTGGTGGTTTGCAGGCTGGCCATGTCCCCAGCAGGGACCCTCACCCCATGGGGGCATGGCCAGCCTGGGTGAGGGGCTGAGGGAAATGCCCCCCAGTGACCCAGTCCCCCAGCCACTCCTTGAGCAGAGGCCAGGAAGTTTGGCTTCTTCCATCGCCAGGGACAACCCAAGCCTCCTGCTCAATCCAGCTCCATGCTGCTGCCATCTTTGTTGGATTAATTTGCATACTTGTTCCTTGATTGGCTGGTGAGCATAGAAGAGGGATGGTCAACTTGCATGTTTCCCTTTTATTAGTGTAGCTAGAACAAAAACAGACACCTTTATTCCTAGTATTATGAATATGTCTTTAGCATGGTAGTTAATAAATAGGAAGGAGATTTGCCTCTACTTTTTATATGTTTTATGATCTTGTGGAACATATCTCCTAGCCATTGAATATATCTCAGTTAGCCTGCCAATGACATGTGGATAATAATATTTAACTCAAAACACTGGTAAACAAATCATTTGTAAAGGGGCACACAATAGGCATTCACTGGAAGTGGAAAATATAAAGAATGATTTAAATACTTGTTAAAAAGGTAGATTCCCATGCTTTTCCTAGTCAGATACTCCAGAACAGGAACAGGGACATAAGAGTCTGAAGTTTAAATAAATACCTCAAATCAGCATTAGTACAGTAACATCTGAAAACTGAAGTTAGTGAGTATACAAAAATTCATAAATAGATAGTAACGCATTGTAATGTATTTAAATTATTAAAAATATTTTTGTCTTTAAAGATATAATCATGTAAAATGCCAAGCTTACTTCCTGTTTTGTTAAGTTCTGTGTGCTATATGTGTCAGCTCTCACTGTATTAAAATAAGTATTGATCAATTTAAGAATATTTTTGCTTCTTATCCCAATGTGTTACAAACTGAGATTACTTCATTCCTCTGACCCTCAAAAATCTGAATCTTGTCTCTGTTTTCAAAGAAAAATATTCAAGAAGGAAAATATATTAATATTCTAGTTTTTTTTATTTTCACATTATGAAAAGAAAAAAAAAAGATTTTCTATATTTATGTTTGGCTTTTCAATTAGATTCAGACTGATGACGTTCCCAAACCAAGTATAGAAATGTGTGTACTTGTTATGTGACCATAGCTTTGGAACAGCAAAAATCAAGATGTGGTTAAAATAGATGGAGATAATTGGAGAGAATATTTGACTATTTGAAACCAGTGTATCCTGAAAAACTAGCCACAATCCTAAAGTTGACTAAGTGTCCATACTCTCAATTACCCTCCTGGATAAAGTATAGGATAAAACTCTTAGATTAAGGTTTCATATTTCAGCTGTTATAAGTTAAATTCAGAAAACTGTCTCTTTTCTGTAAACCCCATCCTGACACTGACCTTGAACTATCTGTAGCTCCTAGTTTTGATTAGAACCATATGCAGTAATGGTCTTTACTGGGATGGAAACAGATCATTGCAGAGAACTAAAGCTTACAAAAAGCTTATTGTCATGTTCTTTAAAACTGGTAGAGAATGTGGGCCATTTTCCACTGTCATATCGGCTCAGCAAATTGTATCTTTTCCCTTCATGAGGAGCTGTATCTCCCCCAGATGTGTTCCTAAAGCACAATTTGAAGATAATGAGACAAATATTGGACACAACATGCTTCTGACAGAGGCCATGAGTCTAAGCCTGTGGAAGAGAATTAATTTGGCCAGAGGCTGCAGCTGTGATTCGGCTTCCTTCACTTCTGAGACTGGATCACCAGGCCTCTCAGGTTTAGGGGATGCCAATGCTCAGATTAAAAAAAAATATTTCAAAAGGAAAACAGCCATTTTAGAACTTCCAGTAGCTATGGCTTTGTTCATAAATGGCAGAAGAACTGAGGGAAACTAGCTACCTATGCAGGTTAAATTGCTCACATAAGTGTGGAAGGTTTAGATTTAAATCCCCCCCTCTTCATTGGGCCCCCAAATTGTATTGCTTCATTTTTGTTTTAAACAACTAAAGAACTTCAAACACATTTTAACATGCTATAATTTTACACTTAACATTTGGTTGTGATATTACAGCATTTTTGCCTGGTAACAAATATGACAAAAACTATTTAAAGAGTTCATATAAATGATTTTAAAAAGGTTTAAATTAATGAATAAAAGGCATAAGACATGCAAAGATAATTTACTATTTATTATATGCCAGAGTATCTACTAAGAGCACAGAATTTGGAGACAGAACTTCTGGGTTCAAGTTCCAACATTTGCCTCTTAGTGTAATTAAAAAAACAAAGTTCAGATAGCAACTAGGATTTATTTCATTTTTCCCATTAACAGTTGTAAAGAAGTCTCTGTCCTGTATTTGGACCATTTGTTCCACTGAGCAGATCTCCAGCTGGTTTCCTCAGTATCACTTAATATATGTGTATGGAGTAGGGGAGGAAGGTTTCTTCCAAATCTCTACCATCCCTCCAGTATCATTCTTTAAAGAAAAATATATATATATTTTATTGATATTTTACAGAGAGGAAGGGAGAGAGATAGAGAGCTAGAAACGTGGATGAGAGAGAAACACCGACTAGCTGCCTCTTGCACACCCCCTATTGGGGATGTGCCTGCAACCAATGTACATGCCCTTGACCGGAATCGAACCTGGGACCTTTCAGTCCGCAGGCCGACGCTCTACCACTGAGCCAAACCGGTTTCGGCTCTCCAGTATCATTCTTTACCAGTATTTCCGAGCATTCCAGACACTAAAAATGGTGAGCCAGATAGGAACCAAGCAACATCCAAAGACAGAGTCATTCATTCATTCATTCAGCCATTCATTTAATCAGTATTAAACTGAGTGCTTACTATGTACCAGACATTGTTCCAGACAGGAAGGGCCAGCACTGAAAAATATAGGAAGTCTATCTGATCTCATGGAGCTTGTGACGGAATGGAGAAGAAAGACAACAATCAAGCAAACAAATCAATAGTACAAATTTATTAGGGTAAAGAGTTGGACTTTGTGTGATAGAGAATAACTGAGTGGCTACTTTAAATCTAGAGATCAGAAAAAGCTCCTCCAAACACTGAAGATCTGAATGACAAAAAAAGAAATAGCTGTAGAAAAATGAAAGGAAAAGGAATTCTGGGAAGAGAGAAGGGTTAAAGAAAATTGACCTAACATAAAAACAACTTGGCATTTTCAAGGCAACAACAAACAAAAATAATAATGTAATATGGTATAGAGGTAGTAGACAAGGAAGACATAGGTAGGGAATAAATTCAGAGAAATAGTTGGGGAGGTTAGAAGGGATGGAAGGGGGGTCATGAAAGGGAAAGAAAATAGAAGATACACATAGTAGGCTTATTCGCATTATACACATGATATATCATAAGAAATATGCAAATAAGTGTGAAGGGTCAGGTGTTAAGAATTGGGTAATATGACCAGATATCCTACAGCATTAGGTAGAAAACACAGTTTGCGCTTTTAGTCTGTTTTTTTTTTCTTTTTCAGAAATTGAAGTTTTAAAATGTTAAGTAATCCTGCAAGATTTTATGTAATTAGAAACAGTTGAACGACAATTACTTATCCATTCAAAATTATTTATTGAGCATGAACTATGTGTTAGGCATCATTTTAGACACCGAAGGTACAATAATCATAGATAATATTGCTGACTTCAATAAATGTACATAGAATGGCAATGAACAAATAAACAAGTGAATGTATGGTATATCAGATAATGATTATGGATACAGAGAAAAATAGAACAAGGTTAAAGTAATAGAGAATAGAGGCAGACAAGGTGGGACGAATCATGTTAATTTATATTGAGAAAGTTCTCACTGCTAAATGGACAAACAAGGTTATTGAAGCAAAGTCTAAAAAATGTGTCTGGTGGACACTGATCCTCCAAGGCCCGAGCATATCATCTGTCTGTTACACACCTATGATTACAAAGACAGCACAACCTTCTGACTATAACATTGCCTCGGTTATGGTATATTCATCACAGCATATAAAATAATTTAAGTTGTGGATAAGACCAGAAAGAAAATTCTCTACTAAATATTGAAATTTCTAAATCATGCTATTTTCTACCTGCTTGAATTTAATTATACTACCAAACATAATGTTGTAACTAGGGAGTATTCACTGAGAAAAAAATGAAGGACCCACAATATTATAGGTAATTTAGAATTTTCTGGGAATAGGTGATTGAAGTCTTATTAGAAACAGCTTATATTTGTTCTTTAACCTGAGATATTCTGGTGCCAAAACAATGTTACTGACATTTCATTTTCCTTAACACTAAAGGAGTTTTTTTCAAGTGTTTTCTTTAAAATAGTTAAATCTGGCTCTAGCTCTTATTGAATTGATTAAAGATAATCTTGTTTAATTTGCTTTAACCTTGCAAGTCAAAATACCAATTGTATTTTCTCCCCAAAAAAGGAAATAAAAGAAAGTATATTCTTTGATATAGAAGACTACTCACATTGTCTCTTTGTAAATCTCTTAATTTAGAACACCAAGAAATTTAATATTTTCATAAATAAACAATATTTTAATGCTGGAATATTAACAAGGAAACTGTCAGCTGCCAACTTCAAACATTTTGATGGGATATTTTCTATATATTTGCCACACTCACCTGCAATTCACCCACTTTCACCCTCCATCCTGGCTACCAAAATACACAATGTACAGGAATCATTTTTAACCATGTTAAAATTGAGACTCTAATTTCCTATTGTAACACATCTAAGTCCCACTATGCTATTTTGCAAGTATGAAATCTTGAATTTATCTTCTCTAAATCATTGTTTCTTAATCTTTAAAATTAAGCTAATCACATTTTTCAAATCTCTTTAACCTCAGCTTGTTTTAAGTCTTTCTAAACACTTTAAGAGGTTTTGAAGATTGAGAGTTATTAAAATATTTTCTGAGCCAAACAACCAAGCCTTTGGATCCTAATTCATCAAAAAATTTTTTTAATATGGATTATCTTGCACTGGTAATGTGACTCTTTTTGTCTTATTTTTCACTTTAAAGTAGATATTAAAAATATACCATTCTTTGAAGGGTAAATGAGGTAATTCATGGGAAGTACTTAGTTCAATATCTAGCAATTTAAAAAAGTAAATCAATTTTTCCCAATATATTCAAGTATTATGCTTCATAATTTCCCAAGATCTGATTAACATTGCATTAATCAATCACATTGCCAAAGAGGATATAGTTTCTGAAGTTTTATTAGGAAAAAAAAAGGTAGTATTTTGCTTTAGGGCATAACTTCTTTTTTTTTTTTTAAATTTCTTTATTGATTAAGGTGTTACATATGTGTCCTTATTCCCCCATTACCACCCCATCTCTCCCACTCAGGGCATAATTTCTTTTTAAAATATATATATTTTTATTGATTTTTTACAGAGAGGAAGAGAGAGAGATAAAGAGTTAGAAACATTGGTGAGAGAGAAACATTGATCAGCTGCCTTCTGCACACCTCTTACTGGGGATGTACCCACAACCAAGGTACATGCCCTTGACTGGAATCGAACCTGGGACCTTTCAGTCCACAGGCTGATGCTCCATCCGCTGAGCCAAACCAATTTCGGCAGAGCATAATTTCTTTAAATTTCCAGGGATAAAGTTAGTTTTGTTTTATAGGGGCTCCAGCACCTAAACTTAAATTGGCAGTTATGAAGGATCCCTTGAGACGAAACATGTATTTTAGTAGATGGGAAGGTATTGATATTAATCTTTTATTTCTTCTTCTAAGTATGTGTGGAATCTGTCTAAATATTTGTAGTGAAAATTTATATAAAATTATGATTTAAATATTATTCAGTATGAAATGAACACACAAGATAAAATATTTTTCATGAAAAGGATGGTAATTCAAACCTTGGTAAGAGCAGAATTTGCCAAAAGCATTTTCTTCCTTAATATATACCCTTTAAAGAGATCTTTATCAGATTGTTCAGAGTTTATACAAAGACTTAATAATTTGTTGGAAGACATGTATTCTAATATTGTAGCATTTATTTTATCTATTATTAACACACTAGATGCCAGGTGCATGAAATTCATGCACAGGGGTGGGAGGAGGTAACCCTCAGCCTGGCCTGCACCCTCTCCAATCTGAGACCCCTCGAAGAATATCCCACTGCCCATTTACAGGGATTAGGCCTAAACCCGCAGTCAGACATCCCTCTTGCCAATTTGAGAGTGCTGGCTCCTAACCACTCACCTCCCTGCCTGCCTGATTGGCCCTAACCACTCACCTCCCTGCCTGCCTGATTGGCCCTAACCACTCTGCCTGCTGGCCTGCTCACCCACAACAGCCCCCCCCCCCCCCCCCCCCCGCAGCCGCCGCTGGTCTGCACGTCCTCAAATGCACCCCTCCCTCTATTCTGATCACTCCCAACTGCCCCCTGTGCCTGTGTGTTCGCCTCCAACTGCCTCGCCCTGCTGTCCTGCTCACCCCCAACTGCCCCCCTGCTGGCCTGCTCACTCTAAACTCCCCCCCATGCTATCCTGATTACCTCCAACTGACCCCCACTGCTGGCCTGATTGCCCCCAAGTGACCCCCCTGCTGGTCTGCTTACCCCCAACGGTCTTGCCTCCCACCAGCCTGATCACCCCCAATTGTTGTCCCATCATGGCCTGATCATCCACAACTTCCCTCCCCTCTTGCTCTCCAACCACCTCTACCTTGGCCCCACCACCATGGCTTTGTCCAGAAGAATGTCTGGAAGGTCTCCTGGAAGGTCTCCCAGTCTAATTAGAATATTACCCTTTTATTAGTATAGATGTTCCCATCTATTTGCTACTGCTTTTGGTTTTGTTTGTTTTGTTTTGTTTTTCTATATGAGACCTTTATCCCTCCTCAGGCCTCCTGGTTCTATGAGCATATGTTGTTCTGCTTATTTGTTTGTTTTTTAGTTATAAGGAATAGTGAAGTCAGCAAGGATTGTTCAGACTTTCTTCTTACATTACACACAAATTATGCAAGAGTTTAATCAAAAGAGATATGTTATCCTTTAACATCATCTCTTTCCTACCGGTCAAACCTTCTATGACCACCCTAGTGAAGCTCCAGGGACTGGAAATATTCTTTATGATCTTTCAGTAAGGTCTTCAGAGCAATAGCCTCTCTGGCAGGTTATTGCTACTCTCTCTCTGAATTGATGATATTAGGCCTTAAAAATGCCCCCTAATGTGAGTATAGAGCAAGGAGAAATTGAAAATTCAACTTCACTGACTTTTGACTTATTTAAAAAACACACACAAACTTTAGTTTCTTTATATGTGAAATGCATATTATATGAAAGACTACCATCATTTTACCTTAAATAAATGGATGAGTTGTGGAGCAAACCCCTCCACTTCCTATCACTTCTGCCCTGAATCATGTGAGTCGTCAAACTAGAGAAATTGGGTCTTCTCTCAGGTCATCGGTAGTTCCAACTTGTTGCACTATCATGTTGCTAAAATAGGTGCCCCATGATAATAGAAGCTACCATGATTTGAGTTACTATTGTGTGCTAAGTGCCTTATTTTGTGTTTTATTGAATTCTCACAGCAATTTATTTACATTACTGGATAAAGAGGTTTATGTATCAGTTACAGTTAAAAGGTAGTGTTTAAAAATAGCTGTATCTAATTCCAGAGGTCATCACAACTGAATTAAATTGTTTCTGTGCTCTTTTCTGTTCCAATATAATCCATTTGGGTGGTTAGAATTTATCTCCACCACATCCTTAGGTTTTTTTCTTCAAATTCTATTTTTTTTTTATTTAGGAGATATGCCGATGTATAATTGTACTAGAGACCCATGCATGGATTGTGCACCGGTGGGGTCCCTCTGCCTGGCCTGTGGGGATTGGGCAGAAAGCAGCATTGAGTGTCTTCCCTGGTGGTCAGTGTGCATTATAGCTAGATTAGTCAGAATGGGCTAGGTTATGCTGCAGTAACAAGCAACCCACAACCTCAATAACTTAGAGCAATATAGATTTAATTTTTGTTTGTGCTACATGTTCTTCTCTGGTCAACTGGGAATTGTGTTCCATAGAAGCCATACTCTATATTGAGGTCATTTTTTAGGTAATCAATATAGCAATATAGATAATAAGTTATAAGATAATACATATGATGTTTTTATTCTGAGTTAGCATGGTCTACAAACTTTGTGTGCATCTAAATCCTCAATTAATGAATCATTCTTCATATACTATCACATAATATTTGTCATAGGTTATATAGATATTCCATAGCTTTAAAAAAACAACAAATACCCAATTATTGCACCTAAGATGGTTTCATCATTTTAGTTTCTTTCTCATTCTAGTGAGAAGCAGTATTCTCCAGTGGTTAAGAGCAAGACCCCAGGAACCAGAGGTTTTGGGTTCACATCCATGTGTTCCAATGGCTATGTGACCCTAGGTAAACTACATGAACTTCCTGTGTCTCAATTTTCTCCCCTTTGAAATGTAAGTGTGCCTATCTCATAGGGTTATTAGATTCATTGATTGAGGTTTTAGATGTACACAAATTTTGTAGACCCTGGTTAACTCAGTAAAAACAATGTATGTATTAGCTAATAACTTCTAAATAAAAAGTAAGAATTCCTAGCAGTAGAATTTTTTCAAGTGAATGGTTGTATCAATAGTAAGGCTTTAAATACTCAAAGTAAAATTGGAACATTTTTTTAAAAGTTTTGAACCTTAAAATTATAATAAGGAATTTTCCAAGAAGAACCAATTCTACTCTATGGAGTAGATTATGCACAGTTTTTCTGATAAAATGTAGGCATTTGATAAAGCTACATGTGGGTTTGTTAGAGTCTTTTCAGTAATATTGTCTTCCGAAATTGCAATAAGTTAGCAATATCCTTTTACCAGCTTCCCCTTTATGTCTCTCACTGAACCATAAGAATATTTGTTCTTTGATAAAGAGCTTACTTCTGAAAATAAGGCTAACCTCAATATAAGGCAGGCCACCCATCAGCCCCACCTTTTAGATCTTTATTTTACTTTATAAAGCTAAGCAAGAAAAATATAGCAATCATACTTGATACGTACAGGTTCCAGTTTCCTGATCCCTATACAGTAAAAGTGTCTCTTCTCCCCTTATGTTTCAGGGCTTCCAGAAGCAAATTCTTCTCAGACATTTGATATCTTTCATTAGCATGTACATTTTTCACACTGTAAGAATATAGCATCTAATTTTTAAAGGAGGCAATGAAATTTCCCAAATTGAAAAGTATCATTATAGTGCATTCCATATGTTGATAAGATAATTATTGTATTTAGTATTGGTTTATATTTTTCATGAATATTTAAAAACCTTGTGTTATTTCCTGCAGCTCCATGTACTTTACTGCCTATTGCTTTTTTATTACATGAATATGCACATTAGAGAGGAATAAAGAGAAAAATGTGCCTCTAAATTTCCTAAACAAGTGAATGAGTTGACTATTACAGTTATACTAACAAAATATGGGGCCACATGTCCCTGTAATCTCTGAGATCAGCAATCCCCATGTTGATGGATGGAAAGACTCAGATACCATTGACTTAAAAGCTCAAAGTCCATTGAAAACACAGAGCCTAGATTTAGCTCTTTGTTCCCTGACACATCTGACTAGCATTTGGTTAATGTCAGTGTCTTGCTAATAGGTTTAGTGCAATCTCTTCCTCAGCATGATTAATTATAATAGGGCTGCTGCTGAAAAGGTGTGCTTAATGTATTGTAAAGGGTCACAGATGGGCAGTATTAAGCCCAAGATGCCCAGCTAGCTAGACTATGAAAGCTATAATCCATATTTAATATCCTTTCCCATTAACAATAACAGCCATATATAAATGATTTCAGTTAAGAACTAATCTAAGGCAGTAACAAAGTTAGATGGCATTCCTAATTACACAGGGTAGGACCCCATTAGGCCCACCCACCATTGACTGTTCACCTATGTTGGTAGAAATTAATGTGTGTTTTATGACAATAGGTAACTAAAGCAGATATTTCATATATGGTTATTCAAAGAAAAAAAATAAGAGGTTTCATCTTATTCCACACATTTAGATATTTTTTTTAAAAAACATGATTTAAAAATTAACTTAATATGCACTCATGTGATCTTTCATTTTTTTTTCTATTTCTAAAATGATTGGACATTTACAGGGCAATTTATGTATTCAGTATACATGAAACCTCTTACAAAATATGGCTTTGTCTGGATCAACTGATTTTGCTTAGTGAGATTAATTAAATTGACTTTATTTCCACTCAACAGACTCTCTTCCTTTGGATAATGCACTATAAAAATGACACAATGCATTTACTAATTTGCACCCAACCAGGGCAATTAACATGAATCCCAAGTCTGCAGCTCTGAAAGATATGATTACATCTTAAAGAAAACATAGCATGGATAAGCTATATTGAAACCATTAAGGCATCCACAATAGATACCCATGCTTGATTCTCTATTTTATCACTTCAGCTTTAGTAGGAATTTCTAATGGATTTGAGGCTTTGTACACTTGCCTATGCATTCTCCACCCTCTCTTCCATATGAAATTATTAACACACTTATAGCATATTCATTATTCAATCACTATGTATTAATCACTATATTGATCAATATACTAAGAATTATAATAAATTGTAAACAAAATAGATATAAACTCCAATTGGATAACTCTAACCATAATATTCTATTAGGGAGACAAGTTGTTCAATAAATACAAACACAAAAATGTATATAAATGTTCATAAATTTATATAGGAATAATTCATATAAATGTCTAAATGGGACTCTATATTTCAAAGTCGGCAGTATGCTTGCTTAAATTGAGTGCAAAAAGTCTTGTAAAAGGAGTATATAGAAAAAGAGTGAATAAGAGTTAACCAGACAGAAAGGGGAAATGTTCCAGGAAATAGCATAATTCCTGGGTGGTGACAGGCTTGGTGCCATTAAGAAACTAAGATGGTCTAAGTAAGTACTTTTTAAAACTGTTCTTTGCATGATTAATCTTGGGGCACACATTATAAACAGGTGGTACAGGATAAGTGAGCACATTGCCTCACAGAATGTAGCTTTTTCTGGCTTAACATAGAAGTCTTATGTAATAGTTTTAGCTGAATTTGTGATCAAGACAGGCTCTTCCCCTCAATCTAGACCTTGGGGAAGAGCAATGTCTACTCACCGCAGACTGGATACAAATGGACTGGCTGTTTCCACCAGCAACTGCCTCACATTGAATTCTTTGTTGTTTTATCATGAATCTATTCCCCATGAGCTCCCTCTGTCTTAAATCTACCCTACTGCTGGGTTTCTAGTCTTAATCCAAAAGAAAGTATACATACCCAAATCTCCTGCAGATATTCTCTGCATGATCCTCCCATCTCTTCTGGAATTAAAGTTACTAAGTTTTCCAACTCATTATTTCTAATTTCCTGTCAGCAAAATAGCTTAGATCCCTAAAATCAATTTGCAAAAGATCACATTTAAAAGGCATATTTTTCTTTTTTCTATAGAATAGTATCTCTCATATAAGACACATTATGATATTAAAGAGAATAAAAGAGAATAAAAGAGAACAAATGGATCATATAAGACATATTATGATATTAAAGAGAATAAAAGAGAACAAAGTTTACAGTCAATTGATCAAGTGTATTAAACACACATATAGGTATGCATACATACACATACACATGTACAATTATACATATAGTACATATATACATGTAAATATGTGTATATACATATAAATTTATATAAATACTAGAGGCCTGGTGCATGAAATTCCTGCACAGGGTGAAAGGGAGGGAGTGGTGGTGTCCCTTAGACCAGCATGCACCTTCTTCAATCTGAGACCCCTCAAGGGATGTCCAACTGCCCGTTTAGGACCTATCCCAGTGGGATTGGGCCTAAATGGGCAGTCGGGTCACACCTCTCACAATCCAGGACTGCTGGCTCCCAACTGCCTGCATTCCTGATTGCCCCTAACCAATTCTGCCTGCCAGCCTGATCACCCTCTAACCATTCCCATGCCAACCTGATTGATGTCTAACTGCTCCCCTGTCAGCCTGTTTGCCCCAGACTTCCCTCCTCTGCCAGCCTAGTCACCTCCCCTGCAGGGTTGATAGCCCCCAACTGCCCTCCTTGCAGGCCTGGTCCCTCTCAACTGCCCTTTCTTGCAGGCCTGGTGACTCCCAACTGCCCTCTCCTGCTGGCCATCTTGTGGTGGCCATCTTGTGTCCACATGGGGGCAGGATCTTTGACTACATGGGGCAGCCATCTTGTGTGTTGGAGAGATGGTCAATCTGCATATTACTCTTTTATTAGATAGGATAGAGGCCTGGTGCATGGGTGGGGGTCAGCTGGTTTGCCCTGAACGGTGTCCCAGATCAGGGTGAGGGTTCCCTTGGGGCATGGGGTGGCCTAGGGGAGGGACCTGTGGTTGTTTGCAGGCTGGCCATGTCCCCCAGCAACCCAAGCAGAGGCCCTGGTATCTGGGATTTATTTACCTTCTACAATGGAAACTTTGTAGCCTGGACCAGAGCCAAGCCTTCTGCTTGCTTCTTGGCTGCCGCCATTTCTGTTTGAATTGTTACCTTATATAATTGAAACTTTATAGCCTTGAGTAGAGGCTTAGCTGCTTAGGGCAGACAGAAAGCTTGGCTTCTTCCACTGCCAGAGAAACCCAGCCTCCTTCCTGCTCTCTGTGGCTACAGCCATCTAGGTTGGGGTTAATTTGCATACTCACTCTGGTGGTTGTGACTGGTGGGCATGGCTTGTGGGTTTCGCTGAAGTAGGGTCAATTTGCATATTACTCTTTTATTATATAAGAGTTTTAAATTGTAATAAATAAACATATTATTTAAATTTAGCATAAAACATCTTAAAGATGAGTAGATATTAACCTATAAAAGAGTATAAAATACAATTATTATATTAAAAAAGAAAACATGTGTCAAGCCTTAAAATAAGAAAATACTATATAGACAAGACAGAAATATGTATTAAGAGATAGACAATAATAATTAATATAACAAAATATTGGAGTAAAGATGTTAGCAGATATGGATTTACTTTTCAAGCTTCCAGAAAAGAAAACTTTGCTTCTCAGCCTCCAGTAACAATGGATTCTGTTTAAAAAATATTATATTAATGGTTATCTTTAAGAAATGCTGAGACAAAATGAGAAATTAATAGGTGGCAATTTAAATTATACATCAGAAAAGGCTGCATGGCATGAATTATTTTGTGGGGTATCTTGTAGCTATTAAACTTACTAATTTGCCTTATCAAGGAATTCTTTTTCATTGTGTGACTCCTAACGTCAGGTCTGATCAAATAATTGAATCAACATCACCTTTGCTGGGAACTGACCTTTAGAGCACTTCCCAGCAGACATTCCCTTTCACTTAGAGGTTGCCAACCTTTCGGACCTCACAGACTGTCAGTGGTCCAACCACATTCCACTTGCTAAGACCATTATCCTTCCCCTCCAGACCTTCCTAGGATCTGAACTTGCCCAGAGAATGCTCCACCCAGAAAAAGCCCTCGTAGAGTCCTTTAAAATCTCTGAGTCCCCTTCCCTGGGTACTAGTGTCATTTTGGGCCTCTGCCCATCTGCCATCCAGATGACCTAATAAATGTATAATTCTTTACCACTTTTGGCCTCCTGTGTTCCTCCTTCTGTGACCCTAACACTACTACATATTTTTCATACTTATACTGTCTATGTAGGTTGGTATTTTTCTATTTTGTTTTGCTATTAGATATTGCTGGCATTGGGAAAATTGCAAAGTCTGAACACACAGTTATAACTTCATTTATTTTAACATGACTTTTTCTTTCTCTCTTTTCATTCAAACTCAACTCATCTCACACTGTGACTCACCTGCCTCCTTTGCCCTTGCAGAAACATTCCCTTAATCCTTAAGCCCTCAGGACAATGAGCATCAGCATTCAATAATCTTAGGAACAAAGCCTTGGGTCCGAAGAGCCCAGAAACAGTTTCCATCAAACTAGAGACAACATTGAGGCCTCAGTTGTGTTTAATCTCCAGGCCCAGAAAGGTAATAAGACCAAACAAGTGGACCATGGCTGACCTCTAGACTAGCTGCACTGCTGAAGGACCCCCACCTCAATGCTCACCAATAAGTAGAGACCATGACCCTGACCATGATCCTAACTCCCTTAGTAATTTTTTCTCTATGTAACCCATCCCCTGGACCCATCAGGAGGAAGAACTTTGAGCATTAACTACCAGCTGTGGGCAAACTACTGCCTGTGAGCCTGATCTGGCCCGTTCTGCTGTTCTATCCAGCCCAAGGAGGGTTCTCTTGCTTTCCCCTCTGCTCCTTGACTAGCAGCCCAAGATGAGAGTGCCAGCATGGTCAGGTTGCTTTTGTTTCTGGCCTCCGGTCCAGTTTAAGAACCCATTGTGGCCCTCGAGTCAAAAAGTTTGCCCACCCCTGAGTCCTGTCCCCGGATGTGGGCCACTTCCTAAAAATAAACCTTTACTTTCTTTGTTGCAAACTCCTGTACCTATCTTTTTGGGCTTTTTTTTTTTTTTTTTTTTTTTTTAATCCACTCAGACAAATGAACCCTTTGGTCCAGTACCATAGTCCTTACTTCTGATAGCAACTGCAAGTTTGGCAAGACTTTTAAAATTCACTCTTGATTTGGTTAATTTATTAAGACTCACCAAACTCACTGAAAACTATTGTCCTCCTGGTTACAGTTTATTGCAAGGAAAGAGACAAATAGAACCAGCCAAAGGGAGAGATGCATAATGCAGAGTTCTAGGAGGGTTCCAAACATTAAGCTTCCATTGTTTATAGGACCCCACCCTCGTAGCCTTAATATGTGACTGTATGCAAAAAAAAAGTATTTATTGCCAAACCAGTAAACTCATCTAAGCTTTGGTACTCAGAGTTTTATCAAAGCTTTATTACAGAGGCATGATTGATTGACTGCCCATTTAATTAGACTTAGTCTCTAGCACTTGGTTTCCCCTGAGGTCAGGCTGATATCACACAGCCAGGGGGCCTCATCTTAAGTCAGTCTATTAGCATAAACTATCAGATGTGGACTAAAGGGCCTATCCTGAATAATAAAGACACTCCTATTACTCAGGAAATCCAAAGGTGTAGAGATTACTTCCAAAGATCCCCCAAGGAGGTGACATTTTAACTCAAAATCAGAAACATGAATAGAAATTAACTAAGTAAAGAAGGAAGGCAGTAGCAAGAGCAGCTGGTGGCAGACCTTAAGGTTGTATGAGGTCTCTAGTCTGGATCTCAGAAAGCAAGAGGCATCAAGAAATGAGGTGAATGCAGATGAGAAAATGCAGATCTTGGTAATGATTTGGGTGTTTCTAGTCGTCAATATATGGAAAGATTTCTCAAAGATTCTTAAATTTCTGGCATTCAAATTTGCATCATCATTTTGTTTTTTGTGAAGATGCCCTTTAGTAGAATTAGACTGACTTTTGGTAGCTGGGATTCTTATCTTTCTACGTGCTGCATCAGATTGTTTTGTTTTTCTCTTTAAAATGAATCAGGAGGATGGTTCTTTAGAGAGAAAAAACTGGGACAGTAATGAGTATGTGGCAGCGATAACATGGGACAGCAGAGCTCATACACCTGTCAGCTGTCAGTGACCTATCTTGTGAAACCGGAGCTATCATTTTCTGACAGTTTCATTAGGTAAATCAAGTTCAGGGAAACTAAGTTCTCTTCTTCTCAGTCTTTAAACCTAGTCTGCAAGTTAATCTTGATACATAAGCAGAAAATGATGAGATTGCTATCCTGAGAAAAGTTTGCTGATAAGGTTGTCCCTTGGCATGTTTCTCTCTACTTGATGGGCAAATAGCTCCCTACACTGATATAAAACTTTCTCTAAAAGCAGAGTGGCCCACTGTGTCTAAACTGTCCCCGTAAACAATATGGTTTATGTTGAACACCTCCTTTTTGTGCATGTTACACAGAGGGTGCCCATGTGACTAGTCCCTCAATAAAATCCCAGGCACTTAGTGTCTAACACAGGGGTGGGCAAACTTTTTGACTCGAGAGCCACAATGGGTTCTTAAACTGGACCAGAGGGCCAGAACAAAAGCAACCTGACCATGCTAGCACTCTTATCTTGGGCTGCTGGTGATGGAGCGTAGGGGAGAGCAAGAGAACCCTCCCCTCTTTTGGCTCTGTGGGCTGCATAGAACAGCAGAACAGGCCAGATCCGGCCTGTGGGCCATAGTTTGCCCACGGCTGGTCTAACAAGATTTCCTAGGAGATTGTTACGGAATTTACCAGGCGACCAGAGAATACACATACAAGAGTGCTCATAAATACAGGAAAAAACGCATTTGTTTCCAGATGTACTAGTACCATGAATCAGTGGAACCTGTTTCTCAATCCTGAACAAACCCGTCTGAAGGAAGCTTTCTTTTATACCTTCTGGTTTCTTTGTCCCCCAAACAAGGATCAGACTGCCAGATATTTTGTGAGCTTTGCAAAAAGCCCTGTGTGTTGGGATGGGGGCCATGAGACCACACCTAAAGGCCTGGCCTGCCCCCAGCACTGATAACCCACTCTGGGGAGTTTGTATTATCTGTGGTTTATGGTCTCTGTAAAATGGGAGTATTTAGGTAAACAGGTCTTGCAAGACCAGATAATTAAGGAGGGGGCAGTGACTGGACTATAGGCTAACAGGACTGAATTAGGGATACTGATTAACTAGGTACAGAGTCAGCTGCTGGTCTACCCCCAAAAATGTCTTAGTTTCCTCATCAAGATAAGATTTTACACATGTTGCTACAACTGTGTGGCTTCACTGGAAGACAACTTTTGGAAGCTTGTATTTGATTTCCTTTGAACTTTTCCCCCTGTGCCTTGTCCCTTAGCTAATTTGGCTTTGTATCCTTTCACTGTAATAAATCTTCGCCATGAATCCATGAGAATGACTATAGACTGAGTCCTATGAATCCTGATAGGCATTCATTAAACCCTGGGTGGACTTGGGAAACCCCAGTGCAGTAAATTATTGGGGAACATTTCCTTGTTATTACCTAAATATTCCTATAAAAAGGCATAGGACAAAAACTATCAATATAGTAATTTATAAGAGCAATGATCTTATCATTTAATTTTGGTGGAAATTATTTAGGGAAAATTCATAAATGAATAAAATAATACTATTAATAAGTCTTGAATTTGCCAGAAGAAGATGGTGGTATGATTAGACATCATCATTTTACATGTGAATATCTGCAGCAAAATGAAAATAAAAAAGATCACTATCATAAGTCCTTTGGGATTTGTTTTCACCATAGTTTCTTTGTTACCCAGATTCATAATTTCGATGTTGTATTCAGACCATAAAGCTTTTCAGATGCTCTAGTATTTAAAATGCTTCACACATAAGGTTATATTATCCCATTGAAATGATGGTGAAATGAACAGGAGATTGCTGGGAGCTGCTTCATAGTAAAAGCTTCTTGTGCTACAGAAGACGGGATGGTGTCAATAACATTGTCAATGGTAAGTGACCCCTTGGTTTGAGTTGTGATTGCAGAAATGGCAATGTCCTTTCATGT